>CM069858.1:117375546-117803046 GCA_036172795.1 Pelodytes ibericus
AATTTAATCTAATGCCAAATTCCTATAAAAAATTAAATAAATCAAATTCTATATTAAGTCCTATAGGCGCTAGGGTCTTCAGGGTGTATACCCATTTCATTTCCGTTTTTCCGATGGCTTTAATGAAGTCCTCTCCTCTCCAATGTCGTTTCAGTTGGACTATTCCCATAAAGTGCAATTTGCCTGGCTCTGCGTTATAATGTGTGTTAAAATGAGCAGATACACTGTGGTCCATATACTTATTACGAATATTGTTCATATGTTCACCAATCCTTTTATGAAGAGGGCGGGTGGTTCTCCCTACATACTGCAAACCACAAGGGCAAGTTAGGACATAAATAATGTTATTTGATTTGCACGTAATTAATGATTTTATTTCATATTTCCTCGGGTCATGGCGGGAACAGAAATGTGTTATTCCGTTTCCCGTCATGACTTTACTGGACATACATGCCTTGCAGGTCTTACACCTATAGAACGCATTTGCAACTCCAAATGGATTTGTTTTATGTTGTTATTTTTCTTATGCAAATAACTTCCACTTAAGGTGGATTTGATGTTAGGTGCGCCTCTATATGTGATAGTTGGTTTATCAGTAAGAATATCTTTAAGAGTTGGGTCTTTTAGAAGTAAGTACCAGTGTTTATGGAGGATTTTTTGTATATATCTATAATCCTGACTGAAATCTGTTAGTGTTATTCTTTCCATTTTTTTTTTTTTTATGTATTTTTTGTCCTTTTTAATCATGGGATTTGCATTATGTTCCTTAACTACCATTAGAGCTTTACTGATAAGATTATCAGGATATAATCTCTCTCTAAAATCTTCAGTTAATTTATTTGCTTGTTGTGAAAAAATTTCCATTTCTGTGCAATTTCATTTTAGTCTATTGAATTGGTTTTTCGGAATGTTTGAGAGCCAGGGGGGAAAATTACCACTATCGAATCTAATATAATTATTGACATCAACATTCTAGAAGTGTGTTTTAGTTACATTATCTTCTATGTAGATTTCTATGTCCAAGAAAGTGACTTTCTGTTTGCTATAGTCACAGGTCAATTTTATGTTCCAGTCATTTGAATTTAAATAATCAAGAAAGGTTATCAGTGATTTTTCGTCACCCCTCCAAATAAAAAACAGATCGTCTATGTACCGTTTATAGGACAGCCGGTTTGCAGCCCAGTCATGTGACCCGTAGATGAAAAGATTTTCCCAAAAGTCCATGTACAGGTTCGCATAACTGGGGGCAAACTTGGTGTCTGTCCCCTGCAACTGCAAGTAAAAAACATCCTGAAACCCAAAGAAATTATTTGTCAGACTCTATTTAATATTATCTAATATAAACATTTTCTGTAATTCCGGGAAGGTTGTTTCTTTTTCCAAAAAATATTCTATAGCTTTACAGTCCCTATCATGTTCGATGCTAGTACAGAGTAGAATGAAATTTTTTTTTTTTGTCACCTGTGATGTGTCATCACTCTATACTAGCATCGAACATGATAGGGGCTGTAAAGCTATAGAATATTTTTGGGAAAAAGAAACAACCTTTCCGGAATTACAGAAAATGTTTATATTAGATATTAAATGGATTCTGACAAATTTCTTTTGGTTTCCACCTTAACCCCTTAGTGACATGACTTTTTTGGCTTGTCCGACGCTTGGTGACATGGGCTGTTTTAACATTTCTGAGGTGTTTGTGTTTTGCTGTAATTTATTTCTGTCTCATTTAGTGTACCCGCACAAACTATATATCGTTTTTATCGTTATAAGAAGGGCTTTCTTTTGATACCATTATTTTGATAACAGCATATCATTTGATGTAAAAAAAATTATAAAATATGGCAAAAAAAGAATTTTTTTTTATGACTTTGATTAGAAAAATCGTATACTCATGTACAAGAGACAACAAAAAAACACTGATAAATAGTTTCTAATATATGTCCTGAGTTCAGAAATAGCCCATGTTTTTGTGCTTTTTTTTTATTCATGTTACAGGGCCAGAACTATAAGTAGTGCAAAGCTATTTTAAAATCCTTTTTTTCAAAATTAGCGATAGTGACATTGTAACACTGATTTCTGTACTAAATCCATGAATGACCCCCAACATGTACATATTTTTGAAAACTAGACCACTCAGGGCATTTAACTTGGGGTATTTTGACACATTTCATGTAGCCATTTTACCACCAATATTTGCCAAAGTTTGCAGCCAAAAATCTATTTTTTTAATTTTTCACATAGATTGCAATTTAGGTAAACATTACCTTAAAATGTGAAGGGGTATTTCCAAATAACACCTCAATATGTGTTCAGCAATATCTCCTGAGTACAGGCATACCACCCATGCATAGGTTTGTTGGTTTGTTTTGGGGCTAAAAGGCCACATTTAGGGGGTGCGCATTTTGGTTTTCCAACTTGCATAAAACTTGTGCCCATGTCTCATTTGGGACATTTTTGAAGCCAGAAAGTGTATTCTACCCCACAAAGCCATATTTTTTTAAACTAGACACCCTAGGGTATTTCAAATGGTAGTATTTTAACACTTTACATGCACTAATTATACTACCAGCCTATGTCAATGTTTTGGGTAGTAATTTTTTTTCACATAAATTGTACTTTGGGCATGAATTCACAGATCCAGTTATATGTCAGTGCCAAACAACACCTCAATATGTGTTCAGCAACATCTCCTGAGTACAGGGATACCACCCATGTATAGGTTGGTTAGGTTATTTGGAGGTGAAAAGGCCACATTTGAGGGGTGCACTTTTTGGTTTTCCAACTTGGAATTCTGACATGCAGAAAACCTGCGCCCATGTCCCATTTGGGACATTTTTGAAGCCAGAAAGTGTATTCTACCCCACAAAGCCATATAGTTTTTAAAACTAGACACCCTAGGGTATTTCAAATGGTAGTATTTTAACACTTTCATGCACTAATTATACCACCAGCCTATGTCAATGTTTTGGGTAGTAATTTTTTTTCACATACATTGTACTTTGGGCATGAATTCACAGATCCAGTTATTTGTCAGTGCCAAACAACACCTCATGGATACCACCCATGCATAGGATTGTTGGTTTGTTTTGGGGCTAAAAGGCCACATTTAGGGGGTGCGCATTTCCAACCTGGAATTTTGACATGTAGTCAGCCTGCGCCCATGTTCCATTTGGTATTTCAAAATGGTGGTATTTTAATACTGTATATGTACTAATTCTACCACCAGCCTTTGTAAAATTTTGTGGTAGTAATTTTTGGGGAGTTTTTTTTCCACATGCATTGTACTTCAGGCATGAATTCACAGATTCTGGTATATGTCACTGCCAAACAACAACCCAATATGTGTTCAGCAACATCTCCCAGATACAGGGATACCACCCATGCATAGGTGCGCATCTCAAAATTCCAACTTGGAATTTTGATATTTAGTCAACCTGCATCCGTGTCCTATATGGGATATATCTTTGAAGCCAGCAATGTAATTTACCGCCACCAAATCATATATTTTTAAAAAGTAGACACCCGTCACTCCTTGTGGCAAGGTGCTCAGCAGCCACCGATACATCACTAGATGATGTATCAGAAAGCTGACCAGGGTCAAAATCAAACCCTGAGTCCGGGCCTCAGAATCAGTGCGTAAGCTGTGATCTCGAGCAAAGAAGGGGTTAATAGCTCTTAGAAGAGCCTATCTAGTACTGTAATACTTTAGAGTACAAATAAATTAATCCATAAAACAGTGCAGACAGCAAAACATACTGTTGCTGTGCAAGATTACTGCTTATACAGTGATGAATGGAGGGAAGGGGTTAATACACAGTGAATGGCTTTCATAAAACCTGACAATTTTATAAAATGTTATTTTATATCACTAATACAATATTTGTGAATATTGATCCGACCAATTTTGATCTGACCAGGGAGAATTGTGATGCTCATCTGAGCAATCACCAAACCGCCTTTGCCACTAATTTGCTGATACTGATCTCTATGCGCTCAGATAGCGTAAAAAAAAAAAATCTAAAATATTTTTACTTTACACGTAATCCCCTAGCTGGTATGTGTAAAAAAAAAAATAAAAAAAAAAATATGGAGACAGATAAAAATTGCTTTCGCGTCAAAATCATTGCGTAAACAGCAAACGTAAATGCGCTGATGTGCACGATCACTGCTTACACAAGATCAGTGGCAGGGAAGGGGTTAAACGCAGGGAATTGCTTTTATAAACTTTTTTTATTGTTTTATAATTAGTGTGTTGTGTATTTATTATTTTTTTGTACTTAAACTTACTTTTATTACTTTGATCTGTCTCTCTCCCTCACTAAAAAAAATTAGAGGGAGGCATATCCTAACTGGTAAGTGTTACTGATTGCGAGGCAATCAGTAACACTTATAGAGCATAGGAAGCGATAAAATTCGCTTCCTATGCTCTTTTTGTAATGCCCGCGTTTTAAAGGCACCGTGCCTTTAAAACCGGCATTTCAATCGCTCTCCGGAGTGATCGAAATGCCGACGGGCATTTTTTTCAGTATTGTATGATGCTTCCATACGGAAGCATCGTTACAATACCGCTTGAGCACTGGAAGCGGAAAAACTCAGCTTTCAGTGCTCGTTTAGACACAGGACGGACTAGGTCCGTCCTGTGTCACTAACGCCTCGCCACACAGGACGGACCTAGCACGTCCTGTGTCGGCAAGGGGTTAATTACGTGCAAATCAAATAACATTATTTATGTCCTAACTTGCACTTGTGGTTTGCAGTATGTAGGGAGAACCACCCGCCCTCTTCATAAGAGGATTGGTGAACATATGAACAATATTTGTAATAAGTATATGGACCACACTGTATCTGCTCATTTTAACACACATCATAACGCAGACCCAGGCAAATTGAACTTTATGGGAATAGTCCAACTGAAACGACATTGGAGAGGAGAGGACTTCATTAAAGCCATCGGAAAAACGGAAGTGAAATGGGTATACACCCTGAAGACCCTAGCGCCTATGGGACTTAATATAGAATTTGATTTATTTAATTTTTTATAGGAATTTGGCATTAGATTAAATTTTTACCTTATTATTTATTATCCATCATTTTTGTTTCTGATTATTGTTAATTATTTTTTATTATTCCTTTTTCTCTGTATTCATTGATGAAATTCCCTCTCTTCCTCAGGTTTGAATTCTATGTGTAATATTGTGTCTGGATGACACATCTTTTATATGTGTCTTATATATATTTTTGATATATATTTTTTTGCATAATAATTTTTATATTTTGTATAATTCTATATGTGTAATAAATATTGTATTTTTTTTATCTGTTATATTTTATCTTTTACTGTGATCGGCATTGTTATTGATTGACACTTTTTATATATTTTAAAAAAATATTGATGTACAGAGGGATTAAAAAATATTGATGTACAGAGGGATTAATAGGTGGTTGTAAAAAAGACTGTATTTTTGTAAAGCCATATGTTATTATCACTGTCAGTGTTATTATTACCGTGCATTTTAAATGTTACATGCTTATGATTTTTGATATATAATCCAAGTAATATTAATAGTAAGTGCCTGCATTAGTTATCAGGTATAACCTTCTTCAGATAAACTTATTGTTTTATACCGTATTTGACATAAATTTATCTGGTCATTACATCAGAATGTAAAAATTTTCAGGAGAATACTATTAGTGATATATGTTCCCAGTGTTGAGATACTTTCAGCCGGCTTTTAGAAATGCGACAATGTATAACAACTACTTTGATCATATGTATCGGAGAACCAGCCAATCGTGGAACTGCTGAGAGGAGGTGTGTTCGTTTGAAGGTGGATTTAAGAGAAGCACTGAGAGGAGGCGAGCGTACACTTGAGGAAGCCCCGCCCGGAGAAACGCGTCTGTGACATGCCCCTCCTCTCCGCACACTTCCGCATTCCTGCCCGAGCTTGCGGCTTTGCCATAACAGACGGACTATCAGTACCGATATCGTTTCCACTACAGCTTATGGACATTGTCTCTGCCACAGTTTTATCCTTTTTGCCTGGGAGATCGTATAGCCATTTTGCCTGCCGTTTGGATACATCTATATCTCCAAATTCCTGGTCCAGGTGATATACATCGAACAGCTTCGTATTTCTATATGTTGTTTGTGAGTTGAAGAGATTCAAACTCACTACTTTTTTAAGTAAGCCTCTTTGTTCCCCCGTTTCCATTAAAAATTGAATTTTTACTGTGCTTCACTACGAGATTATTTCTTTCTTTTCCATGTGCAAATCAACATAACGAGCAATTGCTCAAGTAAACACATTGACTCCACGTATATACTGCGAACAGCTGAAACCTTCCACCATCCCTGGAAAATCTCCCTTTCAGGCTTAAATATAGAGCAGTGTTCCTGCTCTTTAATGTGTGAGTACAACACCCACTATCCTTATCGTTTGGTCGTTGGTCACATACAGAGAGCACTATTTTTTCTTTTTCTTGTATGTATTGAATAACTGCTACTGAGAGAGATCTCCAATCAATTATTCGGAATTTGTTTCAAGATATAAGTATTTTTTAGCTTTATGTAATCTTCACTATTGAAATACATATTTTTTAGACCACTTACTCTTATTTGTTTTTTCATCACTTAAATATTTTTCACCGATTTTACTCATTTTTTTTTTACATTTGGCCTGCGCTCCTCTCATCCTTTTTCTTGTATCTGTGGCCCCTATTGCTGTAAATATGGGAATGAGGCTTCCACAAACTGGAGTGACAAGTGAGTGATTGATTGTTTTTTGGAATATCCATTACAAATACGGAATGAGCAATTACCAGGAAACATTTTAACCACGATCAGTTTTTTGAAAATGAGCTAAAAAACCTGTGGTGAAACAATTATTTTGGAGCCCTTCGTTGTAGAACTGGCTTGTGATTTCTTTATTTTTAGTGCACTTTTTACTTCAGACCAAATAAGGGCCTGTAACGTTGTGATTATGGATCTTTCACACCCCTTATTTGATTTCAAATTTGTTTTAATGTTTATTATTATCCTCAAATCTAAAAAAAAATTAAAAATGACACTCCCCATTTGGTCTGGGGGAGATATGATTAGATTCAGTTGCATTTGGGCAGGCTTTCCTGTGGCGGTAGAATATATATATATATATATATATATATATATATATATAAATATTATGTGTGTGTATTTATATATTAATGTGTGTGTATATATACATACATACATGTGTGTATATATGTAGATAAAAGATTATGCGAGACAGAAAGGGAGATTTGTTTTGTTTCTTTCAGTTGTAATGTGATTCCAGATCACCATGTAGGGAATTGCCTTTGCACCTTTGTCCAAAATGGAGGAGGTTTAACTATCAAGCTGTTACATCTGCTGGGTTAAGTTGTTCTTATTATACAGCTGTGTCACATTGAGCTGCCAATAGAATACCTCCCTCTGTGAGGGTGGCCCTAAGGAGAGCTTCAAGAGCTGAATCATTTGGATCCAGACTGTTATGTCCTATCTTCTACGACCTACAACGATACTAAGATGTCACATGCTGAGCCATGTCCTGATCCTTGAAGGGTAGACTGAATGGAAATGACAACAGGACACGAAAAACTGTTAAATGTGTCTTTTTTAGCTGCACAAACTAGAAGCAAACTGCATTTAATAATGCACATATAAGACATGTGTGCAAAAGGAATATACAGTCTATGCTGCAGTAAGTGTTTTACTTATTAATAAATGCAACACAAATATTGATTGCTAGATGTTTTTTGTTTAAAAAGGCTCACTGTTTTATCGTGCTCCAGAGTCCTCTTTTTCTAGCCCACACTGTTTATTAACTGTACTTCACATAAGCATGTTCATAATATCAGTATGTCTAAGCTCTTGTTTTACATCCTATACAGAGGCAGCTTGTAAGAGACAGTGTATCTCAGAGGTGAATGTTATGTCAGAAATTCTATAGTTTATAAATATATTAAATATAATATAGACCGGTTATAGACAGTAAAGGAAGGGATTCAATACGGTAAGGACAATAAAGTTATGGAACTCACTGACTAGAGAGGTAGTGCTACCAAATCCAATAGATGCATTTAAAAATGGTCTGGATATTTTTTGTTAGAAAAGCAGAACATACAGGGCTATAAATAATAAGGATAATAATAAGGATTAGTAATGGAGCTACTTGATCCAAGGAGCAATCTGATTGCCCTTTGGAGTCAAGAAGGAATTTTTCCCTCTAGGTGGCAAAAATCAAAATAGATTCCATAGTGGTTTTTGCCTTCTTTTGGATCAAAAGTGGGAATATTAGGTAGAAGGGTTGAACTTGATGGACTTTTTTCAACCTAAATTACTATGTTAAATAATAGGGTTTTAAAACATAAGAGGCAATCTCTATATTGTTACAAATATAAATTGTAATGCTCTTCAAAACATCTACCTATAAATACTGCTTCAAAAAATCATAGCTAGCAATAAATACATCTATTATGTTTGGAGGTTTTCATCTCTGCTGGCCAGAGATCAATTTTTCAAGCCTGGGCAAAGGACCATTACACCTCAGCAGGAGAGCATGTTGGCAAGCTGTGTGATATTAATATAAAGTATTATTTGGGAACTGGATTGAATATATCCGTGCATCACTATTCTTATTCTATCCATAGATTCTCATTTTAACGTTTTTTTTTTTTTTAAACTTATGGTGCTGTCGATTAATGCTACAAAATAAGTACAGGTTGCTTATCCCCTATCCAAATATCCGTTATCAAATTTTTTATTCTGGATTTTCCACAAATTGCAAATTAAACACACTCTGTCAGAATGCAAGCACACAACAGTTTATTCAGTGTCCCGCCCACTTAAGTTACGATATAGCCTTTCCATGCATGCTCAGATTCCTCCTCGTCCACAAAGGATATTACAATGGCACATGTGCAAGACTGATACACCAACAGCAGGTTTACAATGATGTCTCACATCACAGTAAAGGTGATTTATTTGCTCTATGGACTATTTGCATTGATACTACTGTATTTCATGACTGATGAGAGGCCTTAACCCCTTTGTATGCATGGTGCTTGCGTCCCAGACAACACAAGCAATAACAAACACAATTTGTTCCTGGCCACTGATCACAAGGTGATGAATAGCCAGGAACACTATGGCAGAGACCCAATCAGGGTTTTAATAGACCCTGTGGGTCCCTGCCAAAAGATCGTGAGACCTCCGGACGTCACGGAGGTATGCCTAAACTCGGAAGTTCGGGCATGGCGCGATTTAGTGAAATGTAGCCAGTGCTCGCTTTGAACACTGGCTACATTTTCCCTGTCAGACTGAGGCCACTTTGAGTGGCCTCATCTGACAAGTGGGATCCCGCTGCAAGTTCCTGCAGCAGGATCCGATCACAACTCATCGTGGGGAGCCCCGATGAGCTGTTTAATGCTGGACGTACTAAGGCGTCCTAGCGTCTTTTAGGCACTGAAAATCAGGACGGCATAGTAAGTCCTAGCGTTGTGAAGGGGTTATTGTATCTTATTGTTTATAATGATCCACTCGTTATCCAAAATACTTCTGGTCCCAAGCATTTTGGAAAAGGGATACTCAACCTGTACTCATCTTTCTGCAAGTATGTGGTGAAAAAATAGTTTGGCGCACATAGAAAGAAAAATGCCCACTGGCACCACATTTATTAATAATGCAAAGCAGAAGTACAAGTATGTGACAAATAAAGGGTTGAATATTGTTTATTATTAGCTAGAAGTAGAGGTGGATAGAGAAAGTTTGAGACTGAAAATGAGTACCAGAGAATAGCTTTAGAGAGAGTGTGACAGACAGATACAGGAGAGTTAAGGTAGCTGAAATAATTTCAGTATATATATGGAATAAATAATATGATATATATATATATATATATATATATATATTTCAGTAAATGGAAGGAAAGGCAATACAAAATGGCCAATGTATTTTTCAGTAACTCCTTCAACATGTTTCCATGTCTCTTAATGCATATTAATATGCTTTCAAAGTACTTTAAAATGCATGTCTTACACTTTGTATTGCTTAAAATATAAAATAATTACAGCTAGAATAAATTGTAAAATTACAGCAGTTTGCAATAAACAAGGACTGCCCACACTAGATGAGTAAAAGTAATTTCCTTTTTTTTTTTTTTTTATTGCTGCCGTAACCAATGAGAATAATGCCATTCAAATGAATGGAATAAATATCCTATCTCTCTAGTAATGTCATCTGACAATGTGTTGTACTGTGAATAGATCCTACTGTGTACAAGAGCAAGGTCACTCATAGGCCTCAATTTGAGGAGGACAGGAAGTGACTATATGAAACAAAAACTTTATATCCTTAGTGTCTATATAATCAGTGCTGCCGCACCTGCAGTGAACATGCAGAGTAATCACTGGGGCTTGAGCCAAATATAAAAAATTGGATTTATACTGAATGCCTGCATCAAATCACACTGGGATAAAAGCCTGTGCATTATACAAGCAGTGATCTTCATCTGAGTGAGTTTGGGGACTAGACTGTCCCTTTAAAGGAGGCTTTTTTTTTTTTTCTCTGTCTGTCTCCCTTTCAGTTTATGAGAATTTGATAATAATAATCCTTGCAGTGAACTTAAAATTAATGAAGTAAAAAAAAAAATCAATGATTTGCAATGTCAGAAAAGGAAAGCAAGACACTTGTGTGTGGTTAATGTTATATAGGTTCTCCTCACTGATAATCTACCAGGGATGAATTCCTTCTGATTGAAGGCTTCTATAATTAACTTTCTAAACCAATATTTTTTTCTTTGGATAAGAAATCAATAAAAAATAAATTAAGAAATAATTCCTACAATTATTATGAATGTGTATTAAAAAAAAATAACAGAAACTTTCATAAAGCTTAGTAAAAATATCATAGAAGAGCTGTGGGATGCTGCTTATTAGAGAGTTGGATATCAGTATTTACTGATATCCTGAATGAGTGCAATAGAGAGCCCATAATGAAATCACACACTTTTTTTTTTTTACTGATTATTGATGGTAAGCTCACACACGTACCAGGCTTTCTTAAATTCCTTTATTATGTTAAACGCTACTACTTCTACTGGAAACTTATTTAGATTACCAAATTATCTATCTTCACAATGGATAAGATAAGATAAATAAATGTACTATGGCCAACATATAATGGGGTATATATATATATATATATATATATATATATATATATATACACACACCAGTGGTGTATCTTGATTTTGTGCTGCCCTAGGCAGACAAAATCCGGGCACCCCCCTACCCAAGCTGTACACCCACGTTACACACCTAAGACATGCCCCATCATTCAGATTCACATCAAGCTCATACTCCCATCACACACACACTCCCATCACACTCAGTCACACACTCCGACTCCCATCACACTCCGTCACACACACTGTCTCCCATCACACACACTCTGACTCCCATCACACTCAGTCACACACACTGTCTCCAATCACACACACTCTGACTCCCATCACACTCAGTCACACACACTGTCTCCCATCACACACACTCCTACTCCCATCACACTCAGTCACCCACACTGTCTCCCTTCACACACACTCTGACTCCCATCACACTCAGTCACACACACTGTCTCCCATCACACACACACTGACTCCCATCACACTCAGTCACACACACTGTCTCCCATCACACACACACTGTCTCCCATCACACTCAGCCACACACACTGTCTCCCATCACACACACACTGTCTCCCATCACACTCACTCTGACTCCCATCACACTCAGCCACACACAGTGTCTCCCATCACACACACTCTGACTCCCATCACACACACTCTGACTCCCATCACACTCAGTCTCTCACACACACACACTCTCCCATCAGCACTTACCTTTCCCTGGCAGGCAGGCAGGCAGCATGGTCCCTCCATGCTGCCTGTTCGGCTTCCCGGCGATTGTGCCGACAGGCCACGTGACCGTGCGCGCGTATGACGTCAGCGCGCCCGTCACGTGACTGTCGGCACTTCCGTGTCGGCACACTGCACGGGGAGCCGAACAGGCAGCACGGAGGTTTCTCCGTGCTGCCTGTTCGGCTCCCCGTGCAGCCTGGCAGGCAGAGCGATGGTGAGGGGGGATCTTCCGATCCCCTCTCACCTCCGTCTCTGCCTGCAAGCGCGGTCTATTTTTTTTTTAAAGGGCCGCGTTTTTGTTTTTTTTTTTAATTTTTTTTTTACATTTTTTTTTTTTTTTTACATTTTTTTTCTTTTCAGTGCTGGGGGGGGCTGCCGCCCCCCAAAATTTGCCGCCCTAGGCATCCGCCTAGGATGCCTCGCGGTGAATACAGCACTGATATACACACATAGATAAGAGTCTACCCATTATAGACTGATTTGGCCCGAAATGGATTTTGATCGGGCAAGTTAGATGAATTTCAGAAATCGACAAATACCAGGAACATGAATTGGTGTCCGAACCGGCTGTTCGGTCCCTTTAGATCCTGAAGCATAGGAAATATTTTCGACATAAAGAACATACCCATCATGCGCCGATCACACCGCTCTGAATTTGGGAAACAGATGCAATTCGCCCATTTTCAAATCTCCAGATTTTAGTTGAAGAATTAAACTTTAAAGCCCTCCAATGTACAATATAAAAGATTTTTACATGCCTTTTTCAATGCTAGTCAGCAGCTGCAAGGGCCAGTAAGATAGTGAAGATGTCAACAATGATGTAAAATGCAATATACCACACTGGAAATAAAAGGGGTACATTGACTATGGAAGTGTGTGAGGTGCGGATACAGTGTCCTCCACTAACATTGTCACCTTTGGTAAATATGAGCAAAGAAGGCTAGGAAAAATCTTCTTTATTGTTTAACGTTGATATAATTTCACAAGAATAACATGCTCTTCTGGATATCAAACAATTGCAAAAACAACACAGGTTTATAAAAAAAAAAAGTCAAATATATGTGTGATACAGTTATTTGCACCCCGATGAATTAAAATTACAAAAATATATTTTAAGTCTATTCCCATTGATATTTTACATTTTGACTTATTGTTTCACTGTGGTATAAATATTAGGTATAATAGGCCAAATTACCTTAGTCATTCATCACAATGGGTAAAACCAAGGATTATAGTTGTGATGTGCGACAAAAGGTTGTTGAGCTTCATGAAATGGGAAGGGGCTATTAGAAAATAGCAAAAGAATTGAAAATGCCAATTTCCATCATCCATCAGGGCAATATTTAAGAAATTCCAGTTACCTGGAAATGTTATGACGTGTGTCTATATTGTCTCAGCACACTGTGAAGTGGATAGTTTCAGTGGCCAAGAAATCTCTGAGGATTACAGCTGGAGCATTGCAGAACTTAGTTCCATCTTGGGGTCAAAAAAGTGTCCAAACATACCATTCAATGTAACCTACATCACCACAAATTGTTTGGAGGGGTTTCAAGAAAAATGCTATTAAAATCAATATTTTTTTTAAACAAACCCTGGGCAGGGTGGGGCAGCGAGAGGGGGGAGAACGGTGGGTGAGGATTACCACTGGGTTTCATGATAATAATAATTATTAAAGGGTGATACAAACCCTCTAAAGCAGTTGCACACAATTTAGAAAAAATAGAAACTAAAAAAACTGGGAACGTCTTATAATATATACACACACTTATTTATAAACACACTTATTTAGGTGATCTGGGCACTAAAAGAAGAAAGCAGAAATATGTAAAAAAAAAAAAAGGACAGCGTTCAATATTTAAATATATGTATACAAATAACACCAATGCACAAATGAAATATAGGCAATATAAAAATAGTTTTATTAAATTGATAAATAAAGAATTAAAGGATGTGCATACATATATCAAAGTTTTGTGTGAAAGTCTCTTCACAAGCAAATAAAAATATAGCATTTACAGAATAAGTAAAAAATGCAGTAGTAAAAAAACACAAACCATATACCGTATATGGAGCACAGTGTTTATACCTTTATGCAGAGAGAAAGTGTACCGGGAAGGGAAAAGTTAGAGAGGCTAAAAAGAGCAATGCGTTTCGGCAAAATCATTTGTCAAGCAATGTTTCCTCAATGTGTCTGGACAAAAGGTACAGCATAATGTGAGTCTTTATATAAAAGAAAAACCTGTGAAGGGAGAAGAAAAACACCTGATTAGTAATGAGGAGGTGGGTGTTAGCAGATCTCTCCATGAGCCCTGAGAACAGCTGACCACATAGCCAGTATAGCGGACAGCTGGATCAAACTCGGAAGAGAGAGCCATCAAGGCAAAAAACACGTCCCTCTCACCTGATTGGCCGAAAGAGAGCTGTCATCGGTCATGCCCCACATGTCCGTGAATCTATCACGCGGCAGCATTTATCAAACAGGGGACTCGTATGAGACAAAATGTATCAAATGACACAATACCTAAGAAACAGATACAAGAGGAAAAACATTTTCACAGGAATATATATTATATATTGCATATGTTAACTTGGAATGTAGAAGATTGATTACATCCTCGATATTATTATGCAGATGTATATTGTAAAATACAAGAATCATAATAAGGCACATGTGTGTCAATAACAATGCTAATGTATATATAAATGGTAACATCAATAGAAGGCATATAGATAGATAGCAGCACTCATGTTGCAAAAACAAATGGTTATACACCAGATATACAGGAAAAATACATATACAAAAGATTACAATACAGAGACAAAATCGAAACCTTCATTTAACCCATTGGGGTACATTGTATTATGCTTAAAAATCCAATTGGTTTCTCTTTGGTTAAATTTAAGTTGTCCGTTACCTTTCCTATGGTCAAGTTTCACCTGTTCTATTGCCATTGCAATGTATTATCATCACTATTGGGGCAATCTTTAAAATGTTTAGATACTGAATGTTTTTCATAACCTCGTCTAATGTTATAAGCATGTTCATGCAATCTGTTTTTGAATTGACGGCTAGTCCGACCAATGTATTGGAGGCCACATGGGCATTCCAAAAGGTAAATCACAAAATCAGTTCTGCAAGACAAAAAGCCATTGATTTGATAATTTTTACCTGTACCATTTTCTTTCAAAAAGGTTTGTTTTTCTGGGCATCTATTACAATCGCCACATAGTCCACATCTATATCATCCAGTTAACAGTTGTAAAAAAAACATCCATTCATTTTCTCAATCCTTCATCTATTTTTCTTATGACCATTTTCTTTACTTTTAGGGCCAAAAGGGAATTCCTATCATTCCCACTTCTCTTAAAGCTCTGCAGACCTTTTTTCGGTCATAACCATTATCAAAAAAGTTTTTTAATTTAATGTTATTTAAAGTCTTCTGAATTTGTGCATTTTTTCTTTACTCGGAGAAACTGTCCCTTCGGGATGTTGTCTATCCATGTTTGGTGATGTGAACTTGTGGCGTGTAAATAGTTGTTCTGATCTACATCTTTAAAAAAAAGTCTTTGTTGAAAAAATACCCTTATCTCTATCTACTCCTATTTCAAGATAAACACAAAACACTATTGGAATAGATGATCCACTTTTCCAAGAGAAATGGTATAAAACTATAGATGCATGCTCTAAGGATCTGATGTTGATGTTAGTAGAACAAAGAAAGAAAATGCTAATAAATGCAGAGAAAAAATTTCAGATAGAATCACTTAAAGAAACACCAGGTTTTCATTATATGAAACGTACTGGATGAAAATCTTAAGTTTCTTGAAAGAGATATTGTGGAGAAAAAGGAAAATAAATTCCTGAGAGATAAAAAAAGATTATGAGTTAAAACAGACTTACGATTGGTCTAAAAATAACAACAAAAATAGGGATAGGTATTCGAACAATTATAGAAGTGATATACAGAGAAACAACAACTACTCTATCAATAAGATGAGCATAGATCTACCAACACGAGACCCTATAAATCATAGAAATATAAATGGTTGATCTAATTGCTAAGGATAGAAGGACTTCCTCAGGTGAGAATTGAAGATTTTGCGCTCTTGAGGAAGATTCTGGTGATGGGTACTTAAAAACCTTTCTTCAAGACTAATCGCAAAGGTGCATTATTTAATGATGTTGTACAATCTTCTTTGCCCATGCCTAAAATAAAGGAGTCTGGAGGGGACCCCAGGGAGGTGGACCAAATAAAGAAATTCTTAAACAAAAGAAAGATCTCGTCTGATGTTGAAACAACAGACCAGTGGTCAGATGTTGGCACAGAGGAAGAAGAGGAGGAATACGTGTGGCAAAAAAGAATTTCAATAAAAACCTAAATTTAAAATGAGAACCTAAATTCTGTGGAGCTACATGATCTTGGTATTTAGAATCTTTCGGACTATGCCTTGACAGTGAGTGAGATTACGTTGCTCCTAAAAGGTTTACAATTCTCTCCATGTAAAGCTTTAAATATGAGTGATATCATTGTTGATTTTAATAAGTTTGTTAGGAAATTGTCTATCAAAGTTTCTTCAATACCAAGAAGGTTGATAATCTAAATGTAGTCCCAATTTGGTATGTCAGTCATGTTGCACAAATACCCCCCATTGTTGTGGATGATGAAGATCTGCTTCCTCTTATCCAACTCAATAATTTGAGTAGGGGCACTGAAAATGTATCTTTAAATACAAATCTTAAACCTTGGTCCAAGATTAATCCTACCTTTTGTATAGCAAAATACCTTAACATCTTTAAGCAGCCTGTTGGAAGGGACCTTATGACTTTAGATAGAAACATCGACAAGGATAATCTTACTAAATGGGAAAGATTTGCTATAAAAAAAATTAGTTGAAAAAAACCCCATCATTATTCTCAGTGCCGATAAGGGCGGTGCTGTTGTTATGCAAAATACTGAGGCTTATCTGAGAGAAGCACATTGTCTGCTTTCCTATGAGATTTTTTATAAGGTTCTACCCTACCTCTAAATACTCCAAAAAGTTGAAGAAACTTTTGTAGGAGGGACTTGATTTTAATGTTATTTATAAAAATTAATTTGCTTTCTTGATGGTTCATTGTCCTCGTATAGCTATTATGTACCATCTACCAAAAATTCACAAAAATATTCTTGAAACCCCTGGGAGGCCGATAATTAGTGGTATTGAGTCTTTGTCTTTAAACTTATCGTTATATGTGGATCCATACTTACAGCCCTCATTCCATAAAGACAGTACGTCTGTTATAAGTATTCTAAATGAATTGTTTTGGTCAGACAATATGTGGTTGGTTACAGCTGACAGTCACTCTCTATACACTTCAGCTGACCATCAGCATGGTATCGATGGTATTGGGACTATGTTTTATAGATTGGATTACTTGAGCCCGAAACATCTTTTATCCTCCAGTCAAATTATTTTTATTTTGATAAGAGATTTTACTTACAATTTAGGGGGACCGTGATGGGGACCCGTTTCACCCCCACCATTGCCAATTTATTTTTGGGAAGTTGGGAGGAAGCTTTTGCGGGTCCTCATTGCAAATGTGGACATTTGATTCTTTACAAGCGTTATATCGATGATTTTTTCATTTTGTGGAAAGGTGATCTTGACTCTCTGAAAAGTTTTTTTGAAGACTTTAATACTAACCTCTTTGGTCTTAAATTTACATATGAATACAGTAAAAGCACCATTACTTTTTTGGATCTTGAAATAAGAGTAGATAGAAATAAGGGTATTTTTTCAACCAAGACTTTTTTTTAAAGATGTAGATCACAACACCTATTTACATGCCACTAGTTCACATCACCAAACATGGATAGACAACATCCCGAAGGGACAGTTTCTCTGAGAAAAGAAAAACTGCACAAATTCGGAAGATTTTAAATAACAAAGTGGTAAAATGAAAAAATGTTTTTTGATAAGGGTTATGACCGAAAAAAGGTCTGCGGAGCTTTAAGACAAGTGGAAAATATTGATAGGAGTTCCCTTTTGGCCCTAAAAGTAAAGAAAATGGTCATAAGAAGAATAGATGCAGGATTGAGAAAATTAATGGTGAGCCCATTAACCCTCTATGTCCACAAGAAAAATATTTTTCCTTATCTCTAGTTATCACCTTTACAGACAAACCATTAACTGGATGGTATAGATGTGGACTATGTGGTGAATGTAATATATGCCCCACAAAAGAAACCTGTTTCAAAGAAAATAGTACAGGTAAAGAATATAAAATCGATGGCTTTTTGTCTGGCAGAACTGATGATGTGATATGTGGCCTCCAATACATTGGTTGGACTAGCCGTCCGTTCAAAAACAGATTGCAGTTGTTCCCCCCAACTTTGTTGACATTATACATGACCTTCTGAGTGATGTCATTCCTCCTCTTCAGGCTTGTCTTCTTGGCTGCTGCCTTTATGTTGGAAAATGCTTCACATCAATTAAATGTTCTTCTCTGCTAAAAAAACAAAAAACTCTGGGCATAGCATTTTGCCTTTGTCTTCCCCCGTCCTGCTACCTGTGTCCTGGTCACCCCCTGTCCTAACTCTTGATTTTCCATTTTTTTGCATAATTATTGTTACAGTGCTGCTATCTCAATATCCTGCTATACATGTGCCCAGTATTTATACACACAGATGACTCAACAGTGATTGGTTGTAAGTTGTATTTTGTATCAATTTTCTGAAGCTGGCCCTATTTCCTATGGTTTATTTTGGTGAAGGTGCAAAAGCTCCCATCATGATATAATGGAGATTTTGAAGCTACCACTTCAGTTCTGTGCAGTTCATGCATATTCTGTCTGCATTCGGTTTTGGCAGATATTAGTGTGAAATCAGCTACAAGGTGTAAATTACGAACTTATTTAGAGGCACAATGGCACAAATAGCTGGAGCTCCACTTCTTGGATTTGTAGCTTTAGTGCTCTTCAAAAGGGTTTGGTTGGTTTAACAAGACTTAAAAGGGGTCACAAATCCAAATGTTCTATAGAGACACACCCAGAAGGGAAATTATGTCTACCATATGGGCATCAGTTTACAAAAGTGGCAATTCATCAGCATCAGTGGTGCTTATTATTAATATATTTTAAGAAGGTCCACTATCATTGTCATTTTACCTACAGAAATTCTGTGTAGCTTGTCCCTCATCACTTCAAGAGGCTGAGGCACCATAGAGAAAAAAGGAATAGATATTATATCGCCTTTATTCACACTGTACTTGAATTACTAATTTATTAATAATAGTGAATTAATCATTAGTAAATTATTAATTATATATCAATAACTTATAGATGGATTAATAATATGTATTATTATTCAACTGACTTGTATTGTTGTACAAGTACATTTAGGGAATTGGGGCACATCTACTCCTATACTATTCAGCACATGCAGAATGTGGTATTTATGCTTTTCCGTTGTCTGCGTTTTTCAACCTGAGGCTGTGTTGTTTGCAACATGTACAACAATATGTTCTAAAGTCTAATTAATTACTCCCAGCTTGATGTTGTACTTTTCATTAACAACTTGTCTAAAATGTGATGTAATATGTATTTGCCAAAGTACTTTATTAGTGCAGAATCTATGACTTATACATACACACCAAATCATAAATATTATATATAAAATCCTTTCTGTTCCTTCCTGGCCATATAGTGGGGACACATTCCTCTCTGCTCTTCAATCTCAGTGGGGTTTTTTTCCAGAAAAAGTCCCCTCATCTTATATTCAAGGCTTGTCTTATAATCAGACCTGAAATCGAGGTCTGACTATAAGACTGGGATCAAGGTCCTTTGCAGAGCTGCAGGGGACCTGGATCCCCCTCGCAAGCAGCTGGTGGATGTCTGCGCAATGCATGCAGACATCCTCTGCTGCTGCCCGGCACTTGCATCAGGACTTCTATGATGGAAGCCGGGAGGTCATGTGACCTTCTGGCTTCTGTCATAGAAGTCCCAGCGGAAGGGCTGGGAAGCAGCGGAGGATGCCTGTGTATATCATGCAGACATCCACCGGCTGCCCCCACTACCCGCCGGGAGATTGGGGCAGCCAGTGGATGTCTGCAGATACATGCAGACATCCTCCGCTGCTGACCGGCACTTCCGTCAGGACTTCTATGACAGAAGCCGGGAGGTCACATGACCTTCCAGCTGTCTGTCATAATAGACGGAAGTGTCGGGCAGTAGGGAGGATGTCTGCACGTATGTGTAGACATCCCCCATCTGCCCCCACTAGCCACCAGGGAGATTGGGTACGTTGGGGTGGAGGGAGAGGGGAGAGAGCCAGCGTTGGGGGGAGGGAGGGGAGAAAGAGCCAGTGTTGGTGATAGGGAGGGGGTGGAGCCAGCATTGGGCAAGTCTGGGAGAAGGAGGGGGGAGATGGAGCATTGGGCAAGTCTGGGGGAAGGAGGGGGGAGATGGAGCATTGGGCAAGTCTGGGGGTAGGGGCAGCATTGGCACATAAAAGGAAATAAAAACAAGAAATGCATTTTTTTTATATCATCATTTGTATTAAATATGTAAAAGCAATTTACATGTGAATATATACAAGTTACACTTTTTTCCTATAGGGTAGTCTTATATTCAGGCTTTTAGTTTTTTTCCTAAAGGAACATCCAAACTTTGGGGGGTAGTCTTATAATCAGGGTCATCTTATATTCGAGCAAATACAGTAATGCTTGTGCATGTATCAAAATGTTTATGTCGGGCAAACTACTCATGGCAGTTTATTGAAGACAGTAGCTATAAACAGCATTAGGCTTAGTTAGCACCAAACTCCCTTCCTAACAGTTGTCGAAGCACTTGAACAGTTGTTGAGTCCTTGCATCATGTACTCTGAATCTGCTAAATACAGCAGTGAAAAGAAGCTTCCTCACTTTCAACCTAATATGCTCTATTCAATGACGATCATTGACTATCCTAGAATCCAATAGAAAAACAGCAGTTAAAAACCACATATAAAGTGCGAACTTGCATCACTGAATAGAGTATTGGTAATGAGATATTTCTATATTACCCAATATCAAACACTCTTTGAGTACACTACAGCGTAGTGCACATCGTTAGAAAACATAATGCCACTTCTGTGTTTTTGGCTGCAGATGAGAACAAGTGGAAAAAAAATCAGTGGCTTTTTAAGCTCCTTGAGAAATACAAAATAACCTGCTGATATGACCTTCACATGGCTGTTACTAGCATTACACAATGTTAGTTAAGATGTTATACGATTATATAAAATTAGAACTGTTGCATTCATTAGTGCATGATCCTGTAAAATTGTGACTGGAGGGTGAATGGGTTAATTTTTAATTAGAACATTATGTATTTAAATGAATACCTATCTTTGTATTTTTCCACATTACAACTAGCCCCAGGCAGCGTTAACATGTATAATTATCTCAATATGAATTTATTTTGTCAATCATTCTAAAAACCTCATGGAAGCAAATACACAAAAAAAGTTTAAATATGCAAAAGAAACAAACAGTATTAATTAACTAATTAAGAAGTTTTAAAAACTAACTCAACCAAAAATGCATTATTTACAAGTGTAAAAGTGCAAAAAGCAAATTACCAAGCAGCTGGAGACTGTAGATCATTATTTAGGACAGTGTTATTTTCTAATCAAGGCCACGTGTCACTAAATATTACTTTGTGCAGAATGGAATTACTTAAGATAGAGTCTAATTATGATATGCAATGCCTTTATATTTTTAATGATAAAAATGTGACCTTTCATATTCCAAAATGTTATGGTGAATCTATTGCACACATACCATAGTGGGCATGCAGAGACTTCCATTGTGGCATGCAGACACTGGGGGTGGACAAACAGGCAGCTTGATGTCTATACATTTCCCAAGTGCCTAGACATTTCTCTCTATGTCCATAAGCTAGAGCATTGAGGTCACATGACTCCTGGCGCTTAGACTCCATAGACATTTGGGGAATATGAGAGGCAGCATGAGAGTATATCTATGGTGTATATCTATGAAAGTCTATGTCCATCTATGTATATCTAATTCCAGGGCAGAGGTGCATTATGGGTACTGGGCAACCTGTGGGTGCTGGTTGTTATCTGTCCTGTGTGTGCAACCATTTTTTTTCTGGGCAAGTCCTGTGTGTGCAATCTGGGTGCTCTGGCAAAAGCTGTGGGTACAATCTGGGTGTTCTGGCAAGACCAATCTGCACAAACTGGTTTCTCTTGCAAGACCTGTTGGTTCAATCTGGTTGCTTTGGCAAGACCTGTGGGTTTTCTCAATACAGGGCACATGCATTAACACATAAAATGTGTGCGTGCGCACATGATCTCCACTTTGTAGGGCATTGCTTGCATTTTGTCAGTAGATTGAGCACTCAGGTCCAGAAACATTCACCATCGCTGTACTAAAAGCTTGATGCTGTCCTGTGGGTAGAATCTGGGTGCTTTGGCAACACCCACTGTCTGCAATCTGGGTGCTCTAGCAAGAGCTGTGGGTGCTATCTGGATGCTGGGGCAAGTCCTGTGTTTGTAATCTGGGTGCTCTGTAAGAGCTGTGGTTGCGATCTGGGTGCTATGCAAGTCTTATGGATGCACTCTTGGTGCTCTTGAAAGACCTGTGGGTGCCATCTAGGTGCTCTGGCAAGAACTGTGTACAATGCATGTGCATACACACATATAAAAAAAAGTGTGCATGCATGCACTTTTGTAGTTCACTACTTGAAGATTCGCCATCACTGACCTAAAAGCTTGATGCACTGAGAGTAATACTATTACAAATGTAAAATAAAGGCTCTAACTTTGTACTTATGTTCAGAATTTGTTTTTAGTACCACTTTAATTACTTAAATACAAAGGAGGTATGTGAGGATTAGTGTCTGGTACTTGTAATGAAAAATGTATGATATATATAGCTGGTTTTGTTGCATAGCCCTACTTATTAGAGTTGAGCGGACACCTCGATGTTCGGCGGGTACGGCCGAATTTCGACAAAAAGTCCGGGTTCGGGCTCAAACTTGCCCCCGAACCCTAATAATGTAAGGGAGGACCTAATGTCCCCCCCAGTCCCCACCCATTGCCGGCGGGTGGGGACCCTATAATAATAATGGTGGGGGGGACCTAATTTCCCCCCCAGGTCCCCACCCATTGCCGGCAGGTGGGGACCCTATAACAATAAGGGTGGGGGGGACCTAATGTCCCCCCCAGGTCCCCACCCATTGCCGGCAGTGGGGACCCTATAACAATAATGGTGGGGGGGGACCTAATGTCCCCCTCGGTCTGTACCCATTTCCGGCGGGTGGGGACCCTAATACAATAAGGGTGGGGGGGGACCTAATGTCCCCCCCAGGTCCCCACCCATTGCCGGCAGTGGGGACCCTATAACAATAAGGGTGGGGGGACCTAATGTCCCCCCCAGGTCCCCACCCATTGCCGGCGAGGATGATTTCAGTGAGGATGATTTAGTTAACTAAAAAAATAGAGTTTGCAGTTTTTGGTATTCAATGACCTGACGTAAATTTTTTACGTCATTGAAAAATGTACTTATAATTAAGATTTAACACCTCAGTGCTACTTAGGAAAATAATAAGATGTATATCTTATTATATCTTCTGTCTCTACAGGGATGTAAAATATCCCTGCATGCTACAATAACCTTTCTCTCATAGATTTCTGTTAGAAACAAAAACCTTCAATAATGCTATTGGTATAATCTGATATTTGATACTTTGATGTCCTTCAATCAGCCAACATCCTCAACCATGAATGGAATTGCATTAATTACATTAAATAGGAAACACAGGCAAATAATGCTATTGACTTGAAGTCTCCCTACAAGTATTAAATACCCATGGTACCCATGCCTCGGTATCACTAATACTTACTCTGTCTGCTCTTGATCTAGCTCTTGCTGGCAGTATGTCTCTTGTCTGGTGCTGACTGTTTCTATGTTTCTCGCCTTACACTGCCACCAGAGATAAATTATTAGTACAAGGTCTATAATTATAAGGGCCATGGGAGCAAAGATCATGTGTCTAGATGGTCTCTTTCAAGCTCTCCCTTACTGTGCAGTGACAGACAAATGTAGTAATATTACTTCCTTAATGCTGTTGTCAGGCAGCACACAGCATGCTCGGCGGCGAGGAAGAGCTGCTTGAGGTAAGTCCAGGAAGGGAGGGATTTTTTGCACTGTGGGGAAGAAACAGAAATATGACTGTAAAAATTGGAAGGGATTTATGTCACTGAAGAGGGAGTGGATATGACTTTACACATTGGGGTGATTTATTGACTGTAGAAATTAAAGGGTACTGTGAAAAGGGGCATATATGGCACTAGTGGTTGTAACAAATGTGGTCCAGGTAGCATGGGACCCTGAGCACCTGAGGACAGGGGTGGAGACACAGAGCCTGGTGCTCGGTAACTGCACTTACCTGGTAGCTTGGGGCTCCAGGTTTGTGCAGCCACATACCAATGGCATGTGAAGGCAGCTGCTATATCCAGTATATCAAGGCAGGAACTGAAGAAACCCTGCAGATACCCTTCAACAGGCATTGATCATAACATGATAGGAAAGCAGGATGTTGCAGGCTAGGAAAGAATAAACGAAGAGACAGACCAAGCAGAGGAAAAGCAGAACAGAACGGACCATAGAGTGCAGGGCTACAGGACAAAGGCAAACATAAGCAAGACATACAGGGCACATATAAAACACACAGTCCAGGGCTAAGGTCTAAGGAACACAAGAAAAATATAAATGCAGGAACTAACCTTACAGTAGGGATAGTAGATGGTAGGGGTTTGGTTACACCAATTGACCAAATGATGATTAAGCTTGCCAACCATGTCCAGGTACCCCACAATATGACAAGTCCCTAACTATGACACTAAGCTATGACATTACACAGACAAGCAGTGATTACCTGTAGCAGCACAGACTGGAAGCTTGGAGAACAGAACAACATGTGTGGTTTATTATATAACAGAAAGGAAACAGAGAGAAACCTGGAATGAAACAGAACAATAAATAGTAGGAAAACCAGAACTGGACTAGAACAGAAGAATAAAGGAACAAATAAACATAGAACAGAAAAATCTACTAACAGGGTTCCAAGACAGGACTGGAACACTAAGGCAAGGCTGGAACACTATGACAGGGCATCCCATTTAAGGAACTCTAAGATAGGACATTACCCAAATGTGGATCTAATACAGGGCAGGACATTTGCTGGACTAAAGCAAAACTTGGGCAGGTGCAGGACAATAGCTAGACATGGGCAGGTGCAGGTCTGTGACTAGGCTTAGGCAGGTGCCGAACAATAGTTAGACATTGGCAGGTACCGATCTGTGACTAGACTTGGGCAGAAAAAAACACTATTGTTGACCTACCCTCACGAGTCTGATGCTGAGTCACAGTCCCACTCACAGGACTCACACCTCTCACATTAGACTCAAGTCTCACCCCCACTATCCTCTGTCCTCGTGTGTTCCACGATCATCTGTAATGTCTAAGCATCTGGAGGTCACATACGGGAAGTACGAGAGGCAGCCTCAGATTATGTCTGTGCGCCTGGGCAGCACAGACATCCTCTGCCTTCTCTCCTGTGCCCCCTTGCCAAAGAGGGTTGGTGAAGGGTTTTGATCTCCCCAGGGTGTTGCACCCTTTGTGCTTGCAGCGTTCGCACACCCCTAAAGCCGCCCCTAGGAGTGGAGGCTGTCTTGGTTGCAGTAATTTTCAGTGGAACACCAGTTTTGTTTCGCAGAACACTAATTGAGAAATGCTGCTCTAAAATGCATCTGTGGGTTGACAAGGGGGCTGATGTTTCATTGATTTTAGATAAGTCCCTTTTTTAACTGCAGCATTACTTATGCAGCAGTATTACAGAGTCTAAGATTTAGCATCCTCTTTTCATTAGTAATGTTATCTGTCAATGAAAAGTATTTTTGTCCCTTTTGTGCCCTGGTGTAAGTCACACACCTAGTCTGAGTAAAAGCTTCTGACACTATGGAGAAACATAGTATGGTTTATTGTTAGCTATCCATTAGGGGTCAATATTCTAAAAGAGCTGCAATCAACAGCACTGGTCTCCATGGAGATTAATCTACTTTTAGAACCTTGGTCCAAACTAATTATTTAATAATAATTACCATTTCCCATTTACATTATAATAGATATATAACTGGATTAATTTCACTCACTGATGTTAACATCCTCCAGCTTGTCATCTCTTGTATATTTCGTACTTTAACAAGAAGGCTAGGCAGCCTAGATGTTAATTCTCATTTTGCAAGGGATTCATTATCTCCTCAGCCCAAGTCCTTAGGAATAGAGTGCCAGCTTCCTCGCCAACCCCCTGGACGTCAATCAAAATATAGCGATCCACAGAAGTAGACACAGCTACCAAGGTTTGTCACAAGCAAGAACACTTTGTTATAGACAAGACAGCACATTTATACAGTAAAACATCGTGATAACAGGGGAGATTGAACAATAAATTTAAAGGGATTACATTTTACACAATAGAACATACAATTAAACCTGGCACTAGTCTGGGAGTTAAACCAATGAGGATGCATTCAAAGTTCAAAGTTTAAACACACCTTTGCCAGCTGGCTCCCAGAGTCACAGTGTTTCGTGACACATCTCTGGTAGTGACCGGGTGTTCCTCCCCCTGGTCGTTGGCCTGGCTGAGAACCGCTCCTAGTCCGAACATGGAAGCGTCTGTGTGGACCAGAAAGCAGAAAGTTTGGAGCGGCCAGAACAGGGGAACCTGCTTAAAGCTGCAAGCTGATCTCGGGGCTTAGCGAGGGACTTATTGTCATGGTTATTTGTCTGGGTTTGTGGCTGGTTTCTCTTCAGCCTCTAGTCCCATGTCTGTTTTGCCGCCTGCTCTGACCTGTTTGCCCGTCCTGACTACGTTTGTTTGCTGCCAGCCACGATCTTTTGCCTGTCTGACTATTCTTCTGCCTGAGCCACTGTACCTTCACCTTGATCCAGTATTCCGTATCCAGCTTCCTGTTTGTTGGGTTTAGTTTTGGTATCCTGGTAATAGCTCAGAGTGCAAAAGTCCTTGGAGAAAGAAACCTGCAGCTCAACCATAGGGTGGAATTCCTTCAGTCAGAATATAATGTTCTGTTGCTGGGGTCCATTACAAAAGACCTATATCAAGTCTGCACAGCAGTTCCAGCCTCATACCAGAACGTGACAGTTATCACAGGCCCATGTCCTGCTCTGAGAGCTACCAGTCCTGTCTCAGTCTGGTCACAGCTACCAGTCCTGTCTCAGTCTGGTCACAGCTACCAGTCCTGTCTTTGTTCAAGTCTCAGCTACTTATCCTGTCTTTGTTCAAGTCTCAGCTACTTGTTCTGTCTTAGTTCCAGTCTGTTACCTCTCCTGCCTCAGTTCCAGTCTCAGCGACCAGTCCTGTCTCAGTCCCAGTCTCTGCTAGCAGTCCAGTCTCATTCCAGTCCCAGTTATGCATCGTGGGGTGTAGACAGACCTCACATCCTGCCCTACAACGGGGCTCCTACCTGGTCTGTTATCCCAGGTTGTGACACTTATATGGAGCTGTTCAAGGGATGCTGTGTTTTAGTTATCACTAGGTGGCCAGATAAAAGGGCTTCGTGGGTGAGGGCTAAAAGGTTGGGGCAATATTTGGCAGGGACTACTAGCTGGAGGTGGGTGACTTCTTCGGCTCCGTCTGGATTGCCTGGGGTGGAATGGGATAGGAGACACGGTATAGGAGACCGTCCTTCCAGATGATCCGTTCATAGTAGGGACCTACCTCCCCTGTGGTTGCCCTTTCCCTATACCTCTGGAGGCTTGAGTCACTGAAGGTCTGAGTTTTAAAGTCATTGGGGTGTTGCCAAGGTAGGGGGTCAGTCAGGGGGTACGTGGTCAGAACTTACCGGGGTCCCAGGTAGAGTGGTTTGGCTCCAAGTGATGGCATTGCAGGTGTGCAGTGTGGACACAGTATAATCCAGGTGAGGCCCACAAACTGGTTCTCAAGCCTCCCCAAGTCATTCCACAACAAGACATCGTGGGTAGTCCAGACATAATCCCAGCATTGTGGTAGCCTTCTCCATTGCCCCAATCCAAGTAGACACGATACATGGGAAGTTAGTGAACAGTGCCGTCCGCAACCCGGATATCAACACTGCAATCCAGGAGCCTCTCTGGGGGAACCAGCGCTGGTTGAACAAGGGTTTGGGTAGCTCCAGTGTCCCTTAGCCCTTCCGCTGGTTTCTGTTCAATTTTTACAGGCTGGCAGTGGTGATCCCGGTTGTCTGCATGGGGGTGATTGATTAGGGCTACGTCCTCCGGATACTGCCCAGCCGAATGCTCCCAGGCAGCCAGCAATACAGGGGCATCGTATTAGTATTCCATGTGAGCCATGGTAGGAGGGTGCTCACACAATGAGCGTGGCATGGAGGGGGTCCGTTTTGGTGCGAGGGCACCCGGGGAGCAGGCAGGGGCAGCTGGGGTCATAGAGAAGGACAATTTTGATTCATGTGCCCAGTCTACCCACACTGGTAGCAGCCGCCCCCTGGGTCCAGGTTGGCTGAACTGGGACTCGGGTCTCTGTATGTCAATAAATTTGTCAGCAAGCCGGACAGCTTCATCCAATGTTTGGGTGTCATGATCCCTTACCCAGTCTTTGACTTTTGCCAGGGTATGTTTAAAGAACTATCCAGTAGCATTTGTTGGACCACCCCCTTAATATTGGTGGCTCCACACCCATGTAACCAGCTGTGGGCAGCGCCGCTCATCTGATGAGCACATTCTGTGTGTGTATCCCTGGGGCCCAACCCGGGCTTCTCGAAACTGTCTCTGGTAAGTGTCCAGGGTGATTGCAGAGCGAGCCAGCATTCTATTTTTTATCTTCCTATAGTCCCAGCTGTACACATACGGTATTGCCCAGTAGGCTTCAGCGGCTCATCTGGCGAGCTTAGACACCAGGAGGGGTGCCCAGTCCAGCTAATCAATTTGGTGCAACTGGCATTGTCTTTCAAAATCCTGTAGGAATCCATCTATATCTCCCAGGGCATCGTTGAAAGCTTTGAATGACTGATGGGTCACTTTTGAGAAGGGTAGCTGGATTGGGGCTCTGTAGGGAGACGGCATCTCCATTGGTGCTCTTCCCATCTGGCTGATTGAGGGCATTTAGCTCTTTGTCCCACTCTCATTCCACTGCTTGCATGATCCGGTCGATGACTTCAAAGGGGAGGATCAGGACCATAAGCAGCTAGCCAACTCCACACTTGCTGGGTAATAAAATCCCCATCTGTGGTTGTCACAAGGACCCCCAAAATCAGGCTGATGTCAGGTGATAAACCGCTCGCCTAGTCCAATTCGACCAAGGCAGCCACTAGCTCTGTCATCTTGAGGCTACCCGCATCTTGTCCCCTTCTGCCAAGAAGATCCTGGAGGGCAGCTACCTTCAGTAGTTTGTAGCTCTCCGCCATTCTGAGGGGGTAGGTTGCTCACCAATGCTCTACAGGCTGGTACAGGAGGAGATCCCGCTGCTGCCACCAGTGTAACGAGAAGGCTAGGAAGCCCAGATGTTAATTCTCATTTTGTAAGGGATTCAATATCTCCTCAGCCCAAGTCCTTAGGAATAGAGTGTCAGCTTCCTCGCCAACCCCCTAGACATAGCTACCAAGGTTTGTCACAAGCAAGAACACTTTATTATAGACAAGACTGCACATTTATACAGTAAAACATCCTGATAACAGGGGAGATTGAACAATACACTTAAAGGGATTAACTTTTACACAATGGATAATACAATTAAACCTGGCACCAGTCTGGGAGGTAAACCAATGAGGATACACTAGGGATTCATTCAAATTAAACGCATCTTTGCCAGCTGGCTCTCAGAGTCACAGTGTTTCTTGACATGCACATTATATGATAACTCAATATAAAAGTAAGAACCAATGAAAATGTTGACTAACTGAGTATAGTGTGTTTTAGAACAGTATGTAGATAATTGGCATATTGACCTATGCACAGCAGAGGGCATTTTACAAAGTCCTTCAAGGTATGGATTGGCAATATCAGTTTATATCGCCTCAATTCCCAGTGATACAAAGGGTCAAGAAACCTTGCCTGTATGTCTTGTAGGGCCAGAGGCACAAAACTTCATTACCTTGCATTATTTGTAGCTCTCAACATAGTCAAACACTCAGCTGCATTTTATAATAAGGAAAGAAAAAGTGTAGCTTAATATCAAGATTTGCAGTGGTAATGAAATCTGTAATACCTAGATCTTAAGGGAATCACAAGGGTATGATATCCAGCAGCACAAAACGTATGATCTCATCCAAAATGGAAAAAGGCAGCTGAAAGGGTTAGTGAAGGGTCTGTTTCAAATTAATTAATTTCTGCCAATCATTATAGGTTCACTTAGTGGTTAGATTGATTTCTAATGTGAGTGGTATTAATACTTGTCATGATAGAAATACCTTATTGTGTGTGCAAACCACATACCAGCTTATTGCATTTGATGGTATTTCTGCAGTTAAAATTGAATTGATCCTCACATTTCAGCTCTGACCTGCTGGATTCAATTTAAAGGGTCTGTGACTTCTAGAAAAACCCCCAGATCTACTGTTTTACTTTTTTCAGAAGTTCATTAGGAACTGTTGCCATGGAAACAGAGAAATGTTATTTCTTCTAATATACTCTGGATTATTTTCCTTACAGGAGAATTCTAGAATCTTACTTACCTAAATTGCTTTTTCCAATGGCATGAAACTAGAAGGAGTCCACCATAAATGTTGCCATGTAAAAATTAAGTGTATGTTTTGTTTTTCAAAGACTCAGGAATCAATTGAGGTCTGAATGCATTTCATGCAGCTTTGAATATATTAAGGTGAACACATTACTGTTCTATTCAGGCGTGCCAAGTAAAAATTGTATTCGATAAAAAAAGAAAAAGACTGAACATTAGTCTATGTTGGACCAGATAAACCCCAGATTACATATTTTTTACAAGAGAAAAAAGCAATGTGTCAACTGACCAAATGTGGAGAGTTATTAGGTTTGCCAGATCCACCATTTTTTGCTGCTCTACAGAATGTATAATTCATATGAGTTCAGAGGGAATTCAATTACTTAAGAGGACTGATTTGAAATTGTTGTACCTTTTGCGACAACTGCTCTTTTAGCATTTCTGTGGTTTTTGTGTTTAGCTGTAATTTTGATAACACTTTATCATTCAATGTACCTACTAATAATGTTTTTTTCTTTAGATACCTTTATATTTATCAAATCATGTAATTTACTATAACAAAATCATAAAATATGATGAAATAAAACACAACCTTTGACCTGAAAAATCTTTTACACAATCATAAATGGTAAAAAAAAACTGTCTAAATAATTTCTGGTATTTGTCCTGAATTTAGAAATATGCCAAGTTTACATGTTTTTCTGTTGTTTTTGGCAAGATATAGGGCAATAGCTGAAAGTAGATTTTTTTGTTTCCCGAAATGTTCTCCTACAGTCACCTTTTGACCCCAACCCTAATCATCACCCAAAATGTAATCTTAACCCTAACCCTTATTCTAACCCATCTGTAACACCAAGTGGAAACCTAAACCTAGATCTAGGATTAATTTAGATGTAGGGTTAGTTTGGACTTGTTTTAAAATTTTGCCTGGAGGGTTGCTTACTGCCTCTAAAGGCAGTCTAGCAACAGAGCAACAGAAGTGATCTCTTGCTGGCTACAGGGCAGTGCTATATTGGAGGGGAATGCTGCAATTCTATGTGGCGCCCTTGTTTGCTCTGTTGAGTTATCACGGTGCATTGGGGGGGCCAAATTTTGGTATCGCTTTATGCCTCAACAACTTCTAAGCATAGCCAGTGACCATTGATCGTTGTCTATGCAGGATTCAACGAAGGACATACAAGGGATGTCCATTGTCACTAAGTGACATGTTTTCTGTGATATACCTGGTAGGTTCATTGTCACAAAAGAGTTAACTAAGGTAGTTCTTATGGGATACTCTCCTTGATTAGGTAATTGTTTTCCCTGAACACACTTGCATCCTGCATACTGCAGACTATACATGAAGGTTATATTGTCCCTTTAAGAAGATAGGGCCGTGCATTTGCTTAACAAAAGAAGTGCAGAAATATGCATAAAATGGCAGACTAGACTACCTTCATACAATTGTTCAATTTACAAAATATAAAAATCTAATACAAATGCTCATATTAGTAGCACTAGCGAAAAAAAGATCTTTAAGATAAAGGAAGGTGATTAGGATGTCCATTTACAACTGGTGTACCAGGCTTTCATTACAGTTCTTGGTACAAGACAGGATGACAACCTACTTTACTGCCATCTGAGATCTAAAATGATGCCAGCAAATGCAGAACACAAGCGGACATGTTTAACATGTCAGAATGGCAACTAAACTATCTTAAAACAAGCCAGTGGGTTTTTAATTTTAAAAACCAATATATGCAATTAGTCTTTATAGGTATAATGAAATCCACAGCCTTATACAATGGTGTTTCATGTGTTTCCTTGGTGACAGAACTAATGCTTTCAATGTACTGTAATTTAGTAGTACTATCTTTAGAAGTAACGTGAAGCTAAGTTAATAGGATCCAATAGAAGTGGGAAAATGTATTAGCTGTGAACATAATATACTAATGAACTAATTACAGAAAACAATGAAACATTGCTTAATGTAAAAAGACAATTAGTCAGGGAGCATTGGGTACCCTGTGGGAAAGTTAGTGAAGGGAAGATACCGGTGCGGTCATTTAATTGGTAAAAATATGTATTTGAATACTTTCCATGTGAAAATCAAACAGGTGTGGAGTCTGACGGTGATAACATTGACAAAAATGGCTGCCATCTCCATTGAAAGTCTTTATCTTGGCCACAATCTGAGCAATTTACATTTTCTATAGCTCACTGGAAAGGTATTTTTAAGTGCTAAAAAAATGTCCTCAGCATGCATTATGAAAATGTCATATTTAAAAAAAAAAAAAAATAGGTTTCGCACTCCAACAGTACATGCAAACAGTCTTTTATTTAAAATATTGTAGGGGTGCAGCAAACACACAAAACATGTCCCACACAATTGGGGCTATTAACTAAAAGGTGAGCTGAGGGGAAATGAACACTACACCCCACCAGTTTAGCTATAAATTGTGCAGGTACAAACCTGTTGAGTTTTCCCCACTAAAGGACAATCTATAGCTAAATTGGTGATATGTAAGGTCTACATAATATGCTCCAAATCGGCAAATCAGAAGCTGAATTTTGAGCTATACAATATTCCCTGATCTGACCCTAAATAGCCTCGCAATTTGGACATCATAGCCAAACACACACTGATTGCTTTTGAAACTGAAAGCAGACTGCAATATACTGATCAAAATATACCCTCTATCTTCACCCATTGGACTTCTATGGCATGGTAAAGAATAATTTTGGGATGAATTTGGCTATTTTGGAAATAACCAAACTCCCCCTCAAAATGAAAAATTCTTCATTTTTGCCCCGCTATGTCCCCTAAAAAATACATGGAAGCCAGGGCAAGTAGCCCTGCCATTTATATTAAAAAATGGGTCTGGGAGCCACTAGAATGGTTCCCAACCTTCCAGTTACATATTTGGGGGGTTAGGGCAGGTAGCCCTGATCCCGCACTACCACAAGACTTTCTAAGTCTTGTTATTCAGGTAAAATCCGCCATAATTAATTAATTTAGTAAATTTGTCTACTTTGTCCAATCTGGCTTTATAATGGAGCAGATTGCTCAATATTGACCCAATAGTCTAAAAGGATCACAAGTGGCATAACTGAAGGTGTCCAGCCTCATTGTGCACATGCAGGGCACTGCACCCAGGTGCATGGAAGGAGAGGTGCCGCTATAGGGAACTCTCTCCCTAAGACGTCCCCCTCGAGTCACAGCAAATATTGCGCAACGGGTACAACCTCCGTCCCTGTTGTGCTTACATTTGAGCAAATATGTACATATCAATGTGAAGCAAGCAAAGATGGTGTAAACTGGGTGAGGTGAAGCAGGGGTACGTGGAGGAGATTTATAGGTTTAAATGTCTGGCAATTTTCATAGGGTGACAAGACGGAGTAGGGGCGCATGTACCGGGAAGAGAAACAAAAAAACAACAATAGTGCAACACAGTTTAAATATAATTGGATGTATAGTAAATCTCTACAGGGGTGCACTCACAAACGGATATTGAAATCAGGCTCATCAGAATATGTAGTCAGTCGGTTTTAATCATTTCCATTCTTCCATTCTTCAAAAGAAAAGAGCCTGAGTGTCTTATCCTGGTGGCAGCAGGAAAGAAGTATTACCTCTCGGGACTTTTTTCACGCAAGTTGCACTTTAAGTGCTTTATATTTTGTACGTGTATCCATTGTTTTTATTGCCTGGTTTGTGTTAGCCACTGCGCAATGGCTTTTTAATGTGTTTTTTAGATGGAAATGATTAAAACCGACTGACTACATATTCTGATGAGCCTGATTTCAATATCCGTTTGTGAGTGCACCCCTGTAGAGATTTACTATACATCCAATTATATTTAAACTGTGTTGCACTATTGTTGTTTTTTTGTTTCTCTTCCCGGTACATGCGCCCCTACTCCGTCTTGTTTTTCTATTGTCAAGTGCCCGAGGAGCACTTTTACGGGTGCTGCAGTGCCAGAGGAGGAGTATAATTTAATTACTATTTCACTCTATTCACTATTTTGTTCACTGTTTATATTTGGGTTAAGTGTCACACTTTCTTTCTTCAATTTTCATAGGGTGAACAAGGACAATACATAATATTTAGCTAGACCCAGAAAAGTCTTAAATGTAAATGTAAGATGAAGAAACAGGAGCAGAGGTTGATAGTGAAGAGATCAAACTTAAACATTCTCTGTAATGAGAGCTGAAATGTAAAGTGGAGAAAAGCTCTGTATGTGAGAGGCAGAATTTTAAATTAAACATAAGCTGTCAGCTTCCAACAAGTACAAATAAAATACTGTGGCATCATACAGTACATACAGATAGGATTCAGTGCAATAAATATAAATAGAATAAAAAACTGCAGTAAGTACAAATACAGGAAGCATACAAATGGTACTGTTGCAGTTCTGAAAGGGACAATGTTTCTGTAACACCTAATATTCAGTAAACATTGTGTGTCACAAAAGACCTTGCATCTGTCATTTCTGCAAATGAGGCTATTCGAAAATTGCTGTCAAGGTAAGACACATGTGACCAGTAGTGGGATTCAAAATTTTTAGCAACTTTTTGTTTATGAAGTAAACCTGCAGCATAAAATGCCTAACCGTTTGTATATGAAGTCAATCTGCAACAGTAATTACCTACTCTTGGAATATAAATCTTCAACAGTAAATACATAATCTTTAATTAAGAAACCAATCTGCAGCAGTGTTTGCATAATATGTGTATATGAAGCTAATTTGGAGCAGCATATGCATAACAATTATATACAATGCCAATATACAGCAGTAAAAACATAATCTTTGGCATAAAACCTAGACTCGCCTCCTGGATTTTGTTTTTGGATCATTCTAACTATATTTTTATTCTTTATTAATAACGTTTTTTTGCATCATATTTGCATCATATTATGTCTCTGTCTGGTGCCTGGTCCCTAACATCATGTGTGATGAAAACATGTGATCATGATGCATTACCATAAGCTGCAGCATGTCACCGAAAAAGTCCTAACCAACTAGGCGTAATCCACAAAATGTGACTACTAACAGATTAGTCCTGTGGAGAGCCCTGCAGTAAGCTACCACAGCTACTGCTACCTGGGTTGGCCATACTGAACACAGCCAACCCCTGCACTGAGGTCAGGCCTCAGAGGCCCCATGCCAAGAAATATAAAGTAATTATCAAGAGGGAGGAAATAAACTTGGTTTAAATTGGCAAATGAGGCTGAGGAATGTGTTACAGTGGCATATACACTGTACACTGTAACCTAGTCTCTTTACAGCAATCCGGAAAAACCAAGAATCTCTGCAATGCTTAGCCTGGCGTGGATCACCACTAATGGGTTTTTGGTAATGGCGGTATTCATCCAGGTGGAGCTACACCATCTGGTTGTGAGAAGGATTTGGCTGCACCATAACACTGTCCAGGTACAAAAATCAGGAGGGATCTAGCAAAAAGGCTATTGTCATACTTAAAGGACACATGAAATGAGAAGACTTGATGGAGGATGTTCCCGGAACGAGCTAGCCAATTTAGCTGAAGCAAAGCATATCTGGAAAACAGTCTTGCTTTTCACCTTTGATCAGTGACCATGGAAAAAAAAAAGTGTTGAAATATGGGGACTTGCTGTGCAGAGAAAAGTCATTGTTGCTCAGAGGAACTAGTGTAGTGAGAGACCATTTTTTTTTTTTATATAATTATATTATTATCTCATTACACCTCTCACTTTGCTAGTTGGTGAGACAGCCATCCTTCATGTCTCACAGTGATATATGGAGACTGCTGGTCAGGTTATTATACCTTCCAACGCTTGCTGCTGCCAAATCGGGACACCGGGGGGCAGGGGCGGGCTGGGCCGGGGGGCAGGGTGGCAATTGCCCCCCAGGCCGCCCTAAGCTTTTTAAAACACGGCCGCCGGGCCAGTGTTATTAAAAAAAAAAAAAAAACGCGCTTGCAGGCAGAGACGGAGGTGAGAAGGGATCAGAAGATCCCCTCTCACCTCCGCTCTGCCTGCAAAGCTGCACGGGGAGCCGAACAGGCAGCACAGAGAAACCTCCGTGCTGCCTGTTCGGCTCCCCGTGCAGTGTGCCGACACGGAAGTGCCGACAGTCACGTGATCGGCGCTCTGACGTCAGACGCGCGCCGATCACACGACCTGTCGGCACAACCGCCGGGAGGCCGAACAGGCAGCATGGAGGGACCATGCTGCCTGCCGCTAGCCACCAGGGAAGTCCTCCTGCCACTAGCCACCAGGGAAGTCCTGCCACTAGCCACCATTGAAAAAGGTAAGGGGGGGGGGCAAAAAACACTGGCATATTATTGGGCAAATTGGCTGGGGAATATTACATGGCAAATAAGACTGGCATATTATTGGGCAAATTGGCTGGGGAATATTACATGGCAAATAAGACTGGCATATTATTGGGCAAATTGGCTGGGGAATATTACATGGCAAATAAGACTGGCATATTATTGGGCAAATTGGCTGGGGCATATTACATGGCAAATAAGACTGGCATATTATTGGGCAAATTGGCTGGGGAATATTACATGGCAAATAAGACTGGCATATTATTGGGTAAATTGGCTGGGGCATATTACATGGAAAATAAGACTGGCATATTATTGGGCAAATTGGCTGGGGCATATTACATGGCAAATAAGACTGGCATATTATTGGGCAAATTGGCTGGGGAATATTACATGGCAAATAAGACTGGCATATTATTGGGCAAATTGGCTGGGGCATATTACATGGCAAACAAGACTGGCATATTATTGGGCAAATTGGCTGGGGCATATTACATGGCAAATAAGACTGGCATATTATTGGGCAAATTGGCTGGGGAATATTACATGGCAAATAAGACTGGTATATTATTGGGCAAATTGGCTGGGGCATATTACATGGCAAATAACACTGGCATATTATTGGGCAAATTGGCTGGGGAATATTACATGGCAAATAAGACTGGCATATTATTGGGCAAAATGGCTGGGGAATATTAAATGGCAATTAACTCTGGCATATTGGGCAAATTAGCAGGGGCATATTAAATTGCAGATAACCTTGGAATATTATTGGGCAAATTTACTGAGTCATTAAATTGCAGAATAACACTGGCATATTATGGGACAAATTGACTGGGGAATATTAATGGCAAATAATATTGGAAATGTGTATGTAATGGGGTGATGGAGGCATGTAAATGTGGTGATGGGGCATGTCCTGGTGTGCAACGTGGGTTATGGGTCATGTCGTAGGTGTGCAACGTGGGTAGGGGGGGGGGGGGTGCCCAAATTTTGGGATATTGGGTGTCTAAATCCTGGCATATTGAGGGGAAAATCCTGGCATATTGAGGGGGCATCATCTTGGCATATTGAGGGGAAAATCCTGGCATATTGGGTGTCTAAATGCTGGCATATTGAGGGGCATAATCCTGGCATATTGAGGGGCATAATCCTGGCATATTTAGGGGAAAATCCTGGCATGTTGAGGGGGCATCATCTTGACATATTGAGGAGAAAATCCTGGCATATTGGGTGTCTAAATCCTGGCATATTGAGGGGCATAATCCTGGCATATTGAGGGGCATAATCCTGGCATACTGAGGGGCATAATCCTGGCATTTTGTAAGGGAAAATTCTAGCATATTAAATGACAAATCCTGGCATATTGTGGGGGGAAATCCTGGCAATATTTGTAATAAAACAAGGAAAAGATGGCCGTGGATGGGGAGGCGATTCAATGGGCCACTTGACTGGATTTGCCCCCCAGGCCTAAGGCTGCCAGCCCTCCCCTGCCGGGGGGCTGCGCATGGGAGGACAAGAGTCAGCGCTACCACGCATGCAATGTTTGTGCTGTAACTCCAACTGCACATGTGCAGTAACCAGTCTCTGGTTTCTTAGTAATTGCCTCCTAAAATCAAAACCACACAAAGAGAGATGGTTGGGAGAGATGTTATATATATCTTAAAATTCACCTACTATATTATCTTCAAGCTACAGCCACTTTAACATTTGTGCTTCTATATTAGCTCTAGAAATATTATTTCTATCATAAGTCATGCATATCAATATTCTATAACAAAATAAACATAAGCAGTACACTTGGGTTAGACTATGAAATAGAAATCACATTGAATCAACGCACACAATTGGCCATATTTATCAAGACAAATAGATGGTATTTCAGGGAAAAGTGCTAAAATAATAGTAGTAACCATGGAAACCAATGGAAAGTTATGGCAGTTTACTCCAAATTTAGCATTTTTTTAAGAAATAGCACCTGTTTTGGCTTGATAAATTTGGCCCAAGGTGCGTTATCGGTAACCTTGATACACTTCATTACTTTAAAAAAATTTTTTTAGAAATAATTGGCATTCCAAATAAAGCAAAGTGATTTATTGGTCCATATAAAAAATCAGTGTTGTGGCCCTGGCAGCAGGGCTGCTTTTTGTTTTTGTGTATGTCTCTGATGATGATGTCCCCGATGTGTCACAGTCACAACGTTAACTTTTTTACATGTTCAATAAATAACTTTGCTTTCTTTGGAGTGCCGAGAACTTCTATATTTTTTCATGAGTCTTTATGTGGTAGTTACAGGCCCTACCACTGGCCCAGCAACCCTCCACACAAAAAAAACATCTTGGTGTTTATTTCTTTCCATTGGTGTGCAGGCACTAGATCTATATTCTTTCATTACATTTTTAATCTTTTCATTTAAACAAAAGCTCAACTGCAAACATTCAGTGGTTGCTATCAGTGCCAGCATTTACTTAATTTAAAAGAATCTGACAGTATTTATCAGTTTTAAATTTAATCTAAGAGTACAATCTTTTAATAGCTTTCCCAAGCCTGAAAAACTCATGGCATTAATGTATTTCCATTATTATCTTGACTGACAAGTAATGATATCAATATTAGTCTTAAATGGGCATTTGTAGAGTTTAAATTAAGCATAGATATTTTTAACCTACTATATATTCATTTCAACAAAAAACTGAATTCAAGGATTGCCTTTCTTCTTGTCATTTAGGAGACAGGACTACTTATATGTTCTGTGAAAACAAAGTGGTTTTAACATTGTAAATGACTCAAACACAAGTGCAATAACCAATCAATTCACAATTGTAGATCTGCTTTACAATAAAAACTGTAATTTCCCATGTGATGAAGACAGACAATCCCTCTGTGGGAGGCTGAAATTATAGTCAGTAGTGCTATTTCATCAGTCATTCTATTCTTACCAGTTGAAAATTCTAAATAAAAAAAAATCAGAAAATCTGCGAAGCTCACTTATACTTATTTCCTATTATTGCAAGAACATGTGAATGATATATTGTTAAGAGCTTGCTTATAAAATTTGACCTAGTTTGTTACAAAGAACAAAAATTGCCATATTAAAATATTCATTTTAAAAAAGATATTGTAGCAATTTTCTTTTAGACTGTTCAAACAAGTATGACCTTTTGAACAGTGTTAGTCTATCATTAAAAAAAAAGGCCTTAAAGGACCCCCATCATTCAAAATGAGTTATTTATTTAATATATCTACTATTGTTAAATGAATGCACGGTCCACAAATATATATTTAAAACCTCAATGCATAATGAAATACTTTAATATCCATATATTTCTTTTTGCATTTTATATTTTTTTCTTACATAAACAATATGTCATACAATAAAGACAAATAATACTTTTAGCACTCACATTTTAGCATCAGATTAATGGCAGTTCTGCAATAGCTGTCTCCACATACCCCTTTTAACTATAGGATTTGCAGGGGTTGCTCATGCTCCTGTGACCAGGGCCGCCACCAGGAATTTCAGGGCCCCTTACTGAACAAATTTTCTGGGTCCCCTACACCCCGCCCGACAATATCTCCCAGTATTTCTCCCCTACATATGCCAGGATTTTTCCAATTAATATGCCAGGATTTTTCCCCTCAATATGCCATTCTTTTGCCATTTAATATTCCAGGATTTTGCCCCTCAATGTGCTATTATTTTCTCATTCAATATGCCAGTATTTCTCCCCTACATATGCCAGGAATTTTCCAATTAATATGCCAGGATTTTGCCCCTCAATATGCCATTTAATATGCCAGTATTTTGTCCCTCAGTATGCCATTCTTTTGCCAATTAATATGCCAGGATTTTCCCCCTCAATATGCCAGGATTTAGTCACTCAATATGCCAGGATTTAGCCCTTCAATATGCCAGGATTTTGCCCCTCAATATGCCAAGTAATATGCCAGGATTTTGCCAATTAATATGGCACTGAGGGAGGGCAGGCGGACCTCACCAGTGATGAGGTGAAGGTCGACCTCCTCCATCTTTAGGAGCATTTTTTTTTTTTAATGGGGAGCAGCGGGCAGTACCAGCTCTGTGTGTTAAACGCACATAGAGCCCAGACAGTGCTGCTCTTGCTCCCCGCACAGAGTGATAATTCAGACCATCGGAAATACAAGTGCGTTTAACACAAAGAGCTGGTACTGCCCACTGAAGCTGCCCGCAGGAAGGAGGTGAATGAAAAGCAGGTGGGAACAGACCACAGGCCTACAAGGGAGGGGGTTAACAGACCACAGACATATGAGGGAGGGGGGTACAGACCACAGACATACGAGGAGGAGTAAAGACCCTGGACATGGGAGGGAGGGAGGAACAGACCACAGACATGGGAGGCAAGGGGAGGACAGACCACAGACATGGGAGGGAGGGAAGACAGACATGGGAGAGGGGAGAGAAACAGTCATGGGAAGGGAGAAAGGAGAGAAAAACAGGCATGGGAGGGGAGAGAGGAAAAACAGGCATGGGAAGGGAGAGATGAGAGAGAAACAGACATGGGAAGGAGAGAGGAGAGAGGCAGGCATGGGAAGGAGAGTGAGAGACAGGCATGGGAAGGGCGAGGAGAGGGACAGGCATGAGGAGGGAGAGGTGAGGGACAGGCATGAGGAGGGATAGGAGAGGGACAGACAAGGGGAGGGAGAGGAGTGGGACCGGGGGTCACATTAGAAATGTACTTTTTCTTTAACAAGAAAAGTCTGTGTGTGTGACTATCTCTGTGTGTGAGATTGTGTTTATGATTGTGTGAGTGATGTGCTGTTGTCTGGCTGTCATAAGTAGGCAGGGTAAGGGGAGGAACAAGGGGAAGAGCCAAAGGGTGGCAAAATAAGGGTTAGGGCTAGGGTAGCAAAAATCCTTGTGCCAGCCCTGGTGGTATCGTGTGATGATATACTACATGGTCAGAGGGTCAGATGGCAATCTTACCATTGTGGCACTATTGTTGACTGTGAACAATAACAAACCTATAGTTGCCATGACATCACTGGTATTATTATACAACATGTTGGTGAGTTGAATTATATATGTTAATGTGTGTACATATGTATGCATGGCCATTCTCTAACTTTTATTGGGGTTACCAAGTGGCATATGGGATGTGTGTGTAATGTTTAATACATGATGTGCTGATTGATGTGGTAATTGTACCATTCATGACTTAATAAAAAATCACACCATAGCAAGGAACAATTTATTAATTATACATATATAGCAGATATAACATTAAAATAATAATGTATTTATAACATTAATATAATAATTTATAGCACTGAGATAATAATTTATTTCTATTATTTTTCATTTATTTTCAATATATTATTCATATTTATTTAAATTTAATTTATTTTTTGAGATTTATTTTTATTTATTATATTATATTTGATTATAAATGTATGTATTTACCGTATTTTTCGCCTCATAAGACGCACCTGACCATAAGACGCACCCAGTTTTTAGAGGAGGAAAACAAGAAAAAAAACCTCAATATGACAGGATTTAGCCATTCAATATGCCAGGATTTTTCCCCTCACTATGCCAGGATTCAGCCATTCAATATGCCAGGATTATGCCCCCCACTATGCCAGGCTTTTACCCCTCACTATGCCAGGATTTTGCCCCTCACTATGCCAGGCTTTAGCCCCTCACTATGCCAGGATTTTGCCCCTCACTGTGCCAATATTTTGCCCCTCACTATGCCAGGCTTTTACCCCTCACTATGCCAGGATTTTGCCCCTCACTGTGCCACGATTTTGCCCCTCACTATGCCAGGCTTTAGCCACTCATTATGCCAGGCTTTTGCCCCTCACTATGCCAGTCTTTTGCCCCTCACTATGCCAGGATTTTCCCCTCACAATGCCAGGCTTTTGCCCCTCACTATGCCAGGCTTTTGCCCCTCACTATGCCACGATTTTTCCCCTCACAATGCCAGGGTTTTGCCCCTTATAATGACAGGATTTGCTCGTTTGTGCCACCCTCCTCCCCCCTTCTCTAGCACTTACCTCCATGCTGCTCTCCGTTGTGTTCTCTCTGTTGTTTTGCTTTTTGTTTGCGCTTTTTTCTTCTTCTTAACTTTATTGAAGTCGCGCAACGTCAATAAAGTAAAGAAGGGGAAAAAAAGCGCGCGGAGGAAACAACGGAGAGAACACAACGGAGAGCAGCATGGAGGTAAGTATGCACATACATTCGCTCCATAAGACGCACAGACATTTCCCCTCACTTTTGAGGAGGAAAAAAGTGCGTCTTATGAGGCGAAAAATACGGTAGTTATTTTATTTTATTTAACTACAGGGTGATTTCAGGTGGCTATTTCCACAATAGCTGAAATCCTCCCGTAGACTGCTAAAAATGTTGCCTTAAAAGCTGATTTCTTGTGCCAATTCAGGGCCATTTGGATCTGATTTTAGTCGTGATTCGGAGCTCTGCTCTTTGAATAGACCCCTGTATGATTACTTTTCAGCTTTGGAATTTAGTGCCACAGCAATAACTCATGCAGTAGAATATGTTTTTACCACGATAATTGTTTTTCAATACATAAAGAGGACAATGTGACTTTGTCCATATGATTAAATCATCACCGTAGTGTCTACTGTCCACATGCTAAAAGTAGTACTGAATTTAAAATATACCTGAATCTTTTGGAATATTAGATCATTGATTACCAAACGCCTAACCATTACACTTTCTGTGTTTATGATAATATTGTATTGTTGTTTATTACACAGGCGGACAGGAAGGCTGACACATATACTATCTTGAGCATGATACATTGTTTAATATTATGTTCCATTATAATAGGTTGCAAAAGGTCCCTAGAAATGTAATATTTGATCACCTAATTTAGCACGCTTTAGCACATAGGATCTTATGGGAAAAATAAATAAAGACATAAAATACTTTTAGCACTTACATTTTCAGCATGAGGTTATTTTTCACCACTGGGAGCCAATTACTTGGTGAATGCTTCCACACTCTTTCCCTGTCAGGACTTTCTGTAATTTTTCTCTGTTGAATATGCCATTCTGCCTCCCAGATAGCACTCTTGCATCCCCTCTGACTTCATTATCCAGAGTTAAAGAGCACTTTGTATCGTATAAGAAATGTATGTCCGCATACTCACCTATGCATGTATGACAAATAGGCATGTCATTATGTATAGAAATAAACACACACATGCTCATTAGAAATAAAAACATAATAATATATTGTGTTAGAATGCAAATAAAAAATATAATCCTATAGCACTTTAAACTCATGGATGTCAGTAAATAAATAAAGGCCTCCTTTGCACAATGTATTCCAGGGTTGCATCTTACGTTACATAAATTATACTCCAGAGAGACAGGAAGACACAGCAATAAGGTCACATTGGTTTTGTGCTTATAATTCTAAATGTTTATGAAAATAACATTTTAATTTGCTTCAATTAAAGATCAAATGTATTATTGTTGGGTATTGGTGCTTGTAAATGTGATCTAACAATTCACCAACAAGTTCTGTGATAATATATTATTTATTCTTGTACATAAGACTATTTTTGTCTAATATTAATATCCATTACCAGACCATGTTACATGGTATTTGTATGTTTTGCTTGTCCATTGCACTGTACTGCAGAATATTATGATGCTTTATAATAAATAATAATTATGACTATAGTGGCTGGAGGCCACAGGCTAAATGCCTTCATAAAATTGCAGAGCTTTGAGAACCCATCCAATATCTAACCACACACATGCACCTTTTTGCTAGATTGTACATGAAGACTGAAGTGACAGATCAAGCACTACAGCACTAACCACAGTCCCTCTTTAAAATTAAAACAAAGTTATGGTTCTCTTGAAAATACAAGGAGTAGGGCAGAACAAGACTGTTAAGATCTTAAGATTCGAGCAGCATTGTTTTATACCCCACCCTCTACGTGATATTCAAGAACCCTAGTGCGGTGAAAGAGAAAGACCAGATGCGCCAGAAGCTAACCTATTTGCTCATGTTCAGAAAACATATATATCCCATCATTGACCTGCCAAACTGTAATTTAATTAGTCAAACATATACCTCCCAGACCAAACCTTACAGCAGGAAACTTAGGAATACACCACACATCCTCTTGAAACCTGACATAGGGACAATGCTAACTAAACAAAGAACGTTCATGAGGAAACATGAGCAATGTTTCAGAGCACAGTTTTCGGGGCAGTCCCTGCAAGTGGGGCACTGTACAGGGAATAGACTCTGATGAGACAGTCATAGCAATTGGCTTCACCAGTAGCGATCATGGGGACATGTGACATCATTGAGTGATGTCACATGACTCCACACAGGTTTGAGTGAGCTGCTGCTCACATCAGCCTGCATTAGCAAGGACTGTCACATGCGTCTACTGGGAGCAGACAGGAGGCACGCACGAGTAGGGTCAGACTGGGAAGTGTGGGGGACAGATTTGGAAGGCTGGGGATCCATTGTCAAATCTTTGGGTCAGATTAGCAATTCTGAGGGGATGCATTGGCAAGTTTATACATTACTGTTGATCTTGCCATGATATGCCAAGTTTATACATTACTGTTGATTTAGTCATGAGATGCCAAGTTCATACATTACTGCTGATTTTGCCATAATATGCCAAGTTTATACATTACTGCTAATTGTGCCATAATATGCCAAGTTTATACATTACTGTTGATTTAGTCATGATATGCCAAGTTTATACATTACTGCTGATTTTGCCATAATATGACAAGTTTATACATTACTGCCGATTTTGCCATGATAGACCAGGGGACAGAGAGAACAGGGCCAGTAGAGAGAGAGAGCTGACTTGCAAAAGAGTGGGCGAGAGTGAAAGGTTGGGAGAGGGATGGCTTGGAGAAGTGAGAGTGGGGGAGAGAGATGGCTTGGTAGAGTGAGAGTGGAAAAGAGTGCAGGGCTGAGAGAGAGATGACTTGGAAGAGAGACAGTAGGAGAGAGTACAGAGCTGGGAGAGATGTCTTGGAGCAGTGAGAGTGAGTGCAGATCTGGGAGAGAGATGACCTGGAAGAGAGAGAGTGCAGAGCTAGGAGAGAGATGGTTATTGAGTAAGCCCAAGAGAGAGTGCAAGGCTGTGAGAGAGATGGCTTGGAAGTGTGAAAGTGGGAGAGAGTGCAGTTTGGGTGATGGGAGAAAGCAGTAGTGGAAGATGTATGAGATAAGATCTATGTAAGAGAATCTGGCTAGATAGATTAACATCAGGCGGTGTAATAGACCAAGTCTGAATGGTACAGGCTGTGTCAGAGCAAAATCCTGTTGGTGCAATGTAGATGATCTGGCATGACCTGTGGGTGCATTTTGGATGCGTGTATTTACAATCCCAAGCAAGTTACTATCTTCCTGTATAAAGTAATCAAACAGCAAAGCTCATCCTATTCTACCTGACAGAGTCATGTGAACTCCCCAGGGAACATCATATATAACCAGGGACATTTGCTTGTAAACAGATACACAAGGGAATCCTATTCATACATAGATCTATATACACATATACCTACATGCATTTATACACATGCACATACACATATACATACACAATCACATACATACAAATACATGTATGCACAGACCCATATGCCTACAGAATAAAAAGGAAAGTCTGATATGCTAATGGAGAGGTTTCATCCGTAGTGGTGCATCCGTAGTGGTGCAAGTGAGCAAAAAAACATTGAGTGCTCTCCCGAATAGGTCACATCCTATAGGGCTGGCTTTCTGAGCATTTGCCCGTTCTCGCTGAGGGAAAATCCTTTTTTTGTTCCCTTATAACCATTGGTCAGTGGGAGTAGCATGTTATTTGCTGCATGCCTAGATATCACAATGGTTTTCATAAGGATCATATTAACTGGAGACATGCACTTCATCATCATCTTAGTGTTCTGAACAGGTGTTTGAAAGCATTAGGTCTTATCCTACATTTCAGCTCTCCATAAATCTTAACCTGCATAACTATTCATAATTGGATAATTATATCTCCTCCATATGAACACAAATAGAAATGGAGCTCCCTAAACATATTATGGTGAAAGTAAGATAGAATGATGTGATGTAAACACTGTAATGAGAAATCAATAGGCTAAACTGGTAATCAGAGTGGTGAAAATGGAATACTACGTCAACTGTGATAAATAACTGTATAAAAAAAAATGGAAATAGGGTGTACACTGAATATGACAAAGGAGTGAACGCCATTGTGTTAGTAAATTATCAGACTTGTTTTTAAATGTTGGATATGGTGAAAGTGCTGGTAGTGTGCTGGATGTAATGGTGGAAATGATAGTGAAATGGAAGATGGTAGAAAGTGATAAGTAATGTGAAGTATGAATGGAAACGTGCTGCCATGGATTCTTGTAAGCAATTAGGCAAAACTGCAGTTGTGTGGATGAAGTTTTAAAATTAAAGTGTAGGGTTGCCATCCTGCTGGTATTTTACTGGCAGGCCGGTAAAAGATTGGCTTGAAGCGAAAGTTAAGTCTATGGAGGCAGGCCGGTATTTTTTTGCCGAAAAGGTGGCAAACCTAATGATGTGTGAATTGTACTTCATGTGTAGTTAATTTAAATGACAAACATTATAAATGAGGATGTGTGATGGACGATAAAGGGAGGGATGAGACGATGGGTGCTTTATGCAGCACTCTATTTAGTGCGAGACAAAGAAGACAAGTGCCTAGGGTGACACCTGCCTTGTATGCCTTTAAGGGGCGGCACAAAACGCAAAAAAAATCATTAAAAAAAAATCTGCCCCTTTAAGACAAAAAAAACCCTCGCTTACTGGCAGAGACGGTGGCTGGGAAGATTCGAAGATCTCCCCTCACCACCACTCTGCCTACAAGCAGGCTGCACGGGAAGCTGAACAGACAGCACAGAGAAACCTACTGGGGGAAGTGCAGAGAGTTCACGTGGCTCGGCGCTCTGATGTTACATGCCTGGTCACGTGACCTCTCTGTATGGAATGGAGTGATGGAGGCAGTGGCGTCCCGAGGGGGGGGCGGGGGGGCGGACCGCACCGGGTGACACCTCCAGCGGGGGTGACACCTCCAGCGGGGGTGACACCAGTGCTGCCGGCACCCCCCGCATCGCGCTGCTTAACTTTTTTCTGGCAGCCTTATCCGCTGGACGCGGCCGCCGGAAAAAAAAGTACAAAAAAAAAAGTAAAAAAAAATTAAAAAATCACAGCAACCGGAAGTGACGTTACGTCACATCCGGTGACTGTGTTTCCCTCCTCCGTGCAAGAGGGAAGACTGCACGGAGGAGGTGTCGGTCCGGGAGCAGAGAGCAGCATCGGTAAGTAATGGGGAAGGGGGGGGAGGAGGGTGGTTTAAAACGAGCAGGGCTCTGACTGGCACTATATTACTGGGCTCTGGCTGGCACAATATTACAGGCATCTGACTGGCACTATATTACTGGGCTCTGGCTGGCACAATATTACAGGCATCTGACTGGCACTATATTACTGGGCTCTGGCTGGCACAATATTACAGGCATCTGACTGGCACTATATTACCGGGCTCTGGCTGGCACAATATTACAGGCATCTGACTGGCACTATATTACTGGGCTCTGGCTGGCACTTTATTACTGGGCATCTGGCTGGCACTATATTACTGGGCATCTGGCTGGCACAATATTACAGGCATCTGGCTGGAACTATATTACTGGGCGCTGGCTGGCACAATATTACAGGCATCTGGCTGGCACTATATTACTGGGCTCTGGCTGGCACTATATTACTGGGCTCTGGCTGGCACAATATTACTGGGCTCTGGCTGGCACTATATTACTGGGCATCTGGCTGGCACAATATTACTGGGCTCTGGCTGCCATTATATTACTGGGCTCTGGCTGGCACTATATTACTGGGCATCTGGCTGGCACAATATTACAGGCATCTGGCTGGCACTATTTTACTGGGCATCTGGCTGGCACAATATTACAGGCATCTGGCTGGCACAATATTACAGGCATCTGGCTGGAACTATATTACTGGGCGCTGGCTGGCACAATATTACAGGCATCTGGCTGGCACTATATTACTGGGCTCTGGCTGGCACTATATTACTGGGCTCTGGCTGGCACAATATTACTGGGCTCTGGCTGGCACTATATTACTGGGCATCTGGCTGGCACAATATTACTGGGCTCTGGCTGGCACTATATTACTGGGCTCTGGCTGGCACTATATTACTGGGCATCTGGCTGGCACAATATTACAGGCATCTGGCTGGCACTATTTTACTGGGCATCTGGCTGGCACTATATTACTGGGCTCTTTCTGGCACTATACTACTGGGCTCTGGCTGTCACTATATTACTGGGCTCTGACTGGCACAATATTACTGGGCTCTGACTGGCACAATATTACAGGCATCTGACTGGCACTATATTACTGGGCTCTGACGGGCACTATATTACTGGGCTCTGACTGGCACAATATTACAGGCATCTGACTGGCACTATATTACTGGGCTCTGGCTGGCACTATATTACTGGGCTCTGGCTGGCACGATATTACAGGCATCTGGCTGGCACTATATTACTGGGCTCTGGCTGGCACTATATTACTGGGCATCTGGCTGCCACTATATTACTGGGCATCTGGCTGGCACTATATTACAGGCATCTGACTGGCACTATATTACTGGGCATCTGGCTGCCACTATATTACTGGGCATCTGGCTGGCACTATATTACTGGCCTCTGACTGGCACTATATTACTGGGCATCTGGTTGGCACTATATTACTGGGCTCTCGCTGGCACTATATTACTGGGCTCTGGCTGGCACAATATTACAGGCATCTGACTGGCACAATATTACTGGGCATCTGGCTGGCACTATATTACTGGGCTCTGGCTGGAACAATATTACAGGCATCTGACTGGCACAATATTACTGGGCATCTGGCTGGCACTATATTACTGGGCTCTGGCTGGCACAATATTACAGGCATCTGGCTGGCACAATATTACTGGGCATCTGGCTGGCACTATATAACTGGGCATCTGGCTGGCACAATATTACTGGGCATCTGGCTGGCACTATATTACTGGCATCTGGCTGGCACTATATTACTGGGCTCTGGCTGGCACTATATTACTGGGCTCTGGCTGGCACAATATTACAGGCATCTGACTGGCACAATATTACTTGGCATCTGGTTGGCACTATATTACTGGGCTCTGACTTTCACTATATTACTGGGCATCTGGCTGGCACTATATTACTGGGCTCTGACTGGCACTATATTACTGGGCATCTGGCTGGCACTATATTACTGGGCTCTGGCTGGCACTATATTACTGGGCTCTGGCTGGCACTATATTACTGGGCTCTGGCTGGAACTATATTACTGGGCATCTGGCTGGCACTATATTACTGGGCTCTGGCTGGCACAATATTACTGGGCTCTGACTGGCACTATATTACTGGGCATCTGGCTGACACTATATTACTGGGCATCTGGCTGGCACTATATTACTGGGCTCTGGCTGGCACTATATTACTGGGCTCTGGCTGGAACTATATTACTGGGCATCTGGCTGGCACTATATTACTGGGCTCTGGCTGGCACAATATTACTGGGCATCTGGCTGGCACTATATTACTGGGCTCTGAGTGGCACAATATTACTGGTATCTGACTGGCACAATATTACTGGTATCTGACTGGCACAATATTACTGGTATCTGATTGGCACACTATTCCTGGTATCTGACTGGCACAATATTCCCGGTATCTATAATTGTACAATTTTCAAACATTGAAAAAATTGTGGGTGTTTTCTTCAATTTTTATTAGGGGGGGGGGAGGGGGGTACCACACTCAGGGTCCGCCCCGGGTGCCAAATGCTCTAGGTACGCCCCTGGATGGAGGCATGCAATGAGGGTCATGGGGGGCATGTAATGTGGTGATGTATGTTATGAGGCATGTAGTGGGTCGGGGGGTGCCTGAATATTGTCTGCCTAGGGCAGCACAAAACCAAGATACACCACTGGCTTTATGCCCAACAAGCAGAGGGTCTTCAATATGATGATGCTTATACAAATATATATAAAATAAATGAAGTCAAGAATAGTCAGCAGAAATCTTTATACGCGTAAACCTTTTTTTTAATCCTGATAGTAAGAAGGAGCCAATTTATTATATTATATTCAAGAATTTTCTCTTTGAAGCAGACATTGCTTTAAATTACACTTCCATTTATATATAAATAATATAAGATTTGCTTGAGCATAAGACTTTCATTGTGGTGCTAATATAGATGGACACAGATCCCTAAAAAGACTTGTTAATGAAGAGGTTAACAGATCCCTATTTTACAACAATACAAGAGCAAATTAAAATGCATTGTAATTGTACAAATCCCCAGTATGGTGATGGAGAGATGTGCTATGTTTGAAGATAGAGTTTCAAATGTGTATTTTCAGCAGATAAAGCACTATGAAGTGACAGCTTGTAATTCTGCCATCACTGTCACAGACTGTGTTCAGCTGCATATTTAGCAGGGTATTTCCGGTTGTGTATCCGTGAACTTTACTTATATTCTCCATTGTACTATAATGACATGGCTAAATAACAGAACCAAAGGAATAATTACCTACGAGAGCGAGATTTTATTTATATCAAGCAAAAATCTTCCCAAAAGGAGAAAGCCGCCTTCTCCTTCCAAGAATACAAAGCGTTGCCCAAATTATCCCTTTCTATTAATGAGAAGCTGATGAGTCATGACTACGACTCAACCACCTACCACTAATTTGAATCTCCTATAAATATAGTTTGTAATGGCTGACTCTTTACATATAAAAGTGCATAGATTTGAAATGTTCTATTTCAAACACAAAAGCAAATGATAGCTGAGAGGTTCATGCCACTGATAATATGCATGCTTACTTATCGAACCATTGTGGCGTGGCAAATTGTATCCATAATTAAATCTGGCAGCCTGAAGGCTGATCAAAATTACCTAGCAGACAGAAAGCATGGGATTCGTTTTGAACACTTAATATTTAAAATACAGAAATGCTCCTTTTTTTCTTTTTTTTTTATAATCCGTCAGATATTACAGCTGAGTGGTAACCTTATTCATTTCCTGTGACATTTCAATGCCTCTTGCATAGATAAGGATAGATGTTCATTCAATCTATTAAATGGCAAGCACTATTGTTAAAACTGCAACTCATTTGTTTGTAGCAGGATAGGAAGTTTACAATTATTACAATATATTTACAACACAGAACAAACATGATATGGATCCTTACCCTGGTAGATTTATTAAAGGGACAGTCTAGTCCCCAAACTCAGGGGAGCAAGCAGGCAGCTCTGTCATGTGCCATTATGAATTTTAAGTATATCGGAGTAAATGGAATTGCCTACTACTTTGGCAATCAGGAATAAATTCAAGGCCAAAGAACATTTCTTAAAGTTTCCTATGGAGCCAAACGTTTAAAGAGTATGAAAAAAAATTGCCAATGGCCCAATCAAATGCCTTTTCGGCAAGAACTGCAAACACTACAGGTTTCTTTTTCCACTATATTTCATGGTTGCTCTGGGTGAGACTGTTATCTCCTGTTCTTCCTGTAACAAACCCTGTCTGATCTACATGTCTGAAATAAATCATTTTAAGCTTTTGGAAAGGTTTTCAATATCCAAATGAATTAGGGATATTGGTCTATAGTTGATGGCATAATTCAAGTCCTTATTTACCTTAGGGATATGACATATGGCTGAACATCTCGCTCTGAAATTTCCCATCCTCTTAAACATGATCGGTTTGAGCATCTGATAGAATCAGGCAATACAGCCATCAGGCCCAGAAGCCGTACACTTTTTTTTGATCTTTTAATGGTGTTCTTAACTTCTTTTTGCAAAATGGTGCATTCAAGATACTTAATTTTGCCTTTGAAATTTTGGGGAGATCTAGTTAAGAAAGTCACTAATTGTTATCATTCCCTTTAACTAAATCTAATAAATTATATAATGAGCTACAATAACTCTCAAACACATCACCAATTTGTGCTGGCAAAAGATGTGAAACATTATTATAAACTATCTTGTTGATTTTGGAATTTAACTGTCCAACTTTTAGTTTATTGGTCAAAATCTTTCATACTTGGTGGCTAATATGGTACCATTTTTGCCTCAGTAATAATAATAGTCCTGTTCACCTTATCGTTTAATCTATCTCTAACTTCCACTTGGATTCTTTTTATTTCCTCATAATTTATTGGAGAGGGATTTCATTGATTGAATTTCTCCAGTACAGCCAGATCGCACAAGGGTCTGAACTCTCTTTTTATTCAGAAATGCAGCTTTACTGATAAAGTAGCCCGTCAAAGAGCACTTAAAGATGCACCTTAAAACAGGATCTGAAACTGAGTCATTATCGTTAGAATAAAAAAACTTCTGTCCCCCAGAACTGCGCTAGCTCAATCAGAATCCTATGACACATGATACTTGTTCAGTCTACATTGGGCAAACTCTTGTCCAATACCTCATCCACCAAGAAGTTCAGGTCACGTCCAATGTATTACTCTTACTTAAATTGCACCATACTATTAAAGATTCATAAAGGAACGTTATTGGGGGCATAAACATTTACAAGTGTAAATACTGTGTCATTATGATTGCAAATGAGGATAATATATCTGCCATTCACGTCTGATTCATAATTTATGTATTCAAACTTAATTCTATCTGCAACCAATATAGAAACTCCTCTTTTTGTTATCAGTTAAACTGGAGCAGTACTTAATAGGATCTTTCTTGTATTTCCAAAGAGATTAATCCTTACTATCCCATTGTGTTTCTTGAATAAAGCAGACATCAATGTACCCCCTCATCTGGAGAGAGTTCAAGCCCCTGGTATTTATTGTAACAAGATTTAGTGTCATTAGGATACAAAATCAACCTAATGACATCACTATTTTTTTTTATAAATTCATGAGTTTAAAGCAAAATTTCTTATTCTGGCCATGAGCAATGTTAACTCTTTATACACCAATATATAACATGATGTGGGTATTAAAGCTGTCAGTACCATTTTATATACCGACAACACTCTTCCTCCTCAACAATTTGTACTTGACAGCATTCGGTTCATAGTATAGTGCAGTATCGTTTTTATGCGATTGTTCAATACCTGGCCAGGTGAATAAACCCAGTGAGTAAGGAATTTTGTATGGATATATATATTTTTTATACTCTGTATATTTGTGACTCTTATTTATTCATTTTTTGATATTTTATATATTATGTATGTTGTCCATTTGACCAGCCTCTTTCTAATACTATAGTGGCATTGGACTATTCCCTTGTTTTATATGTATAAACATCTTGCTGTGATATTTAATACATTTATATTTGGTATATTATGTACAATTGTCTCTAGAGTTTCTTTTCAGTGCTGTCTATTTTTTAAATCAGAATTCAGTACATGTTATCCAACAACTACTTTTGGTTTAATTGATTTTTTTTCTTACATACAAGAGGCACGGCCATGGGAACAGAAATCACGCCAAGTTACACAAACCTATTTATGGGTAGCTGGGAAGAATATTACATCTGGTCTAACCATAAATGGTCTCTCAACCTGTTAAATGTTAAACTACCATCACCACATAGATGATATCATTATTATCTGGAGGGGTACCACCAACGAACTGGAGGAATTCCTACAATATATTGGTAATAACGATTAGGGTCTAACCTTCAAAATGGAACACAGGCCATCAAAGATACACTTCTTAGATCTGGAGATATATATAGAATATCAAGACTAAGACTTTCTTCAAGAAAGTGGATATAAACAGCTATTTCTCCATGGACAGTTGCCATTACTACCTTGGTTGCACAATATGCCCAGGAATCAGTTCCAAATAATAGGACATAACTGCACAGACATCAGTTAATTCACCAGCTGAGAAGATCATCTTAAGGCCAGACTAATAGAAAAAGGTTACCCGAGAAGCCTTCTGGGCCAGGAAATTACCACTGTCCAAAACACAGACTGTTCATTTTAAGGTTATTTTCTATTTGACACCCATAAATAATGTTTATAATGTCTATATTTAGGAGCAGCCATATGTATTGTATACACATTAAAGGGATATTCCCAAAAAATGTAAGCCCAGTTATACACATTAGGCTTGTGATATTCCCTCTATAGCTTTTGTTGCCATTTATATAGCACTGCTAGCATCATAACAGTCATTCAAACCATGGCTACAGACAATGTGCCACGTGAGTTTATTACTAAACCAGGTCATCATTGGGAATAAATTAAGAGTGTCTTCCCATTTGCTGCTGCTGATGATTGTGCATACTCTTACCTCACGGATGTCTAATTGCTTCCTGCCCAGCTAGATCAGTGTGGCAAGTGAGCTAGTAGCCATTCCATCAGAAATGTTACATAATTTTCAAAATGCTAAGCAATGAAGCAAATTACAAAAATAGTTTTACCTACTCTCTTAGTATTAGCAGTCAGTACAGTTGCATGTCGATTTTGACAACACATATTCTGTTGTTTTATTGATGAGTTCCAATCGACCACAAACAACAACAATTCCCCTGTGGAGATAAAAGCATCTGTTAATCATTCTCCATTGCTTTTACAAAATATTAGATTGTTGGGGTACAATATAAATGCCTTAAACTATGAAAACAACCCACCGTTATATCTTAAACTTTTAAATCAGCAGGATATGATAACAATGCTTCACAAAAAAATATACTACTTTAGTATAAAGTACTAAACTTTGTTTTCAAGTATATCCACCAATGATTTAACAAACTACAAAACCACTTTTATTCCTTATAACTGCAACTGGCAGCAGACAGGGGGGAACAAAAGCTTTATTTAGCTTTTCACATGTGAGGAGCATAATCATAGGCACTAACCCACCCCACTTTGCACATCTTAATATGTGCTACTCTGTGTCTCTATAAAATGTTATGAACCCTCTGGCTTTTTACTGTACCAAACAATTTAACACATCTCTGCATAGTGGTTTAAAATCATTAGTATGTCTAGGGTATAAATCCCCATTAGATATCTGTCCGTGTAAGGGTCTACTTAATAAAGAGAGAATTGCAGGGAACATTCTCCCATTCAGTGGCAATTTTATAGAGTGGCCCCTGTAGGGGTTATGTCTGATGATCTGCTAGCATCAACTGAACACATGTAGATTCACTTCTGTATCTTTTACCTCTTACAAATATAATATACTTTGTGCTTAACCCTTTTATCTGCATTGACATTCATTCCATGTCTCATTATTTTTATATCTATTAAAGTTTTTCTATTTTATATATTAATGTTTAATGAATTCCTGAGTGCTGAAAGTCATTTTTACATATTAATTTAGAACACATTGTTAGATTGCATTAATAGAATTACACATTAGTTCTTAGTACAAATCCACTATTTAATTACTTAATGAATGCCCATACACTAGACATCACAGTGTACCAACATTTTCCCCTTGAAGTAATAGGAACTAGGATAATCCATAATCACAGGGGTATATGACAAGCACAATAGTCCAAAATAACCAGCATATAACCCTGTTACATACAGTAGGAAACACTTCTTATATGGTGCCCAAGTGGCTTCTTTTTTGACAGTACATCCGTCAAACACTGAACTGATTAACTTAACCTTCATCACACACTGTGCCTCTCAAGGTAGTCAGTCTCTCTTCATACACATTCTCAGATTTCTTTATAAAGATATATCACATAAACAAATTATTTAAAAAATAATGTTAGTTTTAATATACCATACATGTCTAGGACAGGCTGTATTTCTTTGTAAATGCGTATATAAGTTGAGGCAAATCAACATTAAACTCAGAAGCACTTTAATTCTGCTTAGTATCACTTGAACGTCATTTGTTTCTATACATAATAATAGCATATAAATATGGTATGAAAGGGATTATGTACCTCAACCAATATAGTAAAATGAATATAAACCAGAGGAAGAAAAAAATTTGTTTGTTGCTTTTAAAGCGGACCTGTACATATTTACCTAAAATTGTAACTGATCCACTATTTTAAAGGCGCCCTCCACCTCTGCCAGTCACAGGTGGTGGTAAGGTACAGTTATCACATAACAAAACTGTTTTTGTTTTACAGGGTTATACAGACCATCTGCAGTGTTATTCTCTCACTTCCTGCATGCAAAGCATTTGAAGCCAACCCAACATTGGACTGCCACATTCCTCTTTTTAGGCCTACTAAACTAAATAGCTGAAATTAGCTATTGTTTGGGCAATCAAAGAAAGCAGGCCTCTTCAGTGCCTATCCCCCTATTTTAAAATGTAAATAAATTTGTTTTTTAAACATTTGACTCTCTTTCTATACATGCCAACAGACTTGTATTTGCCAGAAAAGTCCCAACAAACATTTGACTGTCCTAGCATTGCCTGTCTAAAAAATTTTTAGTGAACCCAGCAACACCAGAAAATGGTCTTGGAGACAGGTTAAAGTGTATTATCTGGTGGATATTCTTTCACTGAGGTCTGACATGCTTGTGATGTGCATTTGCACTTATACTGAAGTATGACATATGGTTTGATATGCCACTTATATCATGCTTGTGATGAGCTGTAATATATGGTATAATGTGCTAGAGATGAGGGCATTGTGCAAATTGTGCAAGAAAACTTCACAGTGAATATTTTGGAATCTGAGATACATGACCCCTGTCAACCCAACAGGCTACTCCAGAGCCAGTTTGCTCTCCATTCAATTTTATAAATTCTGATCACAGAGTTAAGCAATCTGATTATCAATCACACAATTGTATGTTGTACTCTTTCTGGAGGAGAACATATTTAAATTCTATATCTTTCCATATAGGAAACCAGGAATAAAGTAGACAAAAAACAAATATACACAGCGCTAAAATCAAAAAAATGGTGAGCAGCACTTAGTTAGTGTGTCCCTAAACCACACTCAGATAATAGATGCAAAACAAACAAGTAAACAAAAGTGCGCTTAACACAAACTGTGAAAAAATACAAGGTCAGGAGACGCCTGGTTGAAGCCTGACGGGCGAAACGCGTAGCGTGATTGGACTTTGCCTGCTTACCTCGAATTTTATTGTTTTCTAATTGTATGTTTTATATAGCTCTGCATTTTATTTGTATTAAGTTCCTGATTTTACCGCTGTGCTGGCCCCACTGCGCTGATCATTGGATTCCATACATGTAAGCAGATGCTTTTGTTTTATTAAACACAGCTTGTACTATTACTAATCGGATCCGTGTCTGTCTTTGGAGCTCTACACATAGAGGATCATCTTTCCCAAGACTTCCAGTGCTGTGCTACATTTTTTCAGAAGTTCTGTGAGTGCAATACCATAGGGGAGACATAGCTTCTCCTGGATCTCACCACAGTTCACTTATATTTCACTCATATTAATAAGGTTGACACCTTGTATTTTTTCACAGTTTGTGTTAAGCGCACTTTTGTTTACTTGTTTGTTTTGCAGGACTAAAGTAGAAACTGTGTTGATCTTTAACAGTGATATATAGCATAGAGAGACTAATGCCATTTTTTTTTTTTGATGTGCTGGTGTGTACTTAAGTAGTATCATGCATTTTCACAACATTCCTCTAGCATATCACACCTCACCACCATCATACATGTATGACTATGTAAATGTAAATATGTATTTATATGACATGATGCTGATTACACAGATTCATCAGAGCAAACCTTCTCATTGGCCATCATTGTGATAGCACTGTAAAGAGATCTTACCTGTGTATTCTAGTTGTAGAAATAATTAGAAAAAGAAGCACAATGTGTACTACATGATGGGATCAGTTAATGGACACTATTCCAAATTCTTGTCCCAAGAATAGCATTTGCCAGGAGGTATACACATTTGCCAATGACAAGAAAGATGAATTAGGCAGGTGATACTTTGCAAACACATGAGAAATAGTTTCATTGCCTTTAAGGATATAGAACATTATGTTTCCCCTTGGTATTATTTATCATCTTTGACACCTTGTCAATAATCCAGTAAATAAGTCCCCCTCACTTTATTGCTACAAAGCAAAATATTTTCTTTTTTTTTCTAGAGGGAATAGTATCAACATTGAAAGTAGAACTGTATTTGCTGGCAAAAACATTCAGTATGGATTTTTGATACTCTATTTAAAAGGACTCAAGTCAACTTAAACACTGTTTATACTGTGAATGTAGAGAATAAATCATGATGAAAAATGATCTATAAGTAGTGTTAGAAAAATTGCTTGCAAATGCATAAAATAAGAGAAATATATTTTTTAAAAGTGTCTGTGGGGGTCTCCTACTTATGACATCACCTGTGGTTTAATATGCAAATTAACAACTTTTCAATGGGAAATGTGTCATTTGCACGTCAAGGACAAGGTGATAACATCAATAAGAGACATAACAGACCGATTTAAAACTTATTTGTCTCTTACTTTAATCATTTACTTGAAAATCTGCTAACAGAATATATAGATACTTTTACACATTTTTTAAATCTCTACACTCACAGTATAAGCAATGTTTAGGTTGAAAGAGTTGCTTTTAATTGTAGACATGATATTAAATTATACGTCAAAGTATTCACCCATACAGGTAAAATAACACTATCTTGTTTCCCATTCATACCTCTGTCCAGTATATTTCCTCTTTCAGCTATAAATCGTATTCACATAAATCTTATTCAATAAATCTTATTGTTGTATCAACATATAAATAAAGTGGACAAATACAACATTAAAACTAAACTAACAACATTCAGAATGTAGAAATATGAAGACACTGAAGCAAGAAGGGGTAACAAATTAAAAAAGAGATCTGGACTGGAAGAAAAGAGGAAAATAATGCAATGGATTGAGAATCTTAAGTACTGCTAAATGTGTTAAATGATTATAATGTTTACATTTCTTTTAATTTATACCTGATATTTTTATTTATGACAATTGAACTTGTTAAGTAATATCATACAAATTTAATTCTCTCTTTTCACCTTAGTAAATACATTTTGATTTCACATGTTCATAAACACCTGGTTCACACAATAAGTGTAATTGTTGATTAAATGATGACACATAATAAATATAAAATTGCAGGGAATTCAGAATGTAAGGCCAGTGTAGCTGAGTTGAAAAACATTCTCACAATCAGCTGGATTGGAGAGCCTTTCCAAACTGGCTTATTTGGCCACATGTTTTGAAATTCCCATCTCAAACCCCTGCAGTTCTCTCTTTATTGAGTAGACCTTATGTGTCATTACTATATTAATAATTGCACTTATCATATAAATCACGTCTAAGACTTAAAATAAGCACTGTACTAGTGTTAATTGATGTTCTATGTCCCTGGTCAGACATAGATGTTCTGCAATGTTCTACATTTGGGATGTGTATTTGAGGCAAGGTATATAAAATTCCATTTCCTATTTTACTAGGATTACAAAAGGAACTAGAATTTCCAGCAATATGCAGGTTCTAGAGAGAGCAGCTGCAAGCAGTCCTGTGTAAGTGGTTTCTCAGTTCCTAGTTCTGCAACCATCATCTCCTCTAGTGTAACAACTTTTCATTCACAAAGATTTTCCCTTTACCCGTTCACCATTTCCCATTCGCTAATAAAGTTTGAGGAAGCTTTGTTGTGACTACTTCAGTAACTACCACAATGGATTTTTACTGAGTTTTATGATGGAAGAATAGACTACATTCTCACATTAGAGACCTCACCTGTGTTTTTAGTTATTTTCTCTTGAATTCTCTATGCCAGGATATTTATTTATTTTTACCTTTTTTAAATAATTTATTGTACAGAAAATAGAAAATACATAACATTCAAACAAGCAGCATGGTGATAATAAAATGTTCTCAGAGAAAGGTATTTGAAAAATAGTTTGACAACAACAAATGTTATTCTTTTACGCGATTATCAGAACGAGGTATTGTTTTGTCTACTAGAATTGGTTATAGTCATTAGAATTTAATTTGAAGGGAAAAAAGCTATTGTGGATGGATGCACTACCCTTCCCCTTTTTTTGCCACCTCCCAATTTTGAATTTTTTGTTATATTTATTAACATTGTAATTTAATTGCATAATTAATTCATACCAATATCACAATGAAAACTGACTATAAAGTGCCTGATCAATACTTTCATCATTGATTTAAATATGGACTGGACAGTATATTTACTGTTTTTATGTATAACTTATATGGTATTTTCTGTTTCATTGTAAAAGTTATTGTTATTGTAAAAATATCTCTTTAATAAAATATATTTGGAAAAAAAAATATTCTCAGAGATACATACACTGCTCTTGACGGAAATTACATATAAAGAAGAAACAAATACACTCTGGTTTAATCTGATTTTTCCAATCGCTGTAACTCTAAATTGTGCCGGGGTCTATCCTCCCCCTCGGGCAATCATCCCAATTCCTCTTTTTCCCATAATCCACTTACACCAGTCAGTATGTCTTTTTGAGTGTTCAATTCCATAAGTTATTCCTTTCTCCGTTTTACAGTGGAGAATGATATTAGCCTTTATTTCAGCCCAGCAGCGGATCTCTAGATCTCCACTTTCTGAAAAGGCCCAGTTTGGTCCAGATCAAAATAAGGATAACTATCTGTTTTAATTCGGATGACAGGTCATTTAAGTTTCTATGTAAAAGTGAACTATGTATTCATAGTATAAAATTATTCTTGGCCAGCTGTTTGATTCTGAGTTGAACTTCCTCCTATAATCTCTCAGTCAGAGAGCAGGACCACTATGTATGACTAAAATCTGCAGAGGCAGATCTACATCTCCGTCATAGGTTTGACTCAGGTACATTTTCAGGAATCAAGTACCATCTGTTTAGTAGCATAAAATTCATAAAGTACATGTTATACAACTACTTTTACGTAATTAATTTCCAAAATAATGTTTTTGTCTTTTGACTTCTTATCAACAAGTTCCTTTGCTTGGAAAGTACCGTATTTGCTCGATCATAAGACAAGGTTTTTTTCTGAATTTTTTTTCGAGGTCGTCTTATAATCTGACCTCAAATTGAGGTCAGATTATAAAACAGGGATCCAGGTCCCCAGCAGAGCTGCAGGGGACCTGGATCCCCCTCTCTAACAGCAGGGGAGCCGGGTACTTCCGGCTTCGTCATAGAAGACCCGGCGGTCGTGCCGGGGCGGCAGCAGGGGCAGACATCCTCCACTGCCCCGCTAGCCACCAGGAGAATCGGGCAGCTCGGGGACCGGCTGTCCGTCATAATAGACTGCCGTGTCAGGCAGCATGGAGGATGTCTGCACGTATCGTGCAGACATCCCCCGGCTGCCCCCACTAGCCACCAGGGATCAAGTTACAGGTGAGGGGGAGGGAGGGGGCAGAGAGACAGGGGGAGGGAGGGGGCAGAGAGACAAGGGGAGGGGGGCAGAGAGAAACAAGGGGGGGAGAGGTGAGGGGGGAGTCAAAGGCAGGGGGAGAGAGAGACAACACTAAGGGGGGGGAGAGAGACAAAGCTGGGGGCAAGGGAAAGAGAGAGGCAGCATTGGCACATAAAAGGAAATAAAAACAAGAAATGCATTTTTTGATATAATTTTTTATTACAAAAAGCAATTTACATGTGAATATATACAAGTTCAACTTTTTTCCTATAGGGTAGTCTTATATTCAGGCTTTTAGTTTTTTTCCTAAAGGAATATCCAAAGTTTGGGGGGTTGTCTTATAATCAGGGTCGTCTTATAATCGAGCAAATACGGGATGTGGTGGAATATCATTGCTATTTTGCAATTTTAGCAGGAAAAGAATGGCTTAGTTTTCTGTGACATGATTTTTCCACATTCATAACTTTCTTTCCTAAATGCTGTTTTTCACTGTTGAAACTAAACAGAAAAATATAAATAACAATTGTGTTATTAACTGGTCTAACAAAAATGAAAATACATTTTTTTTAAATTTCATAATGCTATCAAGTATGTCATCTGTCACCCAAAGTCACGTCAACAATATTTAATTACCAACATTTCATCTGCAAATGTTCCCACTTCTTATTGATTTTTCTTCTCATATCATAATGATCGTTGATTGACATGACAATTATTTTGCAATTGAAAAATAAATATTCCCTCTAATTTCACTTGAAGTTGGTAGCTTTCCATATCTGGAAAAATCTTGTAAACAAGTGAGTGAAAAGTGATGAATAGCTTGAAATGCTTGTTATATATGTATAAAACATTAAAAAAAAATTGGCATGTTTGGGATCCATAGTGTTTATGTTGTTTTATTAGTTCTAATCTAGACCCAGATGCTGGTCATTTGCAGGCCTTGGGAGCAGAGCAGATAGAGGAAATCGCTCTATGTAATATATATAATAGTGATTGATTATGAGAATATTCATTGATGGAGGTGAAGTTGACATTGGAACCTCTTATGGGTTTCCAGTTTAGCCAATAAAATTATGAATATCTGAAAAAGCCATGTTGCTATTGTAACTTGTAACAAATCAACCTGCAATCATTGCAGGGCTCTGAGACTTATTTAAACAAAAAATTAATGATATTGAAATAAAAATACTCAAAACAAAAATATCCATAAAAAAATGACGTAGATCTGAATAGCAGAACAGAACAGCAGTTTAGTGTTTGTTGTGTAAAACAATGTTTCCTTGTCAAAAATGAAATACCTTATGTTACTCAGTTAAATAATTGCTTTCTTCTGATCTGCAGTGTGCACTACATGCATGTACCCCAAGTATGACATCTGTCAGTGTGAGCTTCTTCAGGAACTTCTCCTCACAGCTGTTCAGTGTGCTGCCAATGGGAACCCCACCAGCTGTTGTTTTACATGTTTAACTCCCTCATGCTATGCATGAATACACATTTTCATAATGATTTTATACACATCAGTAGCTTGGTGACAGACATCTGCACTGCTGAATCTATGTTACGTGACTCACCTGACCATATGGCAGCTGAACCCTTGAACTTGCCAGTACTGAATGTACTTTGTGTTCTTTAAACATGCCTACACCATATCTCATATTCAGTATGGACGAGCTACTGTACAGCCTTTCTTCATTACACTATAGCCACACAACTTATTTGGCAAGTAGTCCGTCTTTAATAAAAGAAGATGGTGATGGAACTGCAGCAAAAGTCCTACCTATTACATTTTTCTCATTATCACTGCACTTGTTTAGTTTAGCTCGCTGACTATTTAAAGAGACTCTGTCAATCTAAACAATGCTTATATTGCCAATGTAGAGAATAAACAATTATGATAAACAATCTATTCATCGTGTTAGCAGAAGTGTATGCACATGCATAAGGTAAGGGAAAATCTATTTAAATGTGGATGTAGTGTCTCATGTTTATGACATGCCCTGTGGTTTGATATGCAAATTAACTAAAGGGTCTTCTCTATAAAGAGTGAATTGTAGTGAATCGAGATGAGAATTTCGAAATGTATGCCAAAGTAGCTGGAAAAATTGTCCAAGGAGTTAAATGATGGAATGAATATATATATATATATATATATATATATATATATATATATATATATATATATATATATATATATATATATAAATGGATAAAGCTAGAAAAAAAGAATAATAAAATACAATAGAATACAAGCAGAAATATATATATTGAACACTCAAGAATGTATGAGATATGTTCATATCAAAGGGGGAACCTGTATATAAAAAACAATGGAACAATAAAAGTATAAAACATTAATAAATGCTGATAACTGGAAAGGAGTAAGGATTTAAATAGACAATTATTTAAATATTTAAAATAGCTCTATATAACACATCTATGATTAAATTAAAGAATAAAAGAATAAAGTCGATATCATAGAAAGAAATAGATAAAAAAAAACAACTGATAGAAAGCCCAATAAAAACCCATACAAGTGGGTTGGTGAAAAATATATCTTAAGAGGAGCTAAACACCAGAAAATGGGCAGAACACAAGATTGCCAATAGGTGGCAATCTTTAAGAACATTTTTACCAATACTCAAGGCTGACGGGGATATAAGAAGGTGCAGATCCCTCACGTTAAAAGATTTACTGTCACCTAGCCACTTTCAAGAAGATAAAAAGAAAACGGTTCCTGCAGGTTGTGGGCACTTTTTCACGCGGACATAACATTTGTAAAACGTGTAAACATATGATAAATAGGTCCCATATTATATCACATTCTTCAGGAAAATCCTACAAAGTCAAAGATTATTCCATAGATTCAGTCATCTATGTTATCCATTGCGACTTTTGCAATCATCAATATGTGGGCAGAACAAGTCGACAGATAAAATGCCGCATACATGAACATCTCTCTGAGCATTTCAATACCTGCTGCCAGCGAAATCTAAAGTTTTTCTCTGTGATCGAGGTGTACCTTAGGCACCAGACGCCCATTAGTAATGAATGCGGAGTATGACATTACACACTTTTTTTTGGACCCTACCTTCCTCCTCCCTCTCTTTTTTTTTGTTTTACAAATTATTTCTAATTATTATTATTATTAGTAGTAGTATTAGCACTTTGTTAATTTTTCTTAATCTTCTGATTTGAAAACACAAAACATCAAATTAAAATGTCCTTTCTTCATATGTATAATCAACTATTTAAATCCACCATTTGTTCCATCAGATAGCACTGAATAGATGAGGCGATTTTCCATCATATTCATAAGTACAGATGTAGGCTTTTCACCTTTTCTTTTATACAAAATATTACATTTGAATACTGCTACTGGACTGGACTTAGATTCTCTTTTCCTATTTATACAGAGTGATACATTTGTATTGTGCTGATGGTTCTCTTATATGTGTGCACTTTTTTTCCCATGTGTATCTCTCTTCTTCCTTAAACGTGTAAGCTTTTCAAAATGTGTTTTCAGCTTAAACATAATATGCATACTATATTAAGTTAGCTATTGTATCTAGAAAAATGTTATACATTGGGTAATTAATGATTTTATAAGAACACAGATATGTATTTCTTATTGATTTTAAGCTAGTAGTCTTTTGAAACATTTATGCGGTGTGCAAGCATAACAATTTTTGTATATTGTTTTTTATATTTTCCGATAAATTTTGAATCACTTCTCCTCTTTTGATGAATTTCTCTCTTTATTATAATAATTATACATAAACTTTTTCACTTACTGTACATATATTACGGTAAATCATACATTATACTACATAGTGTTTCACAATGTCATTTCCAGTTTTTTTTTGATAATTTGATATTTAATTATTTATATAAGTGGACTATAATTAACACAACAATAGTAAACAATAAGAAAATATATATAAAAAAAATAAGAAAAAATAAATAAATAAAAAAAAAACAAAAAAAAAAACATAGAGAAACTATTAGAACATAGACAAATAAATAATAACCAGTATTTTGCCATTCAATATGTCATCTAATATGCCAGTATCTTACCATTCAATATGCCAATCTTTTGCCATTTAAAATGCTAGTATTTTACCATTCAAAATGCCAGTATTTTGACATTCAGTATGCCATTCTTTTGCCATTTAATATGCCAGTATTTTGCCCCTCAGTATGCCATTCTTTTGCCATTTAATATGAAAATATTTTGCCCCTCAGTATGCTATTCTTTTTCCATTTAATATGCCAGTAGTTTGCCATTCAATATGCCTTTATTTTGCCATTTAATATGCCATTATTTTGCCCCTCAGTATGCCATTCTTTTGCCATTTAAAATGCCAGTATTTTGCCCTCAATATGCTATTCTTTTGCCATTTAATATGCCAGTATTTTGCCCCTCAATATGCCCTTCTTTTGCCATTTAATGTGACAATATTTTGCCATTCAATATGCCATTATTTTACCATTCAAAATGCCAGTATTTTGACATTCAGTATGCCATTCTTTTGCCATTTAATATGCCAGTATTTTGCCCCTCAGTATGCCATTCTTTTGCCATTTAATATGAAAATATTTTGCCCCTCAGTATGCTATTATTTTTCCATTTAATATGCCAGTAGTTTGCCATTCAATATGCCTTTATTTTGCCATTTAATATGCCCCTCAGTATGCCATTCTTTTGCCATTTAATATGCCAGTATTTTGCCCTCAATATGCTATTCTTTTGCCATTTAATATGCCAGTATTTTGCCCCTCAATATGCTATTATTTTGCCATTTAATATGCCAGTATTTTGCCATTCAATATGCCATTATTTTGCCATTTAATATGTCAGTATTTTGCCCCTCAATATTCCATTCTTTTGCCATTTAATATGCCAGTATTTTGCCCTCAATATGCTATTCTTTGTAACTATCCACCTGGATTCGAACCCTGACTCCTGTGGTTCCTGTTTCCTGCTCCTGTTCCAGACACCACCTGCTGATTCTGTTTCCTCATGTAGCAGTGGTGGCTATCTCTCTGACTGTGTCTTCTTGTTTGCCTACCGCCCAGGTGTAGGTCCTTGTAGTAATGAGCCCTGGAGCTATATAAACCCCATCCTCCCAGCAATCAGAGCTGGTACATTATTTTCTGCTAGCTTGTGTTTTTGATTCCTGTTCATCGTGTTCCTGACCATCCCTGTTTTCTCCAGTCCCTTGACCTTGGCTTGATTCTGACTATTCTGATTTCTACAGTCCCTTGACCTGGGCTTGATTCTGACCATTCTGATTTCTACAGTCCTTTGACCTCGGCTTGTTCCTAGACCCTGCTTTGTCCCTGCCTGGCTATGACTCGTGGGAAACCAAACAAGGCCTCTGCATGTGGGCATTCAAAGCCTGGGGCTCCACCCCAGGTGGAGAGTGCTCACCCTGCACAGGGCCTTGAATTGCCCACTACCCCTGCACCGCGACTCCAGACCTCATCGGGACAGCCGACCGTGACATTCTTTTGCCATTTAATATGCCAGTATTTTGCCATTCAGTATGCCATTATTTTGCCATTTAATATGTCATTATTTTGCCCCTCAGTATGCCATTCTTTTGCCATTTAATATGCCAGTATTTTGCCATCAATATGCTTTTATTTTGCCATTTAATATGCCATTATTTAGCCACTCAATGTGCCAGTATTTTGCTCCTCAGTTTGCCATTCTTTTGCCATTTAATATGCCATTCTTTTGCCACTCAATATACCAGTATTTAGCCAAACAATATGCCATTATTTTGCCACTCAATATGCAGTATTTAGCCAAACAATATGTCAGTATTTTTCCCTCAGTATGCTATTCTTTTGCCATTTAATATGCCAGTATTTTGCCCTTCAATATGCCATTCTTTTGCCACTCAATATGCCAGTGTATAGCTACTCAATATGCCAGTATTTTGCCACTCAATATGCCAGTATTTTGCCATTTAAAATGCCAGTATTTTTCCCTTAATATGCCAGTTATGTGATTACGTATTAATCTTCTGTATATAGTCTGAGTGGTACATGACCACTAGGGCACCTCCCTTATCAGCTGGTTTGATACTAATGATTTTATCAGATTATAAGCTCTCAATAATCAGTCTTTCCTTTTTCATAAACTTAGGCCTAACCCTATACCACTTATTTAAGGTCTGCTAAATCCTTCTTCATTATGTTAATTAATGTCTTCAATATGTGATTATTTTTAGCGGTTTGGAACCTACTTTTAGGCTTCCCTTTATAAATGTTAGTGTATTTTGAGTAGCATTTATTGTTTCCGAATTGATTGTGTTAAGGGTGGTGGAAGATTCCAGTGAAATGGCAGATGTCTGTCTACTGGGATTAGTTCTAGTTGCTTGAATGGTATCAGCTGTAGGGAAAAAGAAAGTTCCTGAATTGTTTTATAGAATGCAATATCATAATAAAACCAGTACAGAGTGGGGGTGGGGACAAAGGATAAAACCTTACACAAAAATGTGTTTCTCAAGTCTGACAAAGACCTGTTATAGGTATTGTAACGAGAAGGCTAGGCAGACCAGATGTTAATTCTCGTTTTGTAAGGGATTCAATATCTCCTCAGCCCAGTCCTTAGAAATGGAGTGTCAGCTCCCTCACCAGCCCCCTAGAAACAGCTACCAAAGTTTGTCACAAGCAAGAACACCTTATTATAGACAAGACTGCACATTTATACAGTAAAAAATCTTGATAACAGGGGAGATTGAACAATACACTTAAAGGGATTACTTTTAAATCTGGCATCAGTCTGGGAGGTAAACCAATGAGGATACACTAGGAATACATTGTCTTGGTCTGATTGTGCTTGTGATGTGGCAATTGGCAGATCTAAAAAACGATGAGGCATCAGATGAAGAAGATGATGCTGATTCCTGCCATTTGTCAGAAATTGGGTAGACTAGACATTCACACATTCTATGTTACTATGTTTCTCTTGGCTCTGCTTCACAGATGACTCAGTCAGCACGCACAATCAGAATGGGGCCTCTCTCCACTAGTTTCATCAGAGTCTGAGTTCTGCTGGAACAGGGAGAGACCGTCGTTTTTAAAATTTTCAAGGTCGTTTTTGCTGATCCCATGTAAAAGTGAGTGTCTGCACAAATAGACAGAAGATTGTCAGTTGCCAGTCAGAGGATAAACAGGCTTGTACTATCTAAAGTACATGCCAGTTTATCTTTATGCTAGGGACAACTCATTTTTCACTTGTGCTTCTAAATGAGAAGCACAAGAGAAAAAAAAAGTGTAGTTGTCCCTCAATACAAATGCAATTAAACATCTACAGTTATGTGTGGCAAAGCGGTGTTAACAAGCTTTTGCAGGAAACTATGATTAACCCCTTGCTGACATAGGATGGACTAGGTCCATCCTGTCTGGCAAAGCATTGGTGACATTGGACGGACATAGTCCGTCCTGCGGTTAAACAAGCGGTGTTTGTGATCTAGGATCAGAAACACCACTCAAACGATGTTATTGGCCTATAACCTGCAAAAAACTTCTTAAAAACATGGAAACAAGCCTATTTCTAAACTCGGGAAATAATTTCGAAACTATTTAGATAGAGTCTTTTTTAATGATTGTTTTGTGTAAATTATTTTTTATTTAGAAAGTGTTTTTATTTAATTTTTTCATCATATTTCATGATTTTTTGTAGTAAATTATACGATATGATGAATATAATGGTATTTAATGAAAGCCCTTTGTATGGCAATAAAAACAATATTTAATCTGTGTGGGTACAGTATGTGAGAAATACGAAAATTAGAGCTAAACACAAACACCCCAGGAATGTCAAAACAGCCCATGTCACCAAGGGAAAGACAAGGTAAAAAGATGTCTCTAAGAGAATAAAGAAATTAATTTAAATGAAGCAGCTGTTTATAATGTAATGCCTGTAAATGAAGGGCTCAAACTAGAACATTAAATTATTTTAGTCCAACAGAATGTGACTATATTATAAGGTTTGTCACAACTGAGATGCTGTGCTTGAAAACTACACTGAGAATAAAGTGATTCTACTTCATACAGTGACTGGTAATTGTATTATTCCCTCATTTCTGACCAATTATAATTGTGAAGAATAACAAGTAATGATTATTAATAATACCACATAGTATTAATATGCTTATGTATAATACTGTGTAGGTGCTGCTCCTGCAGAGCACAAGGTTATAAATAAGAGGAATCCCCTACTCTTTCTGCACTCTGTTGGGCACACAAGCTGAATCTAAATGAAAGATGACTCATGCCTGTTGGTGACTGCAATTACTTCTGGTTCAGCTTTTTCACTCTTCTCCACAGAAGCAGATGTGCTGTCAAGTAGGAAATCTAAAATTAGATTTAACCCATTTAATAATTAAAAACAAGTTGAAATAACTATATAAGCCTGAATCATTGTTTCAGATTCATTTCACTTAAACTGAACTACTATTAGAGTACTTACCTGTATTCTGCAAGTGTGGAATGGATACTATGTACAGTACATACCGCATAAAGCATTATTAAATATACATTAATATAGGTGAGGTATCACTCTTCTATGCAGTGTTAAAATATAAAATAAATACCACCTTTTTTTTTTTTTTTTTAGTATTTAGTGCTATATAGCTTGCATATGATGAACGGAACTGCTTTCATGGGAAGGAATTAACCCCTACATTTAACCCCTACACATGCGAAGAAGAGGGCAGTATTTCCACTAGTGGATGATTGCCAGAGTTTGCAGAAATATATAGTAATTTATTCACTAAAGTGAGTGTCAGTGAGTTATTAATTGTTAATTTCGTTGCAAAACACAGATCAATAAAGCCAAGATGGAAAAATGTGTCCATATATCAGTTGTTATGACTCTCATTTTGTATCTGATTGTCAGCTCACTGGTCAGTAATAAATCTCAGAGATGTGTTTATGCTTCTGATACAATGCAATAGTGAATGAAACCAACTCTCAGGCAGGCTTCCAGACTCCCTAGATATTGCCAATTTTTATTGTGAAAGCTCCATTAGCATATCACCCAATATAACAATAGCTCTCTGAGAAAATCCTTAGCATTTACCTAAGTAGCATTATGTTTGATTACGCAATGTAAGAACTATCCTGAAATCCTCTGATGTGCTACTATAGATGTAGAGTTACATGTAAGTAATACATTGTTTTAAATTAGCCCAATCCAATATCTGTGACATTCACACTGAACCCTGTAGAAATATATATTACTCACATGTATGTGCCAAAGTATTGGGAAAGGAATTTATTTTCTTGACTGTAAGGGAAATCGAAATGTTTCCTACATAGTTTTTGATTGCAGGTAGTTGATACTCCTTTCCGCTTGCACAGGACACAGATCTGTCGAATATTTCATATTATATATGCCAGGAGAATAGGCCAGGACTTATTATAAAAAAAACAAAACAGCCCTAGAAATATCTGCCCCATTGTATTGCACCATTTATCTTTTTGTTCAGAATAAAAAAACATTTTTTCTTTTTTAAAGCACTTTTTTTTTTTTTTTTTTTAAATAATTCAATGTTTAAATGAAAGGACATAAGGGATTCTGGTGCAAAGTGGTAAAAGTGGAATATTCAGCAGGAATCAGAAAGACGCAAGGGAAGTGTTTGCTAGGCCCAAAGTTTATGAAACAGTATCTGTTATCAATGGATTACAAATGGCTAGCAAATTCTGCAATGCTAATTCTTCACTCCACTTCCTCCAATTTTGCTATGCAGTCAAATAAAGACATATTTAAAAAAATATGTATAATTTATAATTTATGTATAATGTATAATTTAATTGTATTGTGTATGAGTTATAATAAAATGTATATTACGTATTATAAACATGAACTGTTTATATAAAACATTAACAACCTCCTTTTCACTTTAATGTTCTTTTCATCAATAACGTCATGAAATGTTGACACAAAAATTATAATAATTACAATTACAAACATATACGTTATAGGGGCAACTATTTTTTAACCCACTTTTAGGTTGGTTAGGTTAGATATTTACAAAATGTGACAGTTATTAGCTACATATTGAGATTTTATTTGAGATTTAATAAACTGTGATATTATATATACTCCGTAATAAGATCTTACCAATTTTGAAGCTCTTTTGATCTCTTTCTTCACAGCATTAATGGGAAACTCATAGAACCCTTCGTCCTCACATTCTTGCAACAGACTACGAGAATGTATATAGTGGGTTATTAGAAAAAACACTATATAGAGAGAGAGAATAGAGTGCCACACTGATAAACAGTATAACCACTTTTGTGCAGTGGAGAAATTATTAAAAAAACTATTAATAATAAATACTAATTTGTCACACTGGTTTCACTTCTGTTTTTAAAATATATATAATATTAATGTAAGAAAAAATATGAAACAATATGCATAAGGATCATCTCGGATCAGAATTCCTTGAGAAAATTGGAGCTCTGAGTTCCCCTCAAATTCGGGTTACTCAGAGACCACCAACTTGATGTGGCTAACATCCTCTGATGTTAGGCTGCCGAAATGGTTGACTTGGTCCTCCCTACTGACTTCTATGGGGAGGACTTTGGCTTATTTTGGGGCCATTGCAGGAATATTTTTATACTGAATATTTGTGCATTCTATTTTGGTGAATGTTTCAGCAATACGCCCTTTACAGGTCACATTTTTGTGGTCATTATCTATCTGGTGTAAGAGCGCACTACAAGCTCCAGCAACACTCTCTCCACGTCAGCACTTTGATGAAGCCAGCGATTGGCGAAACATGTCTGCGTGAGGCATGATGAGAGTATCAGACTCCGACGGGAGAACCAGGACGTCTTTTTGTCTTGCTGTAGTCTATGGAATGCGCCTGGAGCATCACCTTTTGGAATCTGAACCTGTGGGATCTCCTTTCCTCTGGTGAACTCTCTATCTTTACATACACACCCGTGACCAATTCCTAAGGAGAACTCACGCCTCTGGAAGATGTGAGTGTGTGCCTTTTGGGGTGGACCCATTCATTTTTCAATTAATTTTTATAATCCATGTAAAATTTTGTTTTTAAAAAAAGGGTCCGCAGCATACGGTTACAGCAACAAACAGAAAAGCAGCAGGTAACACATGCAAGAGGACAGATGATCAGGTAACTTTGTGACTGAAAAATCGCCAATACTGCAAAATATTGCAGTTAAACTGATTTAAACCCGATTCTTGCAACTTGGTTATCAATTCCCCACAGTTCAGTGTTTTGTCAGCATATACCAAATTTGTTTTACCGTATTTGCTCGAATATAAGATGACCCTGATTATAAGACGACCCCCCAAACTATGGATATTCCTTTAGGAAAAAAACTTAAAGCCTGAATATAAGACTACCCTATAGGAAAAAAGTTTAACTTGTTTATATACACATGTAAATAGCATTTTCATATTTAATAAAAACTTATAAAAAAAAATGCATTTCTTGTTTCTTGTTTTTATTTACCTTTTATGTGCCAATGCTCCCCCCAACGGTGTTTGTGTCTCTCCCCAATGTTGTCTGTCTCTCTCCCCCACCCTCCCCCAAATGTTGTCTGACTCTCTCCCCCAGCCTCCCCCCAATGTTGTCTGACTCCCCCCCATCCTCCTCTCAATGTTGTCTGTCTTCCCCCCCACCCTCCCCCCAATGTTGTCTGTCTTCCCCCATCCTCCCCCCAATGTTGTCTGTCTTCCCCCCACCATCCCCCAATTTTATCTTCCCCCCCTCCCTCCCCCCAACATAGCCTCCCTGGTGTATCGTGCAGACATCCCCCGGCTGCCCAGATATCCTCCGCTGCTGCCCGGCACTTTTATAATGAAGCCGGAAGGACCCATCATAGAAGTCCCGGCGGTCTTGCCGGGCGGCAGCAGAGGATGTCTGCGCGCATCGCGCAGACATCCTCCAGCTGTTATTTGAGGTCAGATATAAGACAACCTTGAATATAAGAGCATTTTTTTTAAAGCTGAGTGCATGTATAGCGATCAGTAACAGCAAATTAGTGGCAATGGTGGTGAATTTGTGAATATTGATCTGACCAATTTGGATCTGCCTCCCTCGCCTCACTTACATTTTTGTGAGGGAAAGAGACAGATCAGTATTAGTGTTAAAATAAAATTTGATAACATTGTCAGGTTTTATGAAAGCCATTCCCTGTGTAGTAACCCCTTCCCTGCCATTGATCACTGAACAAGCAGTAATCTTGGACAGCAACACTTCTTTTGTTGTCTGCATTTTTTTTAGGGATTAATTTCTTTGTACTGTAATGTATTCCAGTACTACATAGGCTCTTCCAAGAGCCATTATCCCCTTCTTTACCACAGATCACTGCTTAGGCACTGATTTTGAGGCTGCTGACTCAGGGTTCAATTTTGTCACTGGTCAGCTTTCTGATACATCATCTAGTGATGTATCAGTGGCTGCTGAGCCCTTGCCACAAGGAGTCGTGTGTATCCACTTTAAAGAAAATAATCTTTTAAAAACTTTTTTGCCATATTATTTTTTTATATAAAATTATATGCTATTATCAAAATAATGTATCAAAAGAAAGACCTTCTTATGCAGATAAAAACAATATATAGTTTGTGTGGGTACACTGAATGAGAAAGAAATAAATTACAGCAAAACACAAACAATGCAAAAATGTTAAAAAAGCCCAAGCATCAGACAGGCCAAAAAACGAATGTCACTAAGGGGTTAATATTTTACTCAAGCCCTCCCCCAGTTATTACTCTGTATCTATACTACAGTGCGGCAGCACTGATTATATAGACACTGAGCGTATAAAGTTCTGTTTAATTCAGTCCTGTACTGCTGAAATAGAATACATTATGTGGACTGTAATAGACTTGTGCACAGTAGAATCTCTTATCAGTGCAACACATTCTCTAATGAGCTCACCATAGAGACAGTACATTCCATTCATTTGAATGAAATTATTCTCATTGGATCCTGCAGCAAAAAACTTCTCAGCTAGTGTGAGCAGTACTTTTTAGCCACCTGCTGTAATTTCACAGTTTCATCTAACTGTAAGTATTTTATATTTTAAGCAATGCAAAATGTAAAACATGCAATTTAAAGTACTTTGAAAGCACATTAATATGCATTAATACATGGAATGTGCATTTTGGACACCAGGCAGTCCCTTTAGGTATTTTTCCAACCTAAATTATTAAGCTATGAAGCAGAACCTCCCTTGATTGACTGTGAATAAACACAGTAAAACCAAATACAGCACCTTACGTAATGAGATACATCAACATTTTTAACACCAGTTCTTTTTTTATTTCCTTCCTTGCAGATTTAGACTTGGCACTCGTAACACAAAAATAACTTCAAGGTATGCAGGTTGATTACTATTAGACATGCAGAATGGACTACTTAATAAAACATTATGCTGTATTCTCTGGAGGAACCTCAACAGGATGTCAACATAATAGCAACAGTGATGCTCTTGCGTTTCTATAACATCAAGTACAGAATTTGATATAAGATATTTATGTGTTTATGCATGGATTTGAGTGCTACATGTCATCTTATAAAACTACATAATATATCAAAAGGGAAATTTAAAGTCACCTAAAAATTGCATGAACAGACATGGGCATCTGCAGAATTTTTTTCAGGGGGGGGGCATACTTTTACCGTTGTCCATGCTGCACTGCGCCTCTTTTTGACAATACAATGTCATGAAGTGGAGGAGCTTAGTCATTATCAGTGCTGCATGCAAACGGTTGATAAAAAGTGATACCACAGCATCACTTTGCCAATTAAAATAAACCACTGTCAGGTACCAATTAACATGCCACAGTCACTTTGCCATTAAAATATAAAACAGTCAGTTTGCCTATTAAAATATGCCACCGTTTGTCCATTAAATCAGGGCTTGACACAGTTAACTGACTTATAGGAGCCAGCTAAAAAATCTAGGAGCCAGACAACAGCACATACACACAATCACCCATTAGTATGCCAGTATTATTTTGTCATTAATATGCCAGTGTAATTTTATTAAGTCACAGACAATTTGCCCAATAATATGCCAGTATATTTTTGCCATTATTAAGCCACAGACAATATGCCCAATAATATGCCAGTATTATTTTGTCATTTCATATGCCAGTATGATTTTTCCATTTAATATGCCAGTATTATTTAGCCATTTATTATGCCAGTATTATTTATCCATTTCATATGCCAGTATGAGGTAGCCAATTAATATTCAAGTATAATGTAGCCAATTAATATGCCAGTATTATTTAGCCATTTAATATGCCAGTATGATGTACTGGTCTTTTAACATTGTTTCCATGTTTTCATATTTTTATTTAAAAAAATGAGTGGTGAGAGCTACTAGCTAGGGGATAAATGTTAAAGTAATAGGTGGAAAACCAAGGGACTGCTTAAATGCTCTCTCCCAGGGGGCATATCCATTAGAAACCAAAATATATCAAAAAAGCAGACATGCACACTGATAGTTTATGTGTAAATATATATTTTTATTTTGTAACAATGTATCATCGACCAATTACTAAATAAAAATCTATAAAGGAGAAACAAAAGAAAAAGGTAGTCAAAAAATATGAGGAATGCAAAAAAGTGCAAAAAAAGATGCAAAGAAATAACTGTGGTTATATCGGGCTCAGTAAGTCACTAGGCAGTCAAAGAAAATAACTAATGTTGTCCCAACCACATAAAAAAATGAAAAATCAAAACAATGGTAGTAAAAAAACAAACAGAGGAATGTACATACAATAACCGAACAACAAATGGTGCCTCTTGAAGTATAGCTGTCTGAGGTTTTTGCATCAATACCTAAAAAATGAGTACACTCTAGCAGGGGGCATATCTTTTCAGCAATTTTTTTTCTTTGTCTACTATTCTTTTTACATATATTTGTATTGCTTGCTACTTATTTGTCTATTTTTGGCCTCTATTTCCATCACTATTTTACCCCCTTGTTTTTTTGTCGCTTCCAATGTTTTCATAAATTTTTTATAAATCCCCATTGTGTTTTGTTTGCATTTTTTTGCACCTTTTTTGATTCCTCATATTTTTTAAAATATATTTTGACATTTTTAAATGAATTACCTCTGCTTTAATGTCTCTCTCAATAAGGTACTTTATTTGTATTCTTTCATTAAATCATTTCTATATAGAATATCTACACTTGATGCCATCTTTCAACTAAACAGAACTTTATTTTTTGCTACAGTTGTACTTTAAATATCATAGACTTTTATGTAGTGCTGACGTGGCCCAGACTGGATGACAACACTCCTTTGAAGTTTGATCTTGGCACAAAAAATACACATATACACTGATCAGCCATAACATTATGACCACCTGCCTAATATTGTGTAGGTCCCCTTTTGATGCCAAAACAGCCCTGACCCATCTAGGCATTGACTCCACTAGACTACTGAGGGTGTGCTGTGGTATCTGGCAACAAGATGTTAGCAGCAAATCCTTTCAATTCTGTGGGGCCTTCATTGAATTAATACATCCTACATATGCTTGATTGGACTGAAAGCTGGGGAATTTTGAGGCCAAGTCAACACCTTGAACTCGTTGTTGTGTTCCTCAAACCATTCCTGAACCCTGTTTGCTTTGTGGCAAGGCACATTCATCCTGCTTAAAGAGGCCAATGCCATCAGGGAATACCGTTTCCATGAAAGGATGTACATGGTCTGCAACAATGCTTAGGTAGGTGATACATGTCTAAGCAACATCCACATGAATGGCAGGACCCAAGACGTCCTAGCAGAACATTGCCCAACGCATGACACTGCCTTCACCGGCTTGCCACCTATCAGTAGTTTTGATGTTATAGCTGACTGGTGTATAGGTCCTGTGTTTCCCTGCAGTTGTACATAAATCAGTTCCAGATTAGGTATGGGGGCCCAGAAGTATTATACACCTAGCTGAAATCATGTGACCAATTTATTTAGCAAAGCACAGAACACAAACCATAAATCAAGACCACTCTTTACTAGTTAAATGGCTCACCAAAACATTTTAAGTTATTGTGCTAGTGTGCAAGTGGTTTTGTTCTGTTTACTTATATTTGTACTCTTTGTGTTGTGTTAATTGATCATGTCATCAATTTGTATATTTATACAGATACATGCAATATTATTAAATCACCCAAAACACAAACAATAAGTTGGCACTGTTTTTTCATGTAAGAAATATAAATGCAGAGGATAGAACTAATAATATTAAAACTTTGGATGAACAGGGCAAGGATAATTGTACACATAATAGTGGTTCAAGTGTAATAATAAATAAACAGTTGGGCATAATTATTATAAATATAAATTGCTTCCATAGCTAAAAGCATGCAGGTCAGTACCATGTCATGTACGATAAGGAGGATTATTGTAGTAGATGCCCTGAATTATTCAGACAGTAGAAATGACCTTTAAGAACACAGAAAGTACATCTGTCCTCTTGTCTTTTTGCCTCACATTATTATATTTATATATTGTACTGGAGCAAGAAATTGGCCTAGAACCTAGTTATTACAAACACATTGTATACAATCCCCAATTTTTATTTTTATCCATCCTTATCCTTCTTGGAGTGTGTTTCATATATAAAATAATCTGTTACACAATACCCACAAAGTAACTGGATATAAGCAATAATTGAGGTTTATTGAGCTAACACTTTTGTCACTTGCTACATTAGATGGTGACCCTAAACCCTGGGGATGTAGGGTCTATTCCACACATTTGGATATTGCTAAATGTCCTAGTCAGCGCCCAGTAGTGCTTTAATTAGAAATGCAGTCTTTCAAATCCCTAATTATATAAACTTACAGTCCCTCAAGACTGATGTTTACAGTCCCTTAAGACTGTAAGTTTCTATAATTACGCAGTTGGAAAATTATTTTCCAGTGTGCCTAAACTTTTAATATCTCCAATTATACCTATGCAGTGTGTAGCTGTTTTCCCTATAGAATATGTTAATGGTTTGCAAAAACACAAATGCTAATAATTCCTCAGTGTATTTTCAAGACACACAGTATTACTCCATTCTCCATCCTATGTTCCAAAGAGAATAAAAACATTGATTCAAACAATCAATCAATTATAAGAACACAGAGACTAATGATAACAAATTCTGATTCAGAATGTTGTTGGCGTCCAAGTGTCCCTTAACTGTATTTTTATTTTTACTCACTGGCAGGGATAATAGAAAGTAATAAGTTTTATATTCCAAATATTCCTTCACAGCATATAGGTACCTCTATTCTGACCAGGCTATTGCAGAAGAGTAAGAAAACTGGATTTAACTTATATGTGTGAGAACTAAAAGGCACAATAACTTCATATAATTAAGCACTTCAGAGTGTAATATTTTATAAATAAAATAATAAATAATTATTATTTTCCAGTACCCATCTAATTTGCAAAATGAAGACAACTTGGAATAGGCAAAATACAATTTAATATACTACCAAATACATATCTTGGTTCATTTAAAAGGTTCTATCATTCTTTCTTTTAATTTTTGCGTCTATGCTATATCTACACACAATGCTTAAACATTTCTCTCAAACATTAATCAAGCCACATATTTGTTAGCTGTCATATAAGGAGGTTTGTTTTTACTTCTCTAATAGTACATCTATTAAAGAATCCTGTTTCATGGTGTCTGTCTTTCTTACTTTGTTTGATGGCATTGACCAATAGATTTCTCATATTTTCCATGTGACACACTAGTTTAGTATTACTCAATATTAGTCCCTGAGGTTAAATTATGAATATTAGCCTATTTAGTAGAACTGTGTTGTGTAACATTTAATAAAAAAAATGTTTAGGAGTCACTGAAAGAAAGATTTTTATATTTTTTTTATTGCATGTGTAATTGTATGGAATTATTTCATATTTATTTATATCTTTTGAGCCAACAATTACATTCATAGCTGAAGCAATTTCCTGGATGGAGATTGATTTAATCATCTATATGCAATTTTTCTTTCTAAGTTATTATTGAGATATAATTAATTTATCGCATTTATCCTGTTTTGCTTCAAAACCAATCACAAGTTTGTAAATTATGCATGAAGTGTTGCATTATAATGAGCACTCTGCTAGCATAGTAATAAAATCACCAATAAATAACAATACCTCACAAATAGACACATATGAAGGTAACAGACCTGATTGAAGCATATACTTTTCCATCAGATAATACCAATTCTCAAATGTTAAAAACTAGAAAGATAGACTGTGTTGGCAGATATGAACCATTCAACCCATCTAGTCCATCCCCCCATAACAAAAAAATCTGAATATTCTTATTATTCCTTGTTCTTCACTTATAGCTCAGATAGCCTTGTGCCTATCCCATGCATGCTTAAACTCCTTCACTGTATTAACCTGTACCATTTCTGTTGGAAGGCTTTTATGTAAAATAAATATTTATGTGGCTACTAAAATCTACATCATACACTCAAGCAGCAGTAGAGAGCCTATTTGAATAGATAGCAGCTAATCTAAACATAATTCAACCATTGAAGACCCAAGTCAGTTTTATTTAATTATTATTTTCTTGATGAAACATATTATAGTCTCCTCAATATAGACTAATCTGTCCTGAAAAGGTTGAGGTAGGGGAGAGGTAGGCACTGATTGATTTTATTATCAAGGGTATTTATTTATTGGGGTGATCCGAAGGCAGCCCACTATTTATTTATTTTATTAATTCATTTTTATTTCAGGAGGTCGTTGCCTGTTTTCGCAACAGTTTAAGTCTTTCCGTTATGAGTCTCTATCCTCCCCACTAAAGTGATCTAAAGTAGTCTGAAACTCGGAGCTCTTTCTTCATTTGGCAAGCAGTTCGTTTTTAAAGAATAACAAATTTAATGCAATCTTTCAAGTTAACTATTAAAGTAAATTATCTTCTGCTGACTGTTGTCCTGTAATACTAACTTCTTTTTGGGTTTTGCATATGTCTACTATAAAGCTAGGTTTGCAGACATTCACAGGCCAGTGAATTCAACATAAGGTAGAGCAGGAATTTATTAGAGTGATAGGGGTAATTTGGAGAAAAAAAAGTAAGGTAAAAAAAGTATCCTATTTATAGCACCACCCAATTAATTCCTGTTCATTTTTACATTAATTTAGCCTTTCTTGAGCATACTCTGTCTACTCATCTAATAATTTAATTTTTTTAAAGCTTTCTTTAAGGAGATATTGTGAGATATGTATTATTCAATACATATTTGGTGAGTCATATAACTAGTAATGAGTGGTCTTGGATTATGGTTTTTGTTCCGTGCGCTTCTGAATACTTTGGTTACCTTATTTCAGCTTGGCGTGTCATTCTTATGGTCCCCTGACCTTAGCATGTACTATGGTCATTCACCTACAGCAGTGATGGCGAACCTATGGCATGGGTGCCACTTCCGCTGCTCAGAAGCCTGTATTGTCACCATCTTATATGCAGCGATGTGGAGGGACACTGAGATGGAGCAACTAATGGAAAGAAAACAAAAACAGGGAGAAGAGGATCTAAAAAGAAGAGAGTCCAGAATAAAAATGTGAGTCAGGTCATAATATAGGGAGAAATGGCATTAACTTGGTTTATTGCCTAAAAACGGGCACAAAATCCTTTGTCATCAATGACCTAGAGGACATGGTTTCAGCAGTTCTATAGAAACATAGAAATTGGTCCATCTAGTCTGCCCAATTTTCTAAATACTTTTATTAGCCCCCGGTTCCTATCTTATATCTAGGATAGCCTTGTGCCTATCCCATGCATACTTAAACTCCTTCACTGTATTTACGTCTACTACTTCCGTTGGAAGGCTATTCCCTACATCCACTAACCTTTCAGTAAAATAATACTTCCTGATATTCCTTTTAAATCTTTGCTCTTGTAATGTAAGACGATGTCCTCTAGTTGTGGTAGGTTTTCTTCTTTTAAATATAGTCTCCTGTTTTACCATCCCATAAATGTACAACGGGAGCACATTTGATAAAAATTGGAGCTAGGGGATTACAACCCGCAATAAAAGATATAAAATAGTGCTATATGTCATTCACAAATAGTAATAAGATATGTTTCATCATTAAAAACATTTCTCTGTTTTGAATTTAGTACAGGTGTTGGCAAAAATTTGTTTTTACTTTTCTATGACCACCAGACATTAAATCACCCTTTATATAGCTGTACTATTTAAGTTAGACTAAAGATGCAAAGTGCATGCAATCAGAATCTTTATAAATCAATGGTACAATCTTACCATGAATAGGAAATAGAGTTTTGAACACCTGTTCATCAGAATGCAATATTTAACTACTAAAAGTGCATAGATGGAAAACCAGATTAATTAAAGGAAATTTTATTTTACCCATGAGAACATTATATCTAAACTTGACTTTTATTTACTCTGGAAAAATGGCACTCACAAGGGATTTGATTGCCAGATACAAGTATATTCAAGGTGGATAGAACAATCTTCATGATGATCTCTTCACACATACAATTTGACAGCATTCCTCTGCAAGGTTAGAGCAAAGGACACCACATGTCAAGCATAGAAAAAGGTTTTCTTTATAGTCACTAATGCACCAAAGGTATTTTTCACATAGGCACACTTCTATCAAATTACTGTGGAAAAAGTAATGTTGTTGATACTGACACAGAAGCCCCAAAAATATAGTAAATCATAGCAATGCTAACTTCTATGTGACCTTTTCTATATTCCAATTACGTATTTTTTGTAATTGTAATTAAAATAAACAAATACAAACTTTCACTAACAGGACACACTGGTTCAATAATTACGACAAGATCCAGCAATGAGTCATTTCAATGGTTGGTGCCAGTCTTCTAAAGTGAAAAACATACCCTTTACACCAGTTCTCTGTATCAAATGCACCATCGACAGGATAATAATGAAATATCCGCAGCCTAAATGAAGTGAAATCCATATAATTTGAATTATAGGTTTGATAGTACATAAACCAATATCTAATGTGTGGTGAGAAATAAATACATTTAGATAAAAGCAAACATCCAATACACATATTTTAATAATGAGCTTAGTTGTCAAATGGATTTCTTCTATACCTGATAATAGGGCTTCAAAGTCTTACACATCCCAACTGCAGATGAGAAATGCAGACAAAAATAGCCACTCTTCAAAGTAAGCTCAGGATAATCTCCCTTAAAGCTCCCTATATTACGGTATTCTCTTTAAATTATTTCATTGGACTAGATCTCTATTATCTCTGTTTCCAGATAGAATAAGCATATTCATGTTAATCTTTCATATATAAAGCTAGCAAGGTAGCTATGTTACCTACAATATTACCAATGGTGTTCACATCCTTATCATAAGCAAACATTTATCTATATCTTATTTTGTTTAGCTATTAATTATTCTTTGTTTCACATTAAAAACAAACTTGGTCAATTGTACTGATCTTTATTTAGATTCATTTTCTCCAAAGATTGTATTCATCAAAGTCCACACCATCACTAATGAAACCAAATGACATACAAGTCACTATACAGCAGATTATGACTAGGTTATTAAGAGGGCTCTGTCAATGACAACAGGAAATAGTATATTAGAAATAATAACTTTTCAATGAATGTAAAGTACTGTTACCATATCTCCAATCGACACCATGTTACACTGCAGAATAACTTGCATTATTCCATGCTGAGAAAGTAACAACACAGTTGACTTAATACAACTTTATTGTAATAAAAATATTCTGTTCAGGATGCATTGTCATGTAATAATTAATTCAAACATAACTCAGTTCCCAGATATTTAAATTAATACCACACATGATTTCAATTGGTATCTGCTAACACCTAACAAATAAAAAAGGAGACTACTGGGCACACCTACGTGTTCTGCCTACTCAATAGCCTCGCCTCTTGTTCCTCCCACCACAGCTCATGAAGTTATGAAAAATAAGGCTGGGTCAAGGTTGGCGGCTGAGAGCAGGAAATAAGAATGAGACGGACTAAAGGAACTGCTGTGCCTACTCGGTTATTAGCAGTGAAACGACACAGCCCTCTGCTATAAACAGTGTGGAATTCACCCGGTCACAGGCCCACCCAGTCACACACTTAAGTAGTTGTATAAAAAATACATAAAGGTTTAATATATATGCATAAGAATAAGGCAGTAATATAAACACATATACATATGTGTATGACTAACTAACAAATTGATAGGTAAGGCAGCAACTGTAAAATAACTACAATAATATATTCTAATGCTGTCTACACATATATATATGTAGGATTCAAATGATTTTGCCCCACCCAAATGTTATCCAGAATGCTTTCAGTTGAATCAAAGCATTAATAATACTTCAATTACACTAAAATTAGCTAACCATACAGTGATACATTATATGTCTCAGGATGAAAACACTGAATCACAAGGAGAACACTGGATAAAGCTTGTATTGGGTCACGTGACTGGGTTCCAGAAGTTGTTCCATGGCATTTTGAAAAGAGACTGAGCATGTGACTCTCATTCCCCAAATCCCTATGTGCCATGTCATTGGGAGAGTCAAGAAGCCATCTTGGCCACATGACAAAAAAGAACACAAAGAAATTACCCAAAAGGGTGCTCACTACTCCCCCTAGTAGTATATTTTTAAAATATCACTCAGCTTAATAACCTGTATTAAGTGATATATAATAATTAAGACCATAAATAAACATCTGTGTCCACTACAGTGTATGTATAAAAAATAGTGTGCACGCAATAGTATATATAATGAAAAAATGTAAATGTGAACAAAAGTAATGTATAAAAGCGTGTAGGCAAACTTCAAATATCTTGGATCAATAAATACTTTGTTTATACTCGGATTGGAGATTGCCAACGTCCTATTTTTCTTTGTTTCCAAAATTCAAATAGACTATTATTCTGCCATTTTATGATTCAGTTTGGCACAATTTTAGTTTAACAATGGCAAATAGTAAAATAATTATTTTAAATTTATCAGAAAAACAAGTATGTTATCAACTATATTGAACCAATTGTAGCAACCAACTACTTCAATTTGCTGGGGGCATTATTTCATTTTTTATGGGTTCTGGGGACCTTTGGCAGGCCCCATACCTCGGGGGGATATTATATAATATATTCATGGGCTGGATGCCGATAGGCCTCAGACCCCAGTGAAGGCACATATTTATTTTTTATTGGGGTGAGAGGATAATTGTATGGACAAGGAGCCTTCACCCTTTATCTATTTAATGAGGGCTAGGACCCATTTGGGCAGCTCCCAACCTGGTAATGTTATGGTGGCAGGTATACTAGACATGGCCTCCATATGTATTTTATAGGGGTAGTGAGCACTTGCCAGGCTCCCAGACCCATTTTTGATAGCAGGCAGTCATGACTAACTGCTCTGACCCCCCATATGTGCAATGAGTGGGTGCTCACGGCCCTGTTTTTAATATGAGAAGGGTCAGGATTACTGGAAACATTACATTATGCTGGATAGTTTGCAATACAGAATTAAATTACACAATAGTTTGAAATAATCTGTTTTTGATGCTGTAAATAACAACAGCAAAACTATCTTAGAGTTGCCCAAATAAATAACAAAACAATAAACATATCTGATAATATTTACTAAATTATAAAATTACCTAAAAAAGGTAAAACAATCATGAAAACAAATATAAAATAACACTTACAATTATATTTTACTGTAATCAAAATATTTTGTAAAAAGTTTTAACAATTTTCTACTAATTATTTAAATATTTATTAAATTGTGTTAAGTATACATGTATGCTCAGCATACATTTTGCATCATTGAATTATTACATTTAACATGATAGTTATGTAATAATATCCTTACATAACAGAATAAATAATATGTTTTAAAAATATTTTAACATTTCATAATATTATTCATTTTCTTGTACAACAACAAAGTAGTGATATTTAAGATTGTCTTGAATCTCTTCTACATATTCTTTTAATTATTTTCATTGTTCTCATTGTTGTTTTATTGGAGTTCAGTAAAAAAAAAATCCATCTTCTCTTCTATTTGAGCTTGTTTATTTCTTTATTTTTTGTTTTCTCCTGCAATAATATATTCACAGGAACTTCTTTGGTACTCGTATGTTTTCCATGTTCATTTAAGACTGCATCCATTAATATAATTTGATACATAATCAGCTTTTATTTTCTTTTTTTCAAAACCTAATTAATCACATACATTTTATTTTTACTAATATTAATAAATTTACTTATGTAAGTCACTTAAATCATTATATATTTTTATGAACTCATATTTTTAAAATAATTATATATTACAATAATATATTAATTAACCACAACCTATATATTTTATAATATGTATTTAAACTTATTATCAATAAATATTAACCTGGTATAACTGCAATAACAGAATCATATTATTTATTACAACAATATTTGTATGCAATAAAACATCATTCATTAATTATTTAATTTTAATTATTAAATAATTATCCTGCATTAGAATGACGTATCAGTCAAAATACATCACATTCATAAAATAATATATTAATTTTTACATTTTACATTTGTATGAATTATAAACATAATTTTCAGTTAATGGCACAAATTATTGTTCTTTTATGTTTCATTAAATGTTTTCATTAAATAATCAAATATTATGAACATATCTGTATTACCTTTTTTCCCTTTATTCCTTTCACTTCTTTTTCTTTTGAAAATGACAAAAAGGGTTGTACTTGTTATATCTATGAAAATAAAATATTTGTTTACTTTTTAATTATATATATAGTACCAGCTCCTGGATATTGGGTAAAAGTTACATCCCCAGGACATACTTGAAAACCAGAGAATATCTGCATGTACCTTTCCTGTATAAACACTTTTATTATTATTATTATTACTTCATAAATATATCATTGTCATTGTTTTCATCATCTTTGAATGTCATCGTCTTTTTGTGTAGATTTTTCTTTTATTTCTTTGTTTGCTTCAGTTTTGTACATAATGTAACATACTAAATGATTGTCAAAATATTTTTAATCACATATTACACATAATAACATATATTAATATTTATTTTGAACACTTACCAATTAACTCTACTTTAAACCATTTAGAGTTTTTATTTGTACTCCCCTGCTTGGATCTTTCATGACTTTTTTTATTGATTTTCTATAATGAAACAGAGAATATGTGTCTAACTATTTACATTAAACATGTGCTTTCTTTCATTTTATAACATATATTATTAATATTATATTTAAAGTCATGAAACACATATACAGAAATATTTATTTTGATATATCTACTTTTTTATTTTCAGCTCTAATCATTTCAATCTTCTCTGCTTGTCTTCTTCTTACATGTGACCATCTGTGTTGTAATTGTGAAAATGTTCTATGTATTCCATATATTCCTTGAATTATAGTTGCCAGTTTCATCATCACGATTTTCTTCTGATGATTTACATATGATCCTTTGGTACTGGGAATGCCATATTTTTCTTTATCAAGAAGTGTCAGCTCCTCTTGACCGAAACATCTTGTTCTCGGGCTTGTCGACACCGTCATTTAAATACCACACCCAGGAAGTTCTATTTTCTAATGTAAAATGTTTGAATATATCTTAACATCCAGATTAATGAACAATATGGGAATATAGTTAGTAAAATAATTAAGGATATAGGGCAAATAGAGGCTTGATGCATCTCAGTTGGAAAGCTGTTATTGTTACCTATCTCATTGAGCAACCTTAGGAGTAGAGACACGATCAGCATGTAGAGTACTTAGTACATTTTTGCAGTATATTTATCAGGACCTAGTGATTTCCCTTTTTTGAAGTTACCAATGGCATTGCTGACCTCGATGAGTGACAATGGTTGATTAAGGAATCCTAATTTCTCCTCTCAAATTCTAGGAATGATAAGGCGATTTAAATACTCCCTAATCTGAAAGTTAGACATAGTACTCTTCTGAAAGTTGTACAATGAACTATAATAATTGTTGAATGCCTCGCTGATTTGCCCTGGTGCCAAAAAGTATTGTTGTCTACAATGATCTTATTCATGCTCTTCCATTCTGTTCCTGGTCTCACTTTATTTGTAAGAATTGTATCCATCCTGTTATTACTCTAATAATAACCTGCTTTGATAATCTTTACATTCAGCTTGCATTTAATTTCCAATTGGATATCTTTTACTGGCTTGGTCACAAATGGCAAGGGATTGATTTTATAGAATTTTCCTGTTTAGCCAATGTCACATATAAGTCAGTTAGCAATATTCCTCTCTGATTCTTAAGAAAAAAATGTTTTGACTCAAATAACCTCTTAGGCATACTTAAGATCGTAGCACAAAGAAGAGTCAGACACCACATTCTTAACATTAAGTACCGTATTTGCTCGAATATAAGACAAGGTTTTTTTCAGAGCAAATGCTCTGAAAAATCCCCCTCGTCTTACATTTCGAGGTTGTCTTATAATCTGACCTCAAATTGAGGTCAGACTATAAGACAGGGATCCAGGTCCCCAGCAGAGCTGCAGGGGACCTGGATCCCCCTCTCTATCAGCAGGGGATGTCTGCGCAATGAGCGCAGACTCCCCTGCTTCCGCCCGGCACGACCGCCAGGGCTTCTGTGAAGAAGCCGGGTACTTCTGCTTTCGTCAAAGAAGTCCCGGCGAGCGTGCCGGGCGGCAGCAGGGGAGGTCTGCGCTCATCGCGCAGACATCCTCTGCTGCCCCACTAGCCACCAGGGAAAAGCGGGCAGCTGGGGGATGTCTGCACGATACGTGCAGACATCCTCCATGCTGCCCGACACCTCCGTCTATTATGACGGACCAGCTGTCCGTCATAATAGACGGAGGTGTCGGGCAGCATGGAGGATGTCTGCACGTATCGTGCAGACATCCCCCAGCTACCCCCACTAGCCACCAGGGAAAGGGGGAGATAGAGAGAGACTAGGGGAGGGGGGAGATAGAGAGAGAGAGACTAGTGGAGGGAGGGGGGAGATAGAGAGAGAGAGACTAGGGGAGGGAGGGGGGAGATAGAGAGAGAGACTAGGGGAGGGAGGGGGAGATAGAGAGAGAGAGACTAGGGGAGGGAGGGGGGGAGATAGAGAGAGACTAGGGAAGGGAGGGGGGAGATAGAGAGAGAGAGAGACTAGGGGAGGGAGGGGGGAGATAGAGAGAGAGAGAGACTAGGGGAGGGAGGGGGGAGATAGAGAAAGAGAGAGACTAGTTGAGGGAGGGGGGAGATAGAGAGAGAGAGACTAGGGGAGGGAGGGGGGAGATAGAGAGAGAGAGACTAGGGGAGGGAGGGGGGAGATAGAGAGAGAGAGACTAGGGGAGGGAGGGGGGAGATAGAGAGAGAGAGACTAGGGCAGGGAGGGGGAGATAGAGAGAGAGACTAGGGGAGAGAGGGGGGAGATAGAGAGAGAGAGAGAGAGACTAGGGGAGAGAGGGGGGAGATAGAGAGAGAGACTACGCCGCGGGGGAGAGAAATAAAAACAAGAAATGCATTTGTATAATATCAATTTTTTTTTTATAATATCAATTTTTATTAAATATTAAAAAGCAATTTACATATATACAAGTTAAACTTTTTTTTTCCTATAGGGTAGTCTTATATTCAGGCTTTTTGTTTTTTTCCTAAAGGAATATACAAAGTTTGGGGGGTCGTCTTATAATCAGGGTCGTCTTATAATCGAGCAAATACGGTACTAAAAATTGCTGTATAAATCTGCTTTTAGATGATTCAGATGTGAAGTTATATTACATTATTGTCCAATATGATTAAATGGAGTATTTAGGTGATTTCTGATGAACAGGTAGTTAGGAGCTTTGTCAGACAACAATATATTGCCAGCATAGGATATGAAACTCTTTTTAAGAAAAAGGGTCTTTGTAAAAAACAAAAAACAAAACATAGATTCTCGAATGATGCAACCGGAGTCAAAGGAAAAATCTTTAACAGAGGGATTTTAGTCCCACAAATATTGAATAAATTGTTTCTAAAAATCCATTAAGAGAAAGTTAGAGCTACTGATTTTATCTCGGGATCTACCTTCTTACCTTTTGGCAGATTTCTATCCATAGCTATATCTGCTATGCAATTCATATCCCCATCAATAAGCATCCCTTTAGAAAGTGTATCAGATTTCTCAATCAGAGAATTCAAGAACTTCAGTGGGAACTCGTTAAGGTCTTTGAGGTCTAATTTTATTCTATCCAGTACTTGAACTTTATGGACGGTTACAAACTTTTAATAGAAACTTTGATATCTGCCATTACTCAATGGAAAATAAACATTATGTTGCAAGAGAGCAACATTAACCCCTTTGTGACAAGACATTTTGACTTTGACTTTCACTTGGTTTCTAAAAGTTGTCCTGAGTTCAAAATATGCTTGTTTCCATGTTTTTCTGCAAAAATAGTGTTTTTTGTTTTTTTCTATATTGACCTTTTGACCCCAACCCAAGCCCTATTTTTAACCCTAACCCTAAATTTAACCCCAACTCTAACCCTTACGCTAACCCTTAATATATTTTAATTTTATTTAATTGTAACCCGATCCCTTATGCTAACCCTAATTTAATTGAAACTCTAGCTGCTATTCTAACCCTAACCCTAGATTTAAGTTAACTAAGTCTTTTTTTCATTGCAATGTTGCTGACTTCCTCTAGGGGCAGTCAAGCCACATATTCAGAGCGTCGAAGTAAAAAAAATATAATTTCCTAAGTTCTGACCACAAGAGGGCACAGCCATATTGCCGGAGGAATGATCGTAGGTTCCCCGATCGTTGATAGTAAAAACCGCTCGTTTCACCGCAGGACGTGTCAGGCACGTCCATTGTCGGGAATGGGTTAAAAGGAGTTCTTCCAATGTTTGGTATCCATTTGATGTTTTTCAGAAACAGTATAGCTTTAGCTTACAGATATAAAATTAAACAAATCAATAAAACATATTTGTCCAAGCTACCATGAAACAAAATAAAACCTGCCAAAAAAAATTATATTCCAGGCACAATGTACTTAATTCAGTGTATGTCACAAACACGGTGAAGCAGGAAACAAAAATCCGAAGTAATGTTGTAGTAATTTTTATTCTTTACCCTGACATATTCCTGTCCCTGGCAAGAGGTCTGGTCAACATAAATTTTCCGGTAATAGCTTTTGCAGCTCTAATCTGGGTCTTGCACACACAGTACTAATTCTGCCTATGGAGCAGAAACAAAACATGAGATTTCTCATTTTGACAGAACATTAGTCCAGTGATATTATCACTATAATGTGTTAGTTTTTCACCTCTATGTGTATAGGGATCAACAGACAAACTACATTCTGACAGATTGTATTTATTTATATAAAGAGCTGATTTAGCAATTGTTGTCAGTAGCTGATATTAAGCACGTTTAAAAATTGTTTTAATATGCAAAGACAATTTAACCGTGTTATTAAATATATTATTTAAGGTTAGCTGTTGTGTCCTGTTGCTCGGGTTGATGTTGAACATTGGATATATACTAGACATGTGCATTCGTTTTCGGACGTCCATTCGTCCTAAAAACGAATAACGAAAATGCTAAACTAACGAAAGTCGAATGAACGAATGGTTAATAAACGAAAATCATTCGTCCATTCATGCTATTGGCATTCTATAAACCGAAATAGAGTCGGTTTATAGAATACCAATAGCATAACATACATTCCATAAACCGACATAATAAACGACTTTCGGTTTATGGAATGCATGTGATGCTATTGCTATTCTATAAACTGAAATAGAGTCCCCATTCAAACGAATAGGTCAATTGACCTATTTGTATGAATGGTTACTCTATTTCGGTTTATAGAATAGCAATAGCATTACATGTATTCCATAAACCGAAAGTCTATAAACCGAAAGACATTCAGTTTATAGACTTTCAGTTTATAGAATACATGTAATGCTATTGCTATTCTATAAACCGAAAGTCTATAAACCGTACGTCGTTCGGTTTATAGACTTTCGGCTTATGGAATACATTTAATACTATTGGCTTATGAATTTCTTATGAATGGGGACTCTATTTCGGTTTATAGAAAGCCAAGAGTATTACATGTTTTCCATAAGCCGAAAGTTTATAAACCGAATGACGTTCGGTTTATAGACTTTCAGTTTATAGAATACATGTAATGCTATTGCTATTCTATAAACCGAAAGTCTATCAACCGAACGACGTTCGGTTTATAGACTTTCGGTTTATAGAATACATGTAATGCTATTGCTATTCAATAAACCGAAAGTCTATAAACCGAACGTCGTTCAGTTTATAGACTTTCGGCTTATGGAATACATGTAATACTATTGGCTTTCTATAAACCAAACTAGAGTCCCCATTCATAAGAATTTCTTATAAATGGGGACTCTAGTTCGGTTTATAGAAAACCAATAGCATTACATGTATTCCATAAGCCGAAAGTCTATAAACCGAACGACATTCGATTTATAGACTTTTGGTTTATGGAATGTGTAGGTCAATTGATTCGTACGAACGAATAAAACGAAACGAAAATAATGAACGAATTTCGTCTGAACGAATGCAGTAATGAACGAAATTAGTTTTAGACTAAATAAATAACATTTTCGTCCGAATGGACGAAAACGAAACGAAAATTTTAGTTTTGCACATGTCTAATATATACCATTCCAGGTAGAAAAAGCATTCAGAAAAGGCAAATATTCAGCTCAGCGTATGTCTGCTCATTAAAAGTCCCTGTGATCCCATTAGTGCAGCATTGTGGAAATATGGCCAAACTATGGATATATTTTATTTGGTCACGACAGCTGGAAGCCATATGTGAAGTGGAAAACTAAAATCACATATCTCATAAATGAAATAGGCCGTAATAAGTAATTAGTACAAATTGTGTGTACGTAAATGGCTACAGTGTATTGTGTGGACGAAAATGTTTATTATGATTAAAGGGCATAATTAAAATGAATAATATATTCTGAACAATTAAATACATACACTGAAAAAGAATGGTGACATTTTGTGAAATTATTTCAATATTCTTATTTAACCCCTTAAGGACAGAGCCTTTGAAACATTTTTGTCCTTTCTGGACAATGGCTATTTTAACATTTCTGTGCTGTTTGTGTTTAGCAGTAATTTTCTTCTTCGTCATTTGCTGTACCCACACATATTATATATTGTTTTTATCGGGACAAAAAGGGCTTTCTATGGATGCCATATTTTTGATCATATCTTATCATATTATTAAAAAAAAATAATAAAATATGGTAAAAAAAATAAAAAATACACAAATTTCTTTGTTTTTATTTGAAACAACTTCTCCTCATCGACAATAGCGAACGAAAAAACATGCTAAATAGATTCGACTATTTCTCCTGAGTACAGGGATACCACCCATGCATAGGTTTGTTGGGTTGTTTGGGGGCTAAAATGCCAAATTTGTGAGGTGCAGTTTTTTGTTTTCCAACTTGAAATTTTTACATGCAGACAGCCTGCACCCATGTCCCATTTGGGACATATTTGAAACCAGCCAGTGTATTTTACCCCATCAACCCATATATTTTTTAAAAGTAGACACCCTAGGCTATCTCAAATGGTGGTATTTTAACACTTTCCATGCACTAATTCTACCACCAGCCTTTGTCAAAGTTTGTGGTAGTAATTTTTTTGTGTTTTTTTTTCACAAACCTTGTACTTCAGACATGAATTTACAGATTTTGGTATGTGTCACTGCCAAATAACACCCCAATAAGTGTTCAGCAACATCTCTTGAGTACAGGGATACCCCCCATGCATAGGTTTGTTGGATTGTTTGGGGGGTAAAAGGCCAAATTTGGGAGGTGAAGTTTTTGGTTTTCCAATTTGAAATTTTGACATGCAGACAGCCTGCACCCATGTGCCATTTGGGACATATTTGAAACCAGCCAGTGTATTTTACCACATCAACCCATATATTTTTTTAAAGTAGACACCCTAGGCTATCTCAAATGGTGGTATTTTAACACTTTCCATGCACTAATTCTACCACCAGCCTTTGTCAAAGTTTGTGGTAGTAATTTTTTTGTGTTTTTTTTTCACAAACCTTGTACTTCAGACATGAATTTACAGATTTTGGTATGTGTCACTGCCAAATAACACCCCAATAAGTGTTCAGCAACATCTCTTGAGTACAGGGATACCCCCCATGCATAGGTTTGTTGGATTGTTTGGGGGGTAAAAGGCCAAATTTGGGAGGTGAAGTTTTTGGTTTTCCAATTTGAAATTTTGACATGCAGACAGCCTGCACCCATGTGCCATTTGGGACATATTTGAAACCAGCCAGTGTATTTTACCACATCAACCCATATATTTTTTTAAAGTAGACACCCTAGGCTATCTCAAATGGTGGTATTTTTACACTTTCCATGCACTAATTCTACCACCAGCCTTTGTCAAAGTTTGTGGTAGTCATTTTTTTGTGTTTTTTTTTCACAAACCTTGTACTTCAGACATGAATTTACAGATTTTGGTATGTGTCACTGCCAAATAACACCCCAATAAGTGTTCAGCAACATCTCTTGAGTACAGGGATAAAACCCATGCATAGGTTTGTTGGGTTGTTTGGGGGCTAAAAGGGCCACATTGTGAAGGTGCGCATTTTCAACTTGGAATATTGACGTGTAGCCAGCCTGAGCCCATCTTTCATTTGGGACTTTTTTTTAAAGTAGGACAGTGTATTTTACCCCAAAAAGTATATATTTTGTAAAAGTAGACACCCTAGGCTATTTTAAATGGTGTTATTTTAACACTTTCCATGCACCAATTCTACCACCAGCCTTTGTCAAAATTTGTGGTAGTCATTTTATTGTGTATTTTTTCCCACATACATTGTACTTTAGACACAAATTCACATATTTCGGTATGTGTCACTGACAAACAATACCACAATATATGTTCAGCAACATCTCCCGAGCACAGGGATACCACCCATGCATAGCTTTGTCAGCTTTGTTGGGTGTTGAAAGGCTACATTTGAGAGGTGCGCTTTTTGATTTTCAAACTTGGAATTTGAACATGTAGAGCAAGGAAGGGGTTAATAGCTCTTATAAGAGCCTTTGTAGTACTGTACAAAAAAATTAACCCCTAAAAATGCACAGACAAGAAAAAAATTTCTGCTGTGCAGTGATCAGTGGCAGGGAAGGGGTTAATACACTACACTATACAAAGGGTATGGCTTTTATAAAAGCCCTTGGGACTCACAATTTTTTTAACATTTTATTTAATTTATTACAATTAAAAAATTATGTTATACAGATCTGTCTCTTTCCCTCACTAAAACTCAAGTGAGGAGAGGGAGGCAGATCCATATGGGTCAGAACAATATTTACCAATATTGATCGAACCAGACGAATGGTGATGCTCATCTGAGAAATCACCAAACCACCTTTGCCACTGATCGGCTGTTACTGATCGCTATACACGTGTTCAGACAGCTTCAAAAGGAATACACGTAATCCCCTAGTGGGTATAATTAACCCCTAGCGAGTCTGACAAAAAAAATGCTGATAGCAAAAAAAAAATCCTTCTGCGACTAGATTGCTCCATATGCGCTGCTTAAGCAGTGACCATATGCACTGCTTAGGCAGTGACCATATGTGCTGCTTAGGAAGTGATATACGGCAAGGAAGGGGTTAATAGCTCTTATTTAAAAAAAAAATTACGTTAAACGTAGTCCCCTAGCGGGTATAATTAACACGTGACGGGTGTAATAAAAAAGTTTTAAAAAAATTAAAAATGCTTCTGCAGCAAGATTGCTGCATTTGCGTCAGATCTCTGCTTAGGCAGTGATCTACAGCAAGAAAGGGGTTAATCTCTCTTAAAAGAGCTTTTTTTTATACTGTAATGAATTACAGTAAAAAAAATTAACCCCTAAAAAATGCACAGACAGCAAAAAATGTGCTGCTGTGTATGATCACTGCGTACACAGCGATCAATGGCAGGGAAGGGGTTAAATGGCTTTTATAAAAGCCCTTGGTGTTTAAAATTTTATTAAATATTTGTTTTATTATTTTATTTTATTTTTTTACTTTATCTGATCTGTCTCTCTCCCTTACTAAAACTAGTAAGGTGAGGGAGGCAGATCAATACTTGTCAAAGGCAATATTTGCTAATATTGCCTTTGACAGTATGATAAGTGCTCATCAGAGCACTTACCATACATGCCTGCACACAGATCACATAGATCTGTTGTGCAGGCATCGATTGGCTCCCCCTAGAGCATCGGAAGTGAAATACTTTCACTTCCGATGCTCTTGCCATTAGAAGGGAAGCGCTGCCTGTATAGGCAGCGTTCCCTTCTACTGAGCCGATGGGGTCGCTCAGGAGAGCGACCACCATCGGCTCTGGGGCAGCTGAAGGTGTTGTTAAGTGCCTCGCTGGCGAGGCACTTTAACAACACCGGAGATGCTTAGAAAGCGAACGATCGTTCGCTTTCTAAGCACATGTGTGCAGCCGGCGCAGCCATTTTTACTCGGTGGAGTGATCGTAGCGCGCCCCTGCACATTTGGGGGGTGTTGCACAATGCCTCTACCTAGAGGCATTGTAGCAACACCGTTAGAGTAAAGAAAGCGACCGCTGGTCGCTTTCTTTACTCAGTTTAGTGCATGACGTGCCAGGCACGTCAGCTGTCGGCAAGTCCACGATTTGCCGTGACGTGCCTGGCACGTCATCTGTCGTTAAGGGGTTAATGAGAAAAATAACAACTGTTGGTGCCATGTATCTAGTTATCTAGTTATCAATGACAAGAATTAGAACTATTTAAGGGACAGTCTAGTCCCCAAACTCACTTTGGTGCAAGATGAAGATCACTGCTTGTATAATGCACAGGCTTTGTTTCCAGTGTGATTTGATGCAGGCATTCTACATAAATCACAACACGTTGTCACTAGAGAGACAGGATATTCCATTCATTTGGCATTATTCTCATTGGTTCCTGCAGCAATGAGTGTGGGCAGTCCTTGTTTCTCGCAAACTGCTGCAATTTCACAATTTCTTCTAGCTGTAAGTATTTTATATGTAAAGCAATGCAAAATGTAAGACATGCATTTTAAAGTACTTTGAAAGCTCATTAATATGCATTAATATTTGGAAGATGCATTTTGGGAACTAGACAGTCCCTTTAAAATACAGTAAATTTTACAGGTTATTATTATGGAGAGAAAACACGTAGATAATTACAAAGCATACACCATTTACAGAAAAGCCAGGCTCCACCTGAGATGTGCTGATGTAGGTGGGAGTCAAGAGTGTCCTCTTGATCTTGAGGAAATCTATGCCATAGAAAAATTATTTACTCGGCACTCCAAAAGTGAAAATCCACAGTGTTTTTTTCTAAGGTGTGTTTCAATGCAGCAGAAAAACAAGGGAACCAATAGACGCTAGTCATAATTAAACATTGGTTTTCACACAAAAAGTGTCAAGTGTCTTTCGATTCCCTTATTTTTCTGCTGCATTCAAACACACCTTTGAATAAAGCATCCTGGATTTTTCACTTTTGGAGTGCCGAACAAATTATTATTCTATTATTGATCAGCACCCAACATTGCTCCTTTGGCTTCATAATGCAAGATGCTCTTCCCATGATTCACACGATATGAATGAAACTTCAAAAAGTATACGCAGAAAAGCACTCACAAGAATACGGAGTTAAATGAACAAAATACATATTATTCTATGTATATCCAACAGATAAACTTCACCATAATGTTCACATATTGGGGGCATGGATTATCCTTATGTATTTAGCACCTTTTTGATGCATTAGAACAACTAGATTTTGGGATTTCAAAAGACTGCAGGGCATGCCGGATTGACTGCCTCTCTGTTCCAGCCCTACTATTGGTGGTATTTCAAAGCAGCCAATAGCAGACCCCTAGCCCCATTAATGATAACAAGGCAGACTGGGAACCCTTTTGGCAGGCTTGCAAACCCATTAATAAAACAGGTGAGCTGGGAGTCATTTGACAGGCTTCTAGCCCCGTTATTCATAACAAGGGACTGGAAGCCATAATGGCATGCTTGCAGTCCCATTCATAGTAGCGGGAAGGGTGGGTAGGGCCACTTACCCTGGTTACCCATATTGATTATTTATTCCTGGAAGCATAGGCATCTCCAGTACCCCTTGGGGGGGCCCTTGTACCCCCAAATGTGTTCAGGCTCCTGGGAGTAATTTAAGGAGCCCTTAGGATCTGGTTTAGGCAAGGGGTTTTATGTTTTGCAAATTGCCACCTGTAAAGGACTCGAGTTGCGAGAGGGTGTTTGGATGTCAAAGTCTAACTCGTTTTTAAAAAAATAATTTATTGTTTTATTGTATGTATATAAATGAAAATGGTAGTAAGTGAAACAGTTACATAACAAGGCAAAATTTAATAGCTAAATGCATGTAACACATTTTAAAGACTTTCTTTAGTAAATAAATCATAGGGAGAAGTGGGGGAGGAAAGTACTCCTCCACCGGCAGTTGGTGAGTATTTGTCTTAGCCTTTGTGTTTCTTAGGAGTATCATCATAATACAACATCTTGTTGTAGGTGCTAATTTAGGACTGAACAGCACAGAACTTTAGTTATGTGTGTCACCATCTTGTCCTGTCGACACCGACCCCATGAGCGACAATTTTTATTGCTTTCACTGAAGGTGTTATGAGATAGAAGATTGAGATGGAGTAGATGAGAGGAGATTGAGGTAGAGTTTATTTTTTTAGTTAATAGTGTAAGGAGGTCGACTTGGGAGGTCAACTCCCAAGTCAACCTCATGACACTATTCTCGACTTTTAGTGGATAGATCGCAGTGAAAATAAATGTTTAGCTTACCTGCACCTCACTTTTTGTAAATAGTTCCTAGTAGTTTAAGCTTTTTGTAAATTGCGCACGTTTACTTATGCATCAGTGTCAACTAATCTGGTTATGGTGCATAGGGGCAATCTTAGTCGATATGGCTACTAAACAGAGCTCTACAAGATGGAGGCATGTCAAGACAATGCCATCCTCTGATGTAGTAAAGACTCATTGATGATTTCATGAGCTGCATAGGTGGAAGTAATTAAAAGGATATAAAGCATGTGCTACCCATATGTAATAAACATTATACATCAATACTTTTTTAATAAAGATTTTGAAACAGCATGGCATTATCAGGATAAGAACCATAGTACATTGAGCACTAAACAAATGCTTTTGCTCATTGGATGTGTCTACAGAGAACGTTTTACAGCATTCATGCAAAAAATGACAATCAAATGCTGATGAGAGAATTCCTGCAGGCATGTTCTGTAATTAGCTAAAGAATTTTACAGCGCCTTTCTTTTCTGAAAAGACTAACATTCTGCTTGACTGCCCCCAAGCTAGCTTTCATTTCCATCATATTGACTTAACATAAAATATCTGTTAGTCACCACAAGATAATTGAGATGTTTCATATTTATGCTTGAAATGGCAAGAATAGTAAGTGAAATCCATCTGTTCTAAATATCTTGGTTAATTATGTGCTTATTTACTTCTGCAGGGCACTTTTGCTGCCCTCTGCCATTAGCTATACTAAATCATGCTGCAATTATTTATACTAAGCACTAAGGTATTGAAATATAATAACAGTATTTATACTTACCATATATTAGGACATAGGTGCTACAAAGCCTACAGTGAGTGAGGGTAATAATATTGTTAGGCAATGGGAAAAATGAAAATGGTGGTAGATAGGTTCTACTAAAGATTGCAAACTTTATTGAATGATGAGTTTCCATAAAATATCTTACCACCATTGATGAGCTAATGATTATAATTTAATTAAATTACAAAACTAGTCTATTTTTCACTTAGGAGAGACTGAACAATTGCTAGATTTACTAACATTTACATTCTCCTTCAAAATTCTTCTGATTGGTCCTGTCACCTAGATCTTTCAGTTCTCTTTTCAGTTTGTTAGTTATACCGTTGATATTTCTCAAAGGACCTACCATTAGAGGCGTCGTTAGGGGTGGGCTACTAGGGCTATAGCCCCAAGTGCCCCCTTCATAGCCCCGAATGGAGACTCTGGGGCTAAAGTATTCTTTAGCCCCAAGACTCCAGGGCTATAATTGTTTTTAAAAATAAAAAAATCCCCCGGTGAGCTTTCCTCCGTCTGGGACATGGTGCCAGAATCGGAGGATTAACCTCACGCGGGGGTAAGGGACGATCGGCAGGAGAGGCTGCTATAGGGAGCTCTCTCCCTAGCCTCTCCTCCTCAAGGTGCGGCCCACATGCATGTGCCTGCGGTGACCGCACCTCCTGGCCATAGAGACCATAGTGCGACGGGTGCAAGCTCTGCCCCCGTCGCGCTGTGAGAGCTGCTCGCCGCATGTCAGGTGACATCCGGCAGAAGATCCTGGATAACGGACCAACTGTAAGGTAAGTAAAAAATAAAATAAAATTGAAGAAATATGTGACTGTGTGTGGGTGTCTAGGTGTGTGTGTGTCAGGGTGTGTAAGTGTGTGGGTTTCTCAATGTGTGTAAGTGTGTGTCTGGGTGTCTCAGTGTGTGTGTGAGTGTCTCAATCTGTGTAAGTGTGTGTCTGGGTGTCTCAGTGTGTGTCTGGGTGTCTCAATGTGTGTAAGTGTGTGTCTGGGTGTCTCAATGTGTGTAAGTGTGTGTCTGGATGTCTCAGTGTGTGTCTGGGTGTCTCAATGTGTGTAAGTGTGTGTCTGGGTGTCGCAATGTGTGTAAGTGTGTGTCTGGGTGTCTCAATGTGTGTAAGTGTGTGTCTGGGTGTCTCAGTGTGTGTAAGTGTGTCTCTGGGTCTCTCAATGTGTGTAAGTGTGTGTCTGGGTGTCTCTGTGTGTCTGGGTGTCTCCGTGTCTGGGTGTCTCAATGTGTGAAAGTCTGTGTGTCTCAATGTGTGTGAATGTGTGTGGGTGTCTCAATGTGTGTGAGTGTGTGTGGGTGTCTCAATGTGTGCGTCTGGGTGTCTAGGTGTGTGTGTCAGTGTGTTTATGTAAGTGTGTGTGTGTGTAAAGGTGTTTGCTTAAGTGTATGTGTGTGTGTAAGGGTGTTTGCATATGTGTGTGAGTGTGTCTCATAGTGTCTGTGTGTGAGAAAGAGAGATGTTGTGTGTGAGAGAGAGACAGTGTGAGTGTGTGAGAGCGAGACGGTGTGTGTGAGAAAGAGACAGAGAGAGACGGTGTGTGTGAGAAATAGAGACGGCAAGTGTGAGAAAGAGAGATGCGTGTGATAGACAGAGTCGGCGTGTGACCGAGCTCATCTGGGCTCTAGCCCCAGATCATCCGAAGACCTAGCAACGCCCCTGCCTACCATGATTGATTAATTGAATTCTACCTGTGCATACGCACATCCTACATACTGCTGGGCTGCACTTTGCATGCTCTGTCTGCAGCATGTGGAACAAATATGTGTCCCTGGAAACATGGCCGATGTTGGCAACTATGGTATTGTCTTTATGTCTTCCGAAGGTGCAGTTATATGTTTTTCAGACTAAGGGTTCCTGCCATTCGGGCTTTCTGGCACTCCACCATCTTTGTTTTTCCCGCTTTTAGCATGTAACCCTCCTTTTTACATTTTTTTGCATTCCCCCTTGCAATTTCTTCAACTTTTGTTTAGGTTTCTCTCCTGGGCCTGTCATTCTATTTTGGTGAAGTAAGAATGCTGTTCTGTGCCTATTTAGCTCTGGCTATGTCGGAGTTCACAGATTACATGTCCGTCCTCATTGACAGTTAGGTCACGCCCTTATTTCTTTCTTTAACTTTTCCCCATTATTTATGATCTGCCAATTTATCAATCAGCTGAAATAGCTCTGTGCCAAAGAAACAAGTACAATGAGCATTGCTTTGAGTAATTATCTTTTTTTATTCTAGAGGCCTCAAGGATAAAAAAGCATGACTTTAATAATGTCCACAGTTGCCAATTGAAACGCTGTTTTAAACTACAATAACCAGATATTTAAAAGTGGGTAAGATAACTTGAATATCAGGGCTGAATATGTGTTAATTATCATGAGTTCCATTTTAAAGTTAATATATAAGTAATATATATCAAATACAAGTTTTCAAAATTTATCAGAAATATTTAGTTTTAATTCTCAGTACATTGCAAAATGTGTTTACATGTTGTTCAAATGACCTTAAAAAATGATGTGCAGACCTTGGACAATTTAGTTCAATAGTTCTGTACCCTCTTGTTCAAACTGCAAACAGATATTAGAATGAGGTGAACCATTTTGTTTAAATTGCTTGTACTTTATTGGATTGCACAGGGAATGTTCTAACTTTCTTGGCACCTGTATTGATCTGCTTCTGGTCGATTATATGTCCTGCCACATTTAATACTTGATTCATATTCTTAACCATTTCAAATCCTTGAAGATGATTCCGAACATTTTGCCACATAGCCATTCAGTTCAGATAAATAATGCCAAATATTATTGATTTCCAAAAGGGTATTTTCTATTATTGACCCTGTTAAATAATGGCCATCCTTGTATAACATGTTTCTGCAAATGTAAAGATAGCTCATTAACAATATAATGCATTTCAAAATCTTTTTTTTTTTTTAATTCTTGCTAGGCAGGTCAACATGGAGAGACAACCACAAACATAAAGCATCATACCTGTAAATCTTGATGTTTGCCATCAAGAACAGCATATAGACCATGCTTCAAATCTTATTGATTTATGTTAAACAATCTACATGCATTCTATTGCTTTTCCACTCAGAACTTACTATAAGGATTATATTGAGTATTTTATCCTTGTAGAATAATTCTCTACAGCTTTTAAAACGCCAGTTTACACGAAAACTGCTGTAAGACTAATGTAATGCTCCAATACGTCATTGTCTTCTGCCTGATTGTATCATCTAAACAACAAAATTTCAATAGAAATTTTGTCTTTTAGCAGCCTTAACGCATTACATTTATCAATGAACCCTACCACTATTTGTGAATATACATATATGCAAAATATATACGATATAAAAATATATATAAAAGAGTATTTCTTATTGTTCTCACTTCCTAACCTAGGGGTAACTTTGATCATTGGGACAGGATTTGCCTAACTATTTTTATTGGGGTAGAAAACAGCCACAGCCAATTGAATTAACCAAATAGTCATAGTGATAACAATTAGTAATTTACCAACATATTGCCACTTTACACAATGACTTTATAATTTTATTTAACAGCAGACAAAAACATCCTAAGCAAGCATGGGTATCCAGGTGGCTGCCAATTGATAACCATATTCTGGGCATTTCCCTAAAGCCCCCATCCTTTGAGGTTTGAAGTATATTTCCTTCTTGAATCTCCCACCAGATTCTTGTTCTGCCAGTTTAGTATTCCATGGATAACTGGCCAAGCTTCCACCAAGGCTGTCACAATCAGGTAATCCTGTAACAAAGAAATTGAGTGGGTGGACCTGTTTGGTTAATATGTCTGACTGATATAAATTTTTACTGAGCTACATGACTTCCCTAACTCCTCCCCTACCTAGTTCACCAAAAGGCTGACATGTCCTACTCAGTACCTTGTCAAGATAGCCCCTCTGCTATGCAGTCTGGGGGCTTCAGATTCTCTTCTTCCTGTTTTAGCTTTAACTCATTCCTGAAAATGTTAGGTGGTCTTTCAGTTACATTTCCCCTCAAAATCATTGATTAGTGTAAATATGTTAATCATGTCCTTAATCAGTTAAACCTGTATGATAAAGCTATCATTGCCCTCATTACCTTTATGTCATGTGACATTTTGTATATGTTCATTTGTTGAAACACTTTTTAATAAAAACCGGATCTGTAATTCCATTCCCTCCTGACTACATAATAAAAAAAGACTTTGTCCCTGTAGGATGGTAGTCTAAACTGAAAAGAGTTGCAATAAAAAAAGACAAATATGTTTAGGTATGCCCTTGCTTCCCCTTGTTTTTGTGGAGTACAAGGTACTTGCTTTTTTAATATGTATGTTTAAAATAATTTTGTAAATTTTTGTGAAATATCACATAAAACATAAACTATATGGTACAACTTAACAAAACAAAAAAACCCACACAAAGTGGAGCAGTCGATTGTCTTATGACATTTGAGCTTTGATCTCCAAATCAGAATAGGACCTATCTTAGTTTTGGATTAGATCAATATCAACTGGGCACTCTGACTTTGCTTGGATGCCAGATAAGTTTTAATGGTGAACACTCTTCTCGCCCATTAGTGCTTGTGCCAAATCCCAATATACACTGTTAAAGATGCAAGGAGAATAACGTTGTTAACACAGTATACTCTGTCTAGCTCAGGTGAGATAAAGACAAAGAGTTTTTTAATTAATTATCATTTGACAATACTGAAAGAACTAATAGCACAAATGCGTGGCAATATCAAAGGTGTTACAAACTTAAAAGAGAACGGATATATCTAGGTGACAGGACCAATTAGAATACTTTTGAAAAAAAACAGAATGTAAAATATGTGTGTGACATGGTTAAATAAAACCTATGGATTGGAAAAATCCCAATGGATGGATGGAAAAATTATTTATACACAACTAGGTCCAAAGTTTAATAAGAAGTAAACACTATTCCTATTGCAATTGATTTTGTATTGCTATTTATTGTTAATCTTTTGTAGCAACTTTATCAGTTTTTGATTTCAGGTCAATTTAATATTTTATGTTTTTTCAATGTAGTCATATGGAGACTGTATTAAAAACAGAGTTTTTAAAAATCCATTCTAAGGTTAGTTGCTACTGTGCTAGAACACATACCATATTGTCCTGATTATAAGCAACACTGTACTAAGTAAAGTAAAATTAGGGGTGCTGCCTGTAATCTGGCTTTACTCTGGCTTTAATCTCCAAGTGTGCTCTCACAGATGCAGGTCTTTGTGCATGACAAATGCAGACCTCAAGCCATGTCTGATGGAAGTCTATGGTTCTCAAGCCACACAAGGTTCTGAATCAGTAAGAGGGAATCTGAAGGTAAGAACACAGAGGGGTGGAGGAAGACAAGAGGGTGTAATACAAATGGGGGCTGGACAAGGTAGAATTAAATACAAAGAGGAAGGAGAGGGGAGATGGACTAGCTTCTGTCAGGACACAATAACTATGAGCACAGTGACTATGTGCCAGCTTCTGTGGGAGCACAGTGACACTATAAGGTGCTTTTAGCCAGTGAGACATTTGGCAGGTTCTGTGTGGCCCATAGTGACACAGGCAGGTGTTGTGGGAAAATGTGACACACTGAAGTTTTGTCTTCAGAAAATTACCTTTTCTTTAAAATGAAATCTAATTAAAGGAGTGTGGTCTATAACCAGGTGTGACCTATAAGCAGGACAATAAGGTTACATGTAAGCCTTATTTTAAGATTTTATAACATTCAGCTTTAGTTTAAAATTATCAGATCAAATTCTAAAACACTGTGATATCAAATCTCAATATCGGTTCTGAACTATTAAAAAAAACCAATGTTATTTGTTGTAGAGATGCTTGTCTGCAGTAGTAAACACGTAGATATATAGAATGACATTTTGGAAATGTGGTGTGAAGAGATTACGCACAAACAGGATTATGTACCCAGTGTACTTTTACCTGTCTGCCAAAACTCAAAATAAAGATAAAAATGCAAAGAAGTCAGTCACTAAAAAGTTATTTGTTATTTGGCTTCATGCTTATCACCTCTCCACAATTCAAAGCAATTATTTGCCTAGACAAAGGTAAAATGCCCCTTTTATACAAATCCAGAAACTTCTACATAATTTCTTTTTTGTTTGCAGAAAAAGATACTTTGGCAGTAACCTTTCTCTTGCAAAAGCTTTTAAAAGTGCTGTTAATGGAATTTTTAATGTTGGATTATATTGAACCTTATTTTAACTGGTAATTCATAGACTATAAGCACATTTCTCTTGGATTCCATCATTGACAATTGCTTATTGCTAGAAAAAACTGGAAGATGTTTTAAATCAAGTTTAAACTTATGATCTATGATTGTTAGTTCTGCCATGCATTTTTTTAGATTTAAAGGGCCACTACCACTTACATAAAATGTAACTTGATAATCTGGTCATTTAAAGCAAACACATATATAAATCATATGCCACTGTTTTTTTATTTATATGATTGAATCAATTGCATATAAAAGGAAAAATAAAATGAAGTGTTTATCTCCTGGCTCCATTTTGTGAATATTTCCCATGATGCAACATAGTCCAAAATCTTCCAGCCAGTCTCACTTTATAAGTGTGGCCAAAGCCTGGATGATGTCATAAGATACTCCCCTTCTCTCTTACTGGCTCCTGTGTATCACAGTGGGCAGTACTAGGTGGCTGTGTAAAACTTTTTTTTACCTGTCTTCCAACACAAAGGGAAGCGATTAACCTGAACAAACAGGATTATAACTCCCCCCCCCCTTGTGATGTAATAGTTACATTACCCTCCCAATCAATGCAAGTCTATGATCAGAATTCTGACTTATAGACTGCATTCTGTGTCCCCAGCCCTAAAGTTCGAATTTTGTGCTGTAAAGTCACTAGTGGGTGGCACTTAAAACCACTATGTTTCACAAAATGGCAGCACCCAATCACACTTGTTTGATTAAATATTTGTTAAATGAACTCACATAACAAAAACAAAAGACATATCTGAAATCAACAATACAAAATAAAAAATAAAAAACCCTTTTATTGTTGGGAGTGTCCCTTTAATTGCATCTTCCATAATGTTAATGGCACTTACATAATTCTACCATTGAATGAGAGCTTCACAGTCTATCAAGCAGGGCTGGTGCAAGACTTTTTGCTGCCCTAGGCAATGGATGCACATAGTCACACATTACAGTGTCGCATACACATGCAGGCACATGTACACATACAGTCACACATCCACACATAAACAGTGTTCCACAAGTAACACATATGTACAGTCACATACATACACCGACACAGTTGTAGTAGCAGAGCTACAGTATCAATAAAGCACTGTGATACACCCATTTATTACACTTTCCTGCTCGCACACATACACTCTTCCCGCTTAAACACACTCTCCCACACATACTCACTCATACTGCCACTCACACACACACACGCTTACACTCTGCCACTCACACACTGTGCCAAGCACACACACTCTCTCTGCAACTCACACACATACATACTTACAATCTGCCACTTGCACACACACTCTGTCACTCACACATACTCTGCCACTTACACAATTAAATTATAAAAATGTGACTTGCCCCAGCACCCAGATGCAGTCCAGCAGCCTCTGCCTACATGCCACACAGCCACGCTCCCCTCACTGGAGTCAGAGCACTGTGAGGTCATGTAATCTTTTGATCTCCACAGCCAGCTCCTCTGACCCAGGAGGCACCCTCTGACATGTACATTTAAAGAAATAAAAGTAAAGAAAACATGGGACTGCCAGCAGTGGGACACATATATCCAGGGGCGCCCCCCCCCATTAAGACCATAGGCGAATGCCTAGTCTGCCCATTTCTAGCATTGGCTCTGCTACCAAGGAACTCAACTTTAGGCTCTGTTGGTGATTGTTATAGAGGTTTAATATTTTTGCTATTACTTTGTGCACACCATTTCCTGAGGAAGCACTTTCACTGTTTGAGGTTAAAGATCTCAGCTTTTTTGCTTACTAAAACCATGGAGGGTAATCATGCTTTATTTATTACCAGCAGTTCAGGTAAGATATTTGATGCTGAAGATGGCAACCTGATTTTGTTATGGATGATGTTGAATCACCCTTTTTTCCTTTCTGAGGGATGCTGGTGCTTCATCAAGTCAACAGCCACAAAACAAAGTGTGTGCCGGCTTTTTAATGAAAGCCACTGAAAATAGTGCAATGCCTCAAAATTCTGGCATGAGTGTTCCACCTATATAGGAGCACAACCTGCCAAATGGTGTCATCAGTGAAGAGAAACTAAGACAATGACTCATCAGTAGGGCATTTTTAGTTAGCTATCTGCATTGTTTTTACAAGATTAATGCTTACTGATTTGAAATTAATAAGGATAGTTGTTACATAGTTACATAGTAGTTTAGGTTGAAAAATTACTTGCATCAATCAAGTTCAACCCTTTTCCATGTTTACCGCTGTTGACCCAAAAGAAGGCAAATAAAAAAACCCTTTCAGCAAATGTGCTTTCAGTGGAGAAATAAAATTCCTTCTTGAATACATATGGCAATCAGATTTCTCCTTGGATCAACAAGCACTAAATAAATATGAATATCTGTACTAACAAGCATAGCCCTCTATGCTCCAGCTCATTAAAAATGTATCCAGGCCACTTAAAGGCACCTAACTTATTTCACAGAACCACTTCTTCAAGCAGTGAATGCCATATCTTAATTGTCCTTACTGTAAAAAATCCCTTCTGTTATCATAGACTAAATCTCCTTTGTTTAAGTCTTAGCGGGTGACCTCTTGTCCTTTGTACTGTTCTGTTAATGAACAGGTCATTAGAAAGCCCTTTGTATTGGCCCTGTACATACTTATATACCATTATCATATCCTCTCTAAGCCACCATTTTCCTAGTATGTACAAATTTTACTTTTCCAGCCTCTCTTTATAATTGAAACCTTCCATTCCCCTTATTAGTTTTGTAGCCCTCCATAATGTTTTTTTTTTTTTAAAGGTGCCCAGAATTGAACCACATATTCAAGACGAAGTCTTACAATGGACCTAGAAAAGGTAGAATAATATCTACCTCCCGTGAGTCAATACCCCTTTTAATACGTAGGCGGGATGACGTAGTCACGCACGCACGTCACGACGCGGAAGCGGATAGGATGTAGGAGCCGCGAGGAAGCAAGGGAAAGCGGGACGCCAAACTGGACGCTAAACTAAAAACCTCGATACGACGATTCCTCCCTCTTCCCTCCGTACCTCCACAGTTACCTGCCGAACAACACAGCTTGGAGACAAATGGGTCTAATACCGGCTCTTATCAGCGGATATCGTGCAAGTCCTCAGTAATACAGCCTTTAGGCTGTCTACCATCACTATAAGCACGTTCTTTCTACCTACGCTGATCAGACAGTCAACATTACCTCTGGTTATTCATCTTCCGGGGCATTCATCTCCTGGTCACCAAATGGAGAAAGAACTACTGAGGACAATTCATTAAACAACAAACTGTGAGTCCGTTCCAACCTTTATGCAATATCTGTAATCTCCCACGTTCATCTCCATATTATATTGTAACTAGAAAACTGATTGCATCTGCATTGTGAGTTGTACTCCACCGGACCTCAGGGTATAACCCTGCTGTGATCCAGCCTCAAATTTATCTCAGCCCAATTAGGGTAATACAACTCTGCATTCGAGGTATCAATACTATACCTAAAATCTATCCTATAAGGATTATTAAGTGAGTAATTCACGGGGGACTACCAGGAGGGAGGAAAAGGATCAAATAAAGGGCTGTATCCCCCGACAAATAAGACCCTGTTGGTAATACTGCTCATGACAGCAAAAAAATAGAGAAAAATAAAGTGAAGAAAGAATTAGGAAATATAATAAAAACATCAGTTACATACTGCTAACCAGAGGGAAGGGTTGAAATCCCAATTCTTTGAATTCCCTACCTGGCATATACTTACACCTATCCCATAGGATAAGGCTGGGACCCAAGCAAGACTAAAAACAAGCATTGACTACTAAAAAACAACAAAATATAGAGGCAAGGAAATAGATAGATGCATTACAAGATAAAGGAAAGAGTAAAGGAGAGGCTAAAGCGAGAGGATTAAAGGAGGAAGCGGGAGGAAAGAAGAGAAATAATAAAAAATTACATTATTTCTGAATAGAAGGACTGGATTCCTCCCATTATCCCTCCGAGAGGAGATAGGAGGGGAGTGAAGGAAAAGGAGGAAGAGAGGAATTGGAGATAAGGGGAAAGAAAAAGAAGGAAGATATAAAGTGTGATAGTGATACCAAGTAGATAGGGAAAAAGATAAGAAGACCATACTAGAAGTAAAGTAAAGAAAGAAAATCTGCTATCAGAATCTACAGGCACTAATTAATAAATATCAGAATCAGGCAAATTCGAGAGACTTAAAAATAAAAATGTCACCAAAGGTCAAAGACAAAAAAGAAGATAAAGGCACAAATAAACCTATTAACATCTTCTGTTCTCCTAAAGCAACTGGGTTACCACCAAAGCAAAGACGTTCCATAGACCCCACCAATAGTGAACAAATCTCTACAGATCAAATAGTAGAACCAGAAAAAGAAGTAGAAAAAATATCACAAGAATCAATGTCTCTCTTAATGGACAATTTATATGACAAAATCAAAAAGGATTTAATCCTAACAAAAGAAGAACTACGGAAAGAAGTAGCTGATTTAGGAGAGAAAATAAACTCCCAAGGAAATCAAATGGCTAAAGTGCAAGAAAGCCAAGATCTTCTCCAACAAGAAAATAAAATTCTGGAAAGTAAATTGAAAAAGTTGGAACAAAAACAAACAGAAATGGAAGACAGATCACGAATGAAAAATCTACGTCTAAGAGGAATCCCCGAGAGTATCATCCAGAACAAGATTGGAAGCTACCTAATTGCCTTTTTCAATACCTTGATCAATATTGACCCATCTCACCCGTATCCATTTGAGAGATATCATAGAATCCCAAAGCCAAGAGAAATTAAAAATGATACTCCTAGGGATATAATTGTAAGATTCTCTAGTTTCTATACTAAAGATATGGTACTAAAAGCGTACAGAAAAAAGACTATAAGCGATGAAAAATATCAGAACATTATAATATTTACAGACGTCTCTAGAGCTACAAGAATCGCAAGATCAAGATTTAAAGACCAAACGTCCATACTAAGAGGAAAAAATATCCGTCACTTCTGGGGTCCACAGAATCAACTTGTTGTCATCTACGAAGACCAGAGACATTCCTTCTGCGATCCAATTGAGGTCCAGGAAAAACTAAAGGAATGGTTGATCTAATGATTTACGGACAAAATCAGTATGCCTTATACCCCTTGACCTAGACATGGGGAAAGTAGGGAGGGGGACTTATGCATATATATAGATATATATACTTATTTGTTTTTTTCTCACTAAATACTAATTAAGCACTGCCACATATTTCTATGAGAATAACTACGAATAATTTAATATTTTCAACTAATTTAACTAGAACCCTTTTTTGCGGAGTGATAGGGGGGAAGGGAGGGGGAGGGGAAAGGGAATATAAGAGGTAAAAGGGGACCCTGTTGACGAGAGTTTGGGGAGAGGAGAAAAAGGGTAAAGAGAAGGGTCGATGTTTACTAACATTGTTAAAGGTATAAAACCAAAGTATAATCCTCGGGCTTCAGCATCCTATCTATCCGTACTGTATGTATCCTGTGGCGGCAGCAGGACAGTTTGAAGTTAATACTTCATCTCGATTTGAATGAATTGTTTTTATGTTTTATGTGTTTCTGTAAATTGGCATACTAAAAAAGATAGCTATATTGTTAGTTGGGTTTGGAAGACTCTACCTCACGACTCCCCAGATGACGTTTTTAAGTGACTCACCCGGGGATAGCCAGGTCTTAATACAAATAAAATTAGATGACACTTGAGCTTTTATCGCTGAACGCACAGGGTCTCAACTCCCCCCTAAAAAGGAGCTGCCTGTATTACCTGCTAAAGGAGAAAAATATAAATATAGCATTTATACAGGAGACCCATTGGCAGCTCCCAGCCGACTTACTCTGGAAATATTCCAGATTTAAAATAGTAAGCCAAGCAAACTTCACAGATGGTCACAAAAAAAGAGGTGTCGCCATTTTTATTTCCAATAACCTCAAATAGAGATCTTATATGAAGAAAAAGACGAGGCTGAGATACAAATGATAAAAGTACAAATTTCAGACTTCTTGGACCAAAATGATAACAGCGAAGTTACGGACTTTACCCTCTGGTGTACACTGAAGTGCTTCTCTACGTATCCTTAGACAAAAGTGGTACTCTAGGGCCAACCGTGCCGATAAGATTTTAACTAACAAACTTAAAGACAATAGGAAAAGGAGTATTATTAATAAAATAATCACAGGATCAGAGACCCACCTATCCCCTAGGAATATTTCGAGAGCATTTAAAAACTATTATCATACCCTCTATTCGTTAAAACAAGAAAGTGGGATCCGACATGGAACCACAGCTTTTCTTCAAAAATTAAATTTACCCCAACTAAGTAAATTAAAATTGGCAATACTGAATGCCCCCTTTACCTTGGAAGAAATTAAAACAATTATAACATCCCTAAAGAAAAGGAAAGCCCCAGGACCCGATGGTTACCCAAATTAATTCTACCAGACCTTTGCCCAAGAAATAGCTCCACTACTTCTAAGGGTTTTTTCAAGAATCCCCGAAGGACATCAGTTCCCACAAGAAATGCTCCAAGCCACTATTTCGCCCATTCCTAAGCCAGGAAAAGATCCAGCCACCCTGTCGAACTACAGACCAATTTCCCTTATAAATGTACATATAAAAATATACTCTAAGATCTTAGCCGATAGATTAAAAACAGTTATGATTGATTTAATTCACAACAATCAATCAGGCTTTATGAAGGGAAGAGATGCGGGAGATAATATAAGGAAAATCATCAATATCATTGACCACATAAATAAGACAAAAACTCCTTCAATTATTATTGCGGTAGATGCCGAAAAGGTTTTCGACAGGGTGAGCTGGATCTTCCTGGAAGAGGTAATAGAGGCCTTTGGAATCATAGGCCATTTTAAAACAAATGCAATGGCATTATATACTAATCCACAGGCAAAAGTGGTAGGTCCTAACCTAGAATCATCCTGGTTTAACATCAGTTAAGGGATGCCCATTGGCTCCACTTCTATACCTACTATCCATTAGACATGTGCAAAACTAAAATTTTCGTTTCGTTTTCGTCCATTCGGACGAAAATGTTATTTATTTCGTCTAAAACGAATTTCGTTCATTAGTGCATTCGTTTCAGACGAAATTCGTTCATTATTTTCGTTTCGTTAATTTTTTTCGTTCGTTTTATAGAATACAATGTAATACTATTGGCTTTCTATAAACCGAACGAGAGCCCCATTCATAAGAAATTCTTATGAATGGGGCTCTCGTTCGGTTCATAGAAAGGCAATAGTATTACTTGTATTCTATAAGCCGAAAGTCTATAAACCGAACGACTTTCGGTTTATAGGCTGTCGGCTTATGGAATACATGTATTCCTATTGCTATTCTATAAACCGAACGACTTTCGGTTTATAGAATAGCCATAGGTTTACATGTATTACATAAGCCGAAAGTCTATAAACCGAAAGTCGTTCGGTTTATAGGCTGTCGGCATTTAACTATACAGAGACAGAGTCTCCATTCATAAAATTATGAATGGAGACTTTGTCTCCGTGTAGTAAAATGCCGACAGCCTATAAACCGAACGTTCGGTTTATAGGCTGTGGGCATTTTACTACACGGAGACAAAGTCTCCATTCATAATTTTATGAATGGAGACTCTGTCTCCGTGTAGTAAAATGCCGACAGCCTATAAACCGAACGTTCGGTTTATAGGCTGTCGGCTTATGGAATACATGTATTCCTATTGCTATTCTATAAACCGAAAGTCGTTCGGTTTATAGAATAGCAATAGGAATACATGTATTCCATAAGCCGACAGCCTATAAACCGAACGTTCGGTTTATAGGCTGTCGGCATTTTACTACACGGAGACAGAGTCTCCATTCATAAAATTATGAATGGAGACTTTGTCTCCGTGTAGTAAAATGCCGACAGCCTATAAACCGAACGTTCGGTTTATAGGCTGTCGGCTTATGGAATACATGTATTCCTATTGCTATTCTATAAACCGAACGACTTTCGGTTTATAGAATAGCCATAGGATTACATGTATTATATAAGCCGAAAGTCTATAAACCGAAAGTCGTTCGGTTTATAGGCTGTCGGCATTTAACTATACAGAGACAGAGTCTCCATTCATAAAATTATGAATGGAGACTTTGTCTCCGTGTAGTAAAATGCCGAAAGCCTATAAACCGAACGATCCGTTTATAGACTTTCGGCTTATATAATACATGTAATCCTATGGCTATTCTATAAACCGAACGTTCGGTTTATAGAATAGCAATAGGAATACATGTATTCCATAAGCCGACAGCCTATAAACCGAACGTTCGGTTTATAGGCTGTGGGCATTTTACTACACGGAGACAAAGTCTCCATTCATAATTTTATGAATGGAGACTCTGTCTCCGTATAGTTAAATGCCGGCTTTTAACTATACGGAGACAAAGTCTCCATTTATAATTTTATGAATGGAGACTCTGTCTCCGTATAGTTAAATGCCGGTGTTCTGACAAATTTCTGGAGCAAATTCTCCTGCGCAATCGCAGGAGAATTTGCTCACTGCGCATGCGCATAAAGTTACAGCTGATAACTCAGCTGTAACTTTGTGACCACCGCGCATGCGCCAGCTGCGCAACCCACCTCCCGCCCCCTCACACCCCCTGCACACCCCTTCTTACCAGATCATCGACCACAGCGATACACAGCGCATGCGCACGCCTATCCAGCCGTTTGGGAATGTGCGCGTCCGTTGTTGTGTTCTTAAGGTGGTAAGTAACATGGGGCGTCGGGACATAAGGGGGCAAGCATCCTGGTGAGGGCTGCCTCATCTTGATGGGATTTGTGATCCTCCTGCTGCATCAATAATACAGCGGGAGGATCACAAATCCCATCAAGATGAGGCAGCCCTCACCAGGATGCTTGCCCCCTTATGTCCCGACGCCCCGTGTTACTTACCACCTTAAGAACACAACAACGGACGCGCGCATTCCCAAACGGCTGGATAGGCGTGCGCATGCGCTGTGTATCGCTGTGGTCGATGATCTGGTAAGAAGGGGTGTGCGGCGGGTGTGAGGGGGCGGGAGGTGGGTTGCGCAGCTGTCTCATGCACGGTGGTCACAAAGTTACAGCTGAGTTATCAGCTGTAACTTTATGCGCATGCGCAGTGAGCAAATTCTCCTGCGATTGCGCAGGAGAATTTGCTCCAGAAATTTGTCAGAACACCGGCTTTTAACTATACGGAGACAAAGTCTCCATTTATAATTTTATGAATGGAGACTCTGTCTCCGTATAGTTAAATGCCCACAGCCTATAAACCGAACGTTCGGTTTATAGGCTGTCGGCTTTTAACTATACGTTTGTCTCCATTCATAAATTTATGAATGGAGACTCTGTCTCCGTATAGTTAAATGCTATTGTATTCTATAAACCGACTCTATTTCGGCTTATAGAATGCAATAGTACTACAAATGGACGAATGAACGAATGATTTTCCTTTATTAACTATTCGTTCATTCGATTTAGTTAGCTTAGCATTTTCGTTCTTCGTTTTTCGGGCGAATGGACGAAAATGCAATTTTCGGACGAAAATGCATTCGTCCGAAAACGAATGCACATGTCTAGTATATATTCACATGTAAATTGCTTTTTAAATAAAAAATTATGATATAAAAAAATCTTGTTTTTATTTCCTTTTATGTGACAATGCTGCCTCTCTCTTTCCCTTGCCCCCAGATTTGTCGCTCTCCCCCCCTTAGTGTTGTCTCTCTCTCACCCTCCCTTTGGCTCCCCCCTCGCTCCCCTTGTGTCTGTCTCTTCCCCCCTTCCCTCCCCTTGTTTCTCTCTGCCCCCCCCCTTGTTATTCTGTCCCCCCCTCACCTGTTTCTTGCTCCCTGGTGGCTAGTGGGGGCAGCCGGGGGATGTATGCACTATACATAATAGACGGAAGTGTCGGGCAGCATGGAGGTTGTCTGCACGATTCGTGCAGACATCCCCCAGCTGCCCGATTCTCCCTGGTGGCTAGCGAGGCAGCGGTGGATGTCTGCGCGATGAGCGAGACCTCCCCTGCTGCCGCCCGGAACGACAGCCAGGACTTTTATGAGGAAGCCGGAAGTACCCAGCTTCATCATAGAAGTCCCGGCGGTCATGCCGGGCGGCAGCAGGAGAGGTCTCGCTCATCGCGCAGACATCCTCCGCTCCCTCGCTAGCCACCAGGGAGAATCGGGCAGCTGGGGGATGTCTGCACGAATCGTGCAGACAACCTCCATGCTGCCCGACACTTCCGTCTATTATGTATAGTGCATACATCCCCCGGCTGCCCCCACTAGCCACCAGGGAGCAAGAAACAGGTGAGGGGGGGACAGAATAACAAGGGGGGGGGGGGCAGAGAGAAACAAGGGGAGGGAAGGGGGGAAGAGACAGACACAAGGGGAGCGAGGGGGGAGCCAAAGGGAGGGTGAGAGAGAGACAACACTAAGGGGGGGAGAGCGACAAATCTGGGGGCAAGGGAAAGAGAGAGGCAGCATTGTCACATAAAAGGAAATAAAAACAAGATTTTTTTATATCATAATTTTTTATTTAAAAAGCAATTTACATGTGAATATATACTAGACATGTGCATTCGTTTTCGGACGAATGCATTTTCGTCCGAAAATTGCATTTTCGCCCATTCGCCCGAAAAACGAAGAACGAAAATGCTAAGCTAACTAAAGCCGGATGAACGAATGGTTAATAAAGGAAAATCATTCGTTCATTCGTCCATTCGTAGTACTATTGCATTCTATAAGCCGAAATAGAGTCGGTTTATAGAATACAATAGCATTTAACTATACGGAGACAGAGTCTCCATTCATAAAATTATAAATGGAGACTTTGTCTCCGTATAGTTAAATGCCCACAGCCTATAAACCGAACGTTCGGTTTATAGGCTGTGGGCATTTAACTATACGGAGACAGAGTCTCCATTCATAAAATTATAAATGGAGACTTTGTCTCCGTATAGTTAAAAGCCGGCATTTAACTATACAGAGACAGAGTCTCCATTCATAAAATTATGAATGGAGACTTTGTCTCCGTATAGTTAAATGCCCACAGCCTATAAACCGAACGTTCGGTTTATAGGCTGTGGGCATTTAACTATACGGAGACAGAGTCTCCATTCATAAAATTATAAATGGAGACTTTGTCTCCGTATAGTTAAAAGCCGGCATTTAACTATACGGAGACAGAGTCTCCATTCATAAAATTATGAATGGAGACTTTGTCTCCGTGTAGTAAAATGCCCACAGCCTATAAACCGAACGTTCGGTTTATAGGCTGTCGGCTTATGGAATACATGTATTCCTATTGCTATTCTATAAACCGAACTTTCGGTTTATAGAATAGCCATAGGATTACATGTATTACATAAGCCGAAAGTCTATAAACCGATCGTTCGGTTTATAGACTTTCGGCATTTTACTACACGGAGACAAAGTCTCCATTCATAATTTTATGAATGGAGACTCTGTCTCTGTATAGTTAAATGCCGACAGCCTATAAACCGAACGACTTTCGGTTTATAGACTTTCGGCTTATGTACTACATGTAATCCTATGGCTATTCTATAAACCGAAAGTCGTTCGGTTTATAGTTTAGCAATAGCATTACATGTATTCTATAAACCGAACGTCGTTCGTTTTAAAGACTTTCGGCTTATAGAATACTATTGGCTTTCTATAAACCGAACTAGAGTCGAGTCCCCATTCATAAGAAATTCTTATGAATGAGGAGGGACTCTAGTTAGGTTTATAGAATGCCAATAGTATTCTATAAGCCGAAAGTCTTTAAAACGAACGACGTTCGGTTTATAGAATGCATGTAATGCTATTGCTGTTCTATAAGCCGAATGTCTTTCGGCTTATAGAACAGCAATAGCATTACATGTATTCTATAAACCGAACGTCGTTTGTTTTAAAGACTTTCGGCTTATAGAATACATGCTGCTATTGGCTTTCTATAAACCGAAAGAGTCCCCATTCATACGAATAGGTCAATTGACCTATTCGTATGAATGGGAACTCAATTTCGGTTTATAGAAAGCCAATAGCAGCATGTATTCTATAAGCCGAAAGTCTTTAAAACAAACGACGTTCGGTTTATAGAATGCATGTAATGCTATTGCTGTTCTATAAGCCGAATGTCTTTCGGCTTATAGAACAGCAATAGCATTACATGTATTCTATAAACCGAACGTCGTTTGTTTTAAAGACTTTCGGCTTATAGAATACATGCTGCTATTGGCTTTCTATAAACCGAAAGAGTCCCCATTCATACGAATAGGTCAATTGACCTATTCGTATGAATGGGAACTCAATTTCGGTTTATAGGAAGCTAATAGCATTACATGCATTCCATAAACCGAAAGTCATTCATGTCGGTTTATGGAATGTAGTACAATGCTATTGGTATTGTAAACCGACTCTATTTCGGTTTAGAATGCCAATAGCACGAATGGACGAATGGACGAATGAACGAATGATTTTCGTTTATTAACCATTCGTTCATTCGGATTTTGTTAGTTAAAATTTTCGTTATTCGTTTTTCGGACGAATGGACGAAAATGCTATTTTCGTCCGAAAATGCATTCGTCCGAAAACGAATGCACATGTCTACTATCCATAGAACCCCTTGCAGCCCTGATAAGGCGATCAAATAACATACAGGGGATAAAGATTGCGGACCAGGATATGAGAATTTCCCTATTTGCTGATGATGTCCTCTTTACTTTTAGCAACCCGGTTATGTCTCTGAATTCGGCAGTGGAAGTGATCTCCCAATATAGTAAATACTCAAATTATAAATTAAACTTAAATTAAACCCAAACTATTATAGCTAACATAGATGAAAAAACAAAGAAACTATTGACTCACTCCCACCATTGGAAATGGGACAATCAAGTAATCGATTACCTTGGGATAAAATTGAAACTAGACCTGGATGATATGGTAAAAACTAACTATCAATCAGTGACAGAGTGTTTCAGAGACAGCTTCACTAGGTGGAGAGGACTGGAAATCTCGTGGATGGGTCGACTAAATTCAGTTAAATTTTACTTAATACAAAAACTAACTTATCTATTTAGATCAATCCCTCTCCGGGTCCCAAAACCAATACTAAAAATACTAAATACCTTAATCATGGATTTCATATGGAACGGCAGGAAACCTAGAATCGCCCTTTCTTCCATGACGAGGAAATCAAAAAATGGGGGTCTGGCAGTCCCCAACATCGATTACCTCCACGAGATTTCAATGTTCTCCCACTTCTTGAAGTGGGGCAACAATATATCAAGAAACACCAATTGGTATAAGATTGAAAAAGAACAATGTGGCAATTTAGACCCTTACCATATCTTCTGGTGTAAAGAACTCCATACTCTCAAATTTTTCAACCCCATTATTGTAGATATTATAAATACACTGACTAAATTTAAGAAAATTACCAAAATCCAAGATGGACTCCTACGATCCTCCCCCCTCAACACTATATTCTGGGAAATGGATAACATAAATATTAAGGGATGGGAAACAAGAGGTATAACACATCTCTCCCAAATCCTCCAACAAGATATAATCATGCCATTCTCAGAATTACAGACTCATTTCAATTTACCAATAACTGAACATTACACATATCTAAGATTAAGGCATAAAATAAAATATACAAAGATACTCCAAAGCCCATCCTTCGAAAAATTCTTGGAAACCCAGCATGATAAGAACTTAATTGGCAAAATAACGCAATAAATGGATACCAATAAGGAAATCTCTAAAGACACCCTTTGGTACAAATGGGAATCCGATATGGGCAAAGAATTTACACTAAAAGAGTGGATACAGACCCAAAAAATGTTGAAAAAAAGTATTCATAATTTAGCCTTGCACGAGACATATTACAAAACAACCTATAGGTGGTATATAACTCCAACTAAATTAAACAAATTCTCTCCACAACATTCTAGTTTATGCTGGAGGTGCCATAAAAGCGAGGGGACACAACTACATATGTGGTGGACATGTGAGGAGCTACAACCCCTATTAAAAAAGATCCATTTCCTTTTGATAAAGCTAAATAGTGAGTTGGGCTCCCTTACCCCACAAATGTTCCTGTTACATCTGGATATCCCCAAATGCGAAAAAGATATACAGTATCTGATAATTCACATCCTCTCCGCAAAAAAAAAAAGCCCAGAAGTAACCAATTGGAAAGACCCAAAAATACAAATAGAAATACCAATGTACAATGGAAGAAGGATTCTATAATTCTAGGGACCAATATAAATACTATAAAAAAATGTGGAAAAAATGGGGGGAGTTGAAGGACCTATGAGCGTTCAGAGAAGAGCCACAGAAGTGATTAAATGACCTACCACGAGTGTGTCACTAAGTAACAAATTGCGATTTCAAATAGGTGGTGAAGGATAAAACAAATACAGACTTAAACTAAAAAAATAAAAATAAAACAACCACCAACATCTTGGGACATAGTCCAGAGGGAGTCTACCAACTACAACTGTTAAACAAACAAACAAACAAACCCAACTAACTTATAAATTATACTGTTTATAGATTGAAATAATAGAAATGTATGCCAATATTGTGTGTCATGTCTAAATCTGTATTGTCTTTTATATGTTTATAAAAAAAAAAAAAAAAAAATACCCCTTTTAATACAACCCACTATCAGATTGGCCTTTGCAGCTGCCAGCTGACACTGTACACTACTGCTAAGTCTATTGTCTAACACTACTCCCAAATGTTTTTCATTAGTAGATTTCCCCAAGGGAACACCATTTAAACTGTTTGTTGCATTTTTATTATTGTACCCAAAATGCATAATTTTACACTTGTCCAAATCCTTTTGTAGTGAAGATATATCTAGTTCATACTACCCTACTTAATTTTGTGTCATCTGCAAATACTGAAATACAGTTCCCTATGCCCTCTGGGACCCAGGACAGATCCATGAGGTATTATGTGAAGGAACCCTCAGTCATTGGGGTACTTGGAGAGAAATAGTGGCCCACCTCCCTTTCCAATAGACTATGGACTCTGTGTGTGTATATGATAGTTTTGGGGGTACACAATTTGAGGCCACCAGCGGCACCCTGTCGTCAGTACAGCTGGACTTCTTAAACAGAGTGCCTAGGATTAGGTCACTCAAGATGCCAAGTGATTGTATGCCCCAGGCTAAGATTGTCTTCCTGTCCTTCACATTCCAGTTTCTCAGGAGGTGTTAAGGAATGATCTTATGTTACTTTTACAATATGTTAGATATGCAGTTTTTGGTTAATATATGTTAAATGTACTCTTGTCATTATGTCACATTCCCCATTGTCTTTATGTAAGTCATTCAGTGTCCATTTCTAAAGTGATGTCCTTTAATTAGGAAGGTACTTTAAGAAAATGTACTCACTGTATGTATCTGAAATTGACACCTTTGTATCCTGAAGGGTGTGAGGCAGGATTTCCCCATTGTATGTCCTTCTGTTATGTTCATATTTAAAGGTGTGATTATGTTATATCCTACTGTATCTAATTACCTGTTGTTATTTAGTCTCTATTGTTTGAGGCTTACCATGTTGTAATTAGTTCCTATGTGCCTCCCCCTTGGTTAATGTCATATCTGTCTGTGAATAAATATCTGTGCTGTTTTCAAATACATGTTCATTCCTGTTCTACTCTTATACTGGTGTTGTCTGGTCTTTGGAGTAAATGGTTGAGGGTCCTGTCTGGTGAATTGGAGTAGCTACCTACAACACTGGTTCTGTCTGGTGGCTTGAGGTGGCTATCGCAGCAAGGAAGCAGAGCTTTGACTGAGGTACCTAGCTGGGGTACCAGGGGCTTCCATCACATACTCCACTTATCACGTCTGTCCAATTTGAGAACTTCCCATTTACCACCACCCTTCTTTCTGTCTTAATTTCTTCCAAAAACAAATAAATAGCAGAATACAGGCAATGTATATCGAATATTTTCCTTTTAACAAGAATTTTCACATATAATGCACTTTTTGCAAAGGAATAATGTAATTGCCAGATATTGATTAAATTTGCCATGTTAGTTCAACTTTTGCTCCTTGTCACTAGAGGCCTCCAACTGAGAAGTAGAAACAACATTTCTCTATTTAACGGACATCGGTGGGAGCTGAACATCAAGCTGTTAGCTCTAATTATCTTGATATTCATCATGTTGGTAGTTAACATTTTAATTTACCCCCTGTCACCTTACTAAAATGTCAAAAAGGATGCCTGATATATCACACAGCTGTGTTTTTAATGCAGCACTGTCTTTTGGAAACATGTTATTAGTTTGTTAATTTTTGTTTAACTTCTAATTGAATTTACACATTTTGTAGTGGACACACCTAACAAAAAGCATGTTTTTTTTTTCTCATGAAAGTTCTATTCTGTGGTAGTTTAAAAAAGCATAGGGGTTTATTTGCTAAATTGTAAGATGGGATCTGGAAGAGAGTTGCTGAAAAACAGACAAAAATAGTTAATCTGGAAAAATAGCACATCATTATTCCAGCTCTTTTATCTTACCCTTAGGGTTTATGCTATCAGTTCACCACAATCAATGTTTATATCACATAATGCATGGGATGTTTAGGGGGCTTCGGTGGGGTTTGGGATCAATTTTTCCTTGGGCCAGGCTCATTTCAGGTCTTAGAGGCATTGGAGGCCTTAATTTAATATACAGAGCAGAGGTAGAAGTAGCAGAAGATAAGCATAAAGGCCACTTATCTGCATGTGTGCTGTTTTATCCATGCAACTCTATAAACTTGCCATCTAGAATATTGAACATTAAAGGTCCAAAAAGGTAACAGCAAGGAATCTCCAAAGCTTGTGTGATTACTAGGCATTACTAAACCCTCTTGAAAGATATGTCCATGGCTCTGTCACATAGACAAAATAAAAATGGGTTCATTTTCTGCCACTACCATCTTTACATATAAGACCGCTGAGATAATCATGTGCATGTTGTGGATTGTGTATCCTTTTCATTTGTGTTTTATAAACATGTTCAACAGCCATGATGAAGCATAATTTGTGTTTTTATTTTGAATACTTGTGTAGAATTATTTCCTGACGTTTTTAAAAAACTAAGACATTTGTATAATCTGTATGTTTGTCTGTTTAATTTATCATATTTTACCACCATTACCTGAACAATGAACTCTCTCAATTCGGACTTTTTTTTTTTTTTTGATAAAAGTTTTTATTGAGTTGCATACAGACACAAATGCAGATGTTTATAAACAATGCGATTTCCGAATTTTATATAGTAATAAGGTATCAGGATGCACAGTGTATACAACAATAGTGACTCATTTTGTAGTTATAAACAGTATTTAAAGCCGTGTAAGCAGCAACATTAAATAGAGAATTGTATGTCATGGGTGGAGAAAAAATAAGGGGAGCTCCTTAGGCAGCTGCATATGTATATGAATAATAATCCAATATGGAAAAGTGTAATATCAACTTGACATACTAAGAGCGGAAAATTACGCTAACAGCCTATAGCGATGGTTAAAAACATTAAAATAATATTCAACAAGCAAACCTCGTTAGATAAAAAACCAGCGGTGTCCTGCGAGTAATAAAATACTTTGCAACTTAGTTCTGAGTAGATATCATATCCGGTCGAAATTTTTTTAAGATCAACCCTCCATGCGCCCTGAAACTCCAGGAAGAATTTTCTAATGTCATCTTTCATGGCAAAATGTTCTTGTAGTAAGTGCCTGGTCCCTTTGGGGCGGTACAGTGTGAGGGACGTCTTCTGAGTCTTTCAAAGTCAGGATGGGTCAGTGTAAACTGTGCACCTGCCGCGTTAAGTTGCGGCCTAGTAGGTCTCGACATAAAAGTTGAAATGTCAGAGTTTTGACTCTTCTGAGGCTTGTCAGTCTTTGTAGACTTCTTGCACATGGCGTCCCCAGGTATGGTATCGGGTAATCTGGCAAATTTGACCAGTTTGGCCATGCACAAAAAACTGTATTTGTAGGAAAAGCGAGGAGCTCCAGAAATATGTGACTGCTCACCACAGTTGTAGGCTCCTTGGTACATACAGCGATAACATTAATATTAGGCACTATACCCATGCATGCCTCCTTTATAAATAACATCTACTGTGATAATTTGATAATTTCTAAATCAAGGCATGGTAATCCACACCACTGTTGCCTACTATTGACCATTTCTTCTAGTATGTCAGTGATTTAGTGGTATGCTAAATGCTCTACTTTGTCTACTATTAATTAGTAAGTATTGTTATTGTTATATCATACATGACTATTATATAGCACCTGGCAAATTTTCTATGAAGATGGTGCTATTAATGCAATGTTTTTTTAGAGAAATGCATTTATTTATGGCAGAAATTAGATGAACTATATTATTTTGGTTTAGATCACTTTTGAATATTTACCTTTTTTAGCTCCCTGCATGGCATTGATGGCACATTATACTAATTACTCTTTGTGCTGGCCAAACTTCTCTAGCACTTTTGTTCTCATGCAGTTCATGCAGTGATGTCCCGTCCTCTTTGCTAATCAACTTCCAGGAATTGATCTTTCATCCTTAATTAAGTAGTTGTAAGCTGCAGGATCGCTGGAAGACAACTGGTAAATAAGTCTAAAAGCAAATGTAGTTTACAAAAAAATTATATTTTCAATTATATTTGCTTTAAAAATACTAAATTAAATGAATTGTTAATTTTTTGGTACATAAAGATGCATGTTTTCATTGGCTTCATTCTGTTTTACCTTAAGACTGATCTGTCAGTTCGGAGATATTTATCTTGTTAAATTTTCCTTCAAATTGACTATTTGTTTGTTTTTAAACAAAGATATTATAATTTTTTTTTTTTTACAATAATACATTCTTTAGAAAAATACTTTTATATATGTGTTTGGCTGATTTTCTTTCTGCTCTGTACATAAAAGGATCTGCATCTCTACTTATGGATAACTACTGAGCTGATAAACAACTGGAACCCAAGTTGTTAGTGTGACTTCAACACAAATGCAAATGACTTCAACATGATGTCTCGGTACTTCTGACGCATTTCATTTTATAAGACTTTGGCAAACATGGCCTTTTTACTTGTTCTAGTTTCACCGTCAAACAATCTTGCTCTCTTTTCTATACGGTTTAGAGTTTCTAACAGTTTTTACAAATAGCATGGTATATTTTTACACAAAACACTTTTCACTACAAAGTCAGCAGGTTAGTTATCATTACAAGGTCTTGTGTATTGTGTCAACAATCAACAACCACTCAATCTTACGAGATTTGGTGCAATATATAATATGTTCTCACTATGCATGTTTTTCACATAACCCCAGATGGTTCTTTCATTAACACAAATTCTATCTCAAACATTATTTAACCTGCACTTCCGGTAAAAATCAAGTCGCCACCTTTTATAAAATCTAGTAGAGGTATAGGTACCATTAGAATAATAAAAGCTATTAATATGTATACTAAAACATAGTTATATGGCTGATGCCAAATCTGACCTAAAAATGCTGCAGTCTTAGCCATGGAAATGGACAAATAAGAGGTTAACTGGAACGTGCACTGAACAGTTATGCTCACTGTTACTGGGCAGACCGCCAAAAGGCTTTCAAGCATGTCATGTTCAAGGTAACACTTTTGCCTAAGGAGCAAACACCACAGTCTGGCTTAGAAACCAATCTGTCAGCAAACAAAAGAGGAGAGCAGGCAAGTAGCTAAATAAATTGATATTTCTTCCTACTATACACATGCAAAGCACCAATTTTAGTGACACATAAATATACAAGACAATAAATAAGAAACAACAAAGCTTATGATATACAATACAAAAAGAGTTCAAATCAAACACGTTACAGAAAAAGCTTAGCTTTTCTCAAAGAGTATAACTTGCCTACCTTCATAGGGTTAAGGCATATAAAATGTGTTGGAGCTAATCGTAACCATATATTAAGTGTGTTAAAAAGACACTCACAATAATAATGCCACTTCAGTAGCGTTGTCCTCCCCAACAAACATTTTATGTATCCAGATATAAAGAAAAGCAGCTACAAAGGAGCTTTTTGGAATCAACAATTTTGTTTTAATGTTCGTTAACAAATGTTAAGTGTTAAGGTGGAGGCAGAAGGAAAAACACAAATGTTTGCTCAGTTTGCAGGAGTAATCCACTTGACAACGCAGGATCCGGTAAAACATAGCTTTTATTAGAATCCATGGTAAAAGTATACATGGAAGCCCATTATAAGTCTGTTGAAATATTACAGCACTTAGGAAAATTCTTTATTTCTCAAACTACACTTCACCATTGCCTTTATGGACCTACTGGAATGTGTAAACCAACAAATATATATTGTGTGATCTTTACTGACTAATTATTGTATTGCATACTACTATGTAGCGTTTTACATGTGTTACTCTCTAATAGTGTGTGACTAATGTATATGTTTATTATATTATTAACACTCATTTGAGTCATAGTTTCAAAAAAGAATTCTGATTTATCAAGACATAACTTGGTTTGCATACAATATGTTAAACAGGTCCACTTACTAGTAGCAGATGCACCTTACATATTTTCATGGTTCGTTCCACAAACAATATATTATCATTCATCGAACATCAGCCTTGAACCATTTCAGCATGTTATGGCACATTGCACAGTGATTCGCCTTTATAAGGAACCACAGTATTCATACTATAAAGAACAGACTAAGTGTTATATAACAAGGAAAACTCCAAAGACTGCTCAGTTTCATTAATTATTTATGGTGCTCTAAGTGTCCCAGAATCCAGATGAAGTTGAAAAACACATTTCATTACTATTGATGACCGTGCGTCAAGTTGGCATAAAACATAGTCATATTCTTATTTCCATTATTTATGAAACAGTGTGTGAATGCATGAGCTAAAATGCACTTCTCTAATGCATATTTATTCATCTGAATATTAATAGAAATATACATGTTAACACATTGCTACTATTTATGTTTATTTGCAAAAATTTGTTTCATTTATATATGCATTTACATTGAACCAAATTATAAACGCAACACTTTTGTTTTTGACCCCATTTTTCATGAGCTGAACTCAAAGATCTAAGACTTTTTCTATGTACATAAAAGGCCCATTTCTCTCAAATATTGTTATATTTCACATATCTGTCTAAATCTGTGTTAGTGAGCACTTCTCTTTTGCCGAGATAATTAATCCACCTCACAGGTGAGGCATATCAAGATGCTGATTAGACAGCATGATTATTGCAAAGGTGTGCCTTAGGCTGGCCACAATAAAAGGCCACTCTAAAATGTTCAGTTTTATCACACAGCACAATGCCACAGATGTTGCAAGTTTTGAGGGAGTGTGCAAGTGGCATGCTGACTGCAGGAATCTCCACCAGAGCTGTTGCCCGTGAATTGAATGTTCATTTTTTCTACCATAAGCAGTCTCCAAAAGAGATTTTGGCAGTACATCCAACCAGCCTCACAACCGCAGACCATGTGTAACCACACTAGCCCAGAACATCCACATCCAGCATCTTCACCTCCAAGATCGTCTGAGACCGGCCACTCGGCCCACTGCAACAATCGGTTTGCATTACTAAAGAATTTCTGCACAAACTGAATGAAACCGTCTCAGGGAAACTCATCTGCATGCTTGTCGTCCTCATCGGGGTCTCGACGTGACTGCAGTTTGTCGTCGTAACCGACTTGAGTGGGCAAATGCTCACATTTAATGTCATCTGGCACTTACATGTGTATTCGATGGCCTCTGGCACCATACGCATGTATGGCGTCATGTGGGTGAGGGGTTTGCTGATATCATCGCTGTGGATAGAGTGGCCCATGGTGGCGGTGGTGTTATGGTATGGGCAGGTGTTTGTTATGGACAGTGAACACAGGTGCATTTTATTGATGGCATTTTGAATGCACAGAGATGCCATGACGAGATCCTGAGACCCATTGTTATGCCATTCATCCACCACCATCACCTCATGTTGCAGCATGATAATGCATGGCCCCATGTTGCAAGGATCTGTACACAATTCTTGGAAGTTCAAAACATCCCAGTTCTTGCACAGCCCGCATACTCTGGGATGGGGGTTGTGAGCCCGGTTGGATGTACTGCCAAATTCTCTGAAATGCCTTTGGAGACGTCTTATGGTAGAGAAATGAACATTCAATTCACGGGCAACAGCTCTGGTGGACATTCCTGCAGTCAGCATGCCAATTGCACGCTCCCTTGAAACTCCCAAAGGCACATCTTTGCAATAATCATGCTGTCTAATCAGCATCTTGATATGCCACGCCTGTGAGGTGAGCGGATTATCTCAGCAAAGAAGAAGTGCTCACTAACACATATTTAGACAGATTTGTGAACAATATTTGAGAGAAATATGCCTTTTGTGTATATAGAAAAAGTCTTAGATCTTTGAGTTCAGCTCATGAATAATGGGGGCAAAAACAAAAGTGTTGAATTTATAATTTTGTTCAGTGTATTAAACAATATTTGAATTTTAAATTACTAAGATGTAAATGACAGGTCTTTAAGATGTCTGAATTTGTAATAAATCATCTAGTGGAATGCATGTCTCTATATTAACCTTCTTCGTTATATATTATCAGTGATTGGAGACTTAATTAGACATTGTGCTTGGTTAACAGGGCATAGTTTTTGTTACTCATCTAAGAAAATGTGATGGACAAATTAACGAGACATTAAGAAAAAGTTTTGTAGAGCTGTATAAAATTTCAAAATTATTCCTTTATTCACTATGAAAAAAGGCATGGTTGTAGACAAACAAAAATAAAAAATAAAATAAAAAGAGAGGTATTCAAAAAAAATAACAACAGCAAAGAAGTTTTTAATTTTCCCCATCCTAGCTCAAACTTGTATATACCCATAGGTTATGAACAAATTATGTTACATGTACTAGAATCCAAATATTTAATTGATGCAATCCATGAGTCTGCAAAACTCTATGAACTCTATGCAACATATTGTGACATTTTTTGCCCACTGGACCTAATACTGTCATGTTACAACCCGTGTGCAGACTCCCCCAGGCTTTATTTGGTTTTTCCTGTTTAATTTGTCTCCTTGTTTTCTTTGTTATTCTTCCTTTCGGTTCCTTCCCCAAAAAAGGTTTTTTTTGCATTCTTTCATTAAACTATTTCTATTGGAAATGTCTTTCCAATTTTTCAATAAAACAGGTTAATTTCTTGCTTACAGTTGACCTTGAAGACCTCTTTCATGTTTTGCACATATACTTTCTAGCAGTAAACTCTCAACTTTAAAACTAACCAAATCCCAGGTACTCTTACTGTGCAAAGACATGCATATAAATCCTTTCAAAATTACTCATCATGACCCCGTATATATCTATCTGATAGATTCTCTACATCTGTTGTGGATCAATTAGATGTTCTAGAGTGGGCAGTTGAGCAAACATGAGAAGACAGAGGCTTCAGCTGAACTTTGCCGATTTAAGTACATTTACGTTCTAAATCCACACTTCAGATCCTTGCCAAATTTACAAATCATATATATAATACATTTACAGTGCTAAAGTAAAAACACCCTTGTGATGAAGGGAAAAACTTATTAAACATACAAAAGGAAAAACATTTTATATATTTGAAGAAATTACCAATTGCTATGTTCCAGAGCAATATAATCGATAGAGACTTAGGTAAGTTTAAGCTACAGATATATACTTATTTGTTTTATTTTTTTTTATCATTGTTTTGTGTTTTGATCACTTCATTTTTCTAAATACATGTGACAGTTACAAATGTCATATATTTGGTCCTGGTTTAATAATATAATTTTTTATATTTGCTGTTCATAATTACCAGTAATTGAACCATTTCAGATTACTGGTAATCTGAAATGGTTTTGGTTGATTTTTTTGTTTTTTTTGCTAAAAATTGTTTTGTCTTCTATTTAATTATTACTAAAACTTTAAATGGTGTTATATAGTTTCCTCCTAATACTATAGTGCTGTCCATTTTATTTATATCAACAAATCATAGATGAAGGGGAGAGATAGGGATTTTTATCATGTTTATTTCTGTTACCCTACTGGGTATAAGGAAGAATGTTTCCTTCCATCTGTCTCTTACAACTGCCACATATTTTATGTATTATTTTATTGATCTGTTACATATTTTAGATGTTTCCCCTTGTATTGTGATATTGGTCATGGATGGTAAAAAAACACAGCAAATAATAAGTAGTATTGTGTTGTCTAAGGCACTGCCTACTGTAATTTTCAGTATTGGACAAACTTATTATGGGTTTTTTCTATTTCTTTATAGAAGTACATTAAGTTCTTAAAGCTCTGTGCTTTAAAAAAAAAAAAAACAAAAAACATTAATTTAGTAAAGCTTTGTGCATTTAAATAACAGTTTGTTGTTATAAATAGCTCCCAGCTATCTGTGAAAATTAAGGACATAGAATTGCACATAACTCGGTTGATTAATTCCTGGCTCAGTTTACTAAGATCTGTTTTTTCTAATGCTCTGTCAGCTATCACAATACTCAAATGCTTACATTAATGTAGAGGGGTCACTAGTAACATATCCTACACCCCATAGCATTTAAGTACAGCTGTAAGCAACAGTTTAGTAGTTTCTTGCGGCACTGTTGGACTACAACTCTCAGTGTGCTCCTGCCCAGTGATAGAATATTTTACGAACAGAAAAATACCTTTACTACACCAAGCACATATACATTCCTGTTTTTAGACCATATTTCATACTTTGCATATGTTTTTATCACTTAGCTTTTTTTTTTTTTTTTTGTTTTTATTGCTTTGTTCTTTAATCAAGCTCCATTGGATTTATTCACCAATTCCAGAATTTATTTGTTTATAATTTTAATAACACCATAGATAATAATTTCATTAACTAGCAACATTCATATTTGATGCTAATTATCCCAAGAAGGGAAGGGAAACAATTTAGAACCTTTTGAAGTGCAATGATTTCATTAAATTATAATGGCTTGTTTTCCCCTTCAGAAAAGTCCAGGGAATTTACTCAGGGACAATATGTAGTTCCTGAGCAGGGTTTAATATATTCAAATTCCTTTAAAGAGAAAGTAATGGTTTTCTGTTGTTGTGAGCAGCATAGAGAAGTGGAACATTGTATCTATACAGGGAGTGCAAAATTATTAGGCAAATTAGTATTTTGACCACATCATCCTCTTTATGCATGTGGTCTTACTCCAAGCTGTATAGGCTCGAAAGCCTACTACCAATTAAGCATATTAGGTGATGTGCATCTCTGTAATGAGAAGGGGTGTGGTCTAATGACATCAACACCCTATATCAGGTGTGCATAATTATTAGGCAACTTCCTTTCCTTTGGCAAAATGGGTCAAAAGAAGGACTCGACAGGCTCAGAAAAGTCAAAAATAGGGATGCAGCACTCTTAAAATTGCAAAGCTTCTGAAGCGTGATCATCGAACAATCAAGCGTTTCATTCAAAATAGTCAACAGGGTCGCAAGAAGCGTTTGGAAAAACCAAGGCGCAAAATAACTGCCCATGAACTGAGAAAAGTCAAGCGTGCAGCTGCCACGATGCCACTTGCCACCAGTTTGGCCATATTTCAGAGCTGCAACATCACTGGAGTGCCCAAAAGCACAAGGTGTGCAATACTCAGAGACATGGCCAAGGTAAGAAAGGCTGAAAGACGACCACCACTGAACAAGACACACAAGCTGAAACGTCAAGACTGGGCCAAGAAATATCTCAAGACTGATTTTTCTAAGGTTTTATGGACTGATGAAATGAGAGTGAGTCTTGATGGGCCAGATGGATGGGCCCGTGGCTGGATTGGTAAAGGGCAGAGAGCTCCAGTCCGACTCAGACGCCAGCAAGGTGGAGGTGGAGTACTGGTTTGGGCTGGTATCATCAAAGATGAGCTTGTGGGGCCTTTTCGGGTTGAGGATGGAGTCAAGCTCAACTCCCAGTCCTACTGCCAGTTCCTGGAAGACACCTTCTTCAAGCAGTGGTACAGGAAGAAGTCTGCATCCTTCAAGAAAAACATGATTTTCATGCAGGACAATGGTCCATCACACGAGTCCAAGTACTCCACAGCGTGGCTGGCAAGAAAGGGTATAAAAGAAGAAAATCTAATGACATGGCCTCCTTGTTCACCTGATCTGAACCCCATTGAGAACCTGTGGTCCATCATCAAATGTGAGATTTACAAGGAGGGAAAACAGTACACCTCTCTGAACAGTGTCTGGGAGGCTGTGGTTGCTGCTGCACGCAATGTTGATGGTGAACAGATCAAAACACTGACAGAATCTATGGATGGCAGGCTTTTGAGTGTCCTTGCAAAGAAAGGTGGCTATATTGGTCACTGATTTGTTTTTGTTTTGTTTTTGAATGTCAGAAATGTATATTTGTGAATGTTGAGATGTTATATTGGTTTCACTGGTAAAAAATAAATAATTGAAATGGGTATATATTTGTTTTTTGTTAAGTTGCCTAATAATTATGCACAGTAATAGTCACCTGCACACACAGATATCCCCCTAAAATAGCTAAAACTAAAAACAAACTAAAAACTACTTCCAAAAATATTCAGCTTTGATATTAATGAGTTTTTTGGGTTCATTGAGAACATGGTTGTTGTTCAATAATAAAATTAATCCTCAAAAATACAACTTGCCTAATAATTCTGCACTCCCTGTATTATACAATAATATATCAAGCAAACATGTGGATAACTACATAAAATACACTGTGTTCTGCTTCTAGTGTTGTCTACATGGTCAGATATGAGTGATTAGAATAATTATTATCTGCAGCTCTCCCCCAAGTGCAGATAAAGTTGCCTGGGAGGGTTTAATGGTAGAGAATTCCTTTATTTCTATGTAATCTTAATAATCACATGACTTTAACCTGTAAAGAACAGAGACCTTTTTTATGCTTCATAGGTGTTTGTGTTTAGCTGTAATTTTCCTTTTTATCATTTTTAAAAAAAACATACACATTTTATTTTTCAGTATAGGGAAACAGAATATTCTCTATTCCTCTTCAGCTTGTTACATAGTGTGCAGAGTAACACAGAAATACAGTTGACACATTTAATGCTTAAAGAAAATGATGCAAGTCAAATAACAGTGTACAAAAAGTAGCATGAATTGGGTATTTAAAATCTAAATTTGCAAATGTATAATCTGATCTTGAATTCATAAGCGGGTACATTGATCAGAATAAGTTCCTGCATGAGTTTATATTATCTATGTGCTGTATGTGCTATGTGTCATTTTCACAGTTTGGTGTTTTGAGGGAGGGAGAGGGTGAGACAGGGTGAAAAAATGTAAAGCGAACATAATAAGAAAGGAAGAGGCTGAGAGAGAAGGGACTGTGTTGGTGGGGGGGGGGGGGGGCAGGAGGGGGTGGAAAGATTAGGGGAAAAGTGGGCAGGTGGGTTACATTTTCATCCAGATTTTTTTTAACATCTTACTAGTTGTATCATACACTTTCCAATTTGACCAAACGTGGTCATTTGTTTCCATAATTGTGATGTTGCCTCTTGACTGCTTCTTCAGCCAGTCAAGTAGTATCCACAGTGACCGGTGTGATCATTGATCACTTCCGAGACTTGTGCCCACAACAGGGCAGCACAAAATTGGAAAGGCATGCTGCCTTTCAATATGGGGAATGTGATCACACCAGAGAGTGATAACATTGCCACTGTAGGTCCGATTTCGGCGTTGCTGAATGCCTCAAAATTGATGCAATACAGCAAGAACGGCTCGGCAGATGAAGTGATCATTGATGTACATGATGGTCCTGTGTCGTTAAGGGGTTAATTATGACATAGTTAACATATACATGAAATATTAATTCGATAATTGTTAAACTTCAATAGGTATTTAGTAGCTAGTTATTTGTCACCTTTAACATCTCTTTAATATTTTGTCCGAAATTTTCTTTGATTGCAACTTACTGCCTTTACTACTTACTTGTAGCCATAGTTTATTGTACTGTAGGAACATGTTGGTGTTTTGTGAATAGTAGCAATATGTCACTAAATCTGTTATGACACACTTCTAGATAGATGCAGAGTTTTGGTGGTTTGACATTTCGTGTGGGTGCATTTTATAAAACAATAAATCCACACTCTCTGTATAAACAAATCAAGCCTGGCAATCTTCCTTAAGCTAATATTCTTTTGAGAGTTTGCCAGGTATTCTTTTTTACTGATACTATGTACATATTTCTCTTTATTAATCCAATTTAGCATTCCTACAGTCAGCTTCCACACTGGGCAACACGTTATTGTGAATCAGGAAAGGCCAATTACATCACGTAATTATAATATTGCTCCTGTGTTCAATCAATTAGAAGCCTAGAAACATATTGGAGCTAAGAGAGGATCTATGCTTCAATGAACATAACTTACATAATGAACTGTCTGTACATCTGCTATACCTCTGCTCCTTGGGGAGCCGCTTCCCTGTTAAGCACATCGGTTACAAAGCACTGGGGTTCAAAGGGCCTGTCAATTAAGTAATGCCAAAGCATCACCTCAAACCAAATGTTTAGTTCTACTTAAAGCAGAATCAGCTACCACCAGTCATGTGTACTATTTATAAAACACGCTCGATCCCCTCATTACTATGTATGCATATATGAACTCATCAGTGCACACAAAACTCCTTTGCACATTAACTGTATATATCACCTTGAACCACTTGTGTTAGCTTTCAATACAAGCAGAAACATCACATCTCAAAACAGACCAGCTGTAAGACATGGAGAGACCTTTCTACTACCTGTTGGGATATATGTATTTGTGCTTATTTTGCACACAAATCAGTATTAGCCTGAGTCTATGTAAAATGTCTTAAAGTAGCTCTAGAAGCAGGCTCCAGTCAAATACTCTAGTTGATGCACCCTTCCAGCAAAAGGGATGTGAAATGCAGAGTTATTGTTGTCCATTCATTCCTATTCACCGCAAAGTCATGAAAAGTAATCTGTAAATCTCTGTTTTGTCACCTAAAGAACCTAGCAACCTGAGAGAGCAAACCCAGAAGATACTTGTAGAATACCAAAACTCTGCCACAGTGGGATATAGGAGACCCAGGATGGGACCTGCACCGAAAACCAAGTGGAAGAGACAGGCAAGAGACAAGAACCTAGTTTCTCAAATTATTCCCTGATTACAGTGCTAACACCACTGCAAGGAATTCTGGGTAGACATGTTTAAATATGGTCAACAATGGTCACCGTTTGTGCCTTAATACCCACTTTATATATAGAATATTAGTCTGATATGTTTTATCTTGGAAAATTAAGTTTCAGGATCCCAAATGAACATTTTAAAAGCAAAATTTAATATAACTTTAAAATGGGTATTTCCTGTATCTTTGTAATCAATTCCCATATTCTGTTTTTTTTATATGCTCTTTTATCTGGAAGTATGGAGGTAATGTTTTAAGACTTTACTATTTTGATTTAGTTACAAGGTAAATAGATAGGTGTATACATTTAATGGGAAACAAGGTTAAGTAAATATCATGATATGAGTAGCATTATGCCTGCTAAGCTTCCGTATTCCCACTGGTATCTCTTGTGAAAAGACCACTGGCAATATTAATAATTGATTTCTAGTTGTGAATTATCATGCTGAGAGAGTCAGTTCATCATTGAATGGAGGAATGTTTGGAATAATTAAAGCATAGTGAAATTGTGTTTGAACTTAATTTAGATTGCCATTAATATATCTTAAGCAGATGCAAGTAATGAATTAATAATTAGAAATGATGAACATGTAGAAGAGAATTAGAAGATAATATTAGATGATTATTGCATCATCATGTCTAGATAGTTTTATACCAGCATACAGAGCAATATATTGATCTACTGAGGTTATTATATCAACTTAATAATTTAGAAGGGGTAAAACATGAAAGCAGTTGTCTTTGTACAAAAAAACAAAACAAAACTCCTTTTTCATCTGTGAGATGCACAGTTCAAAAATGTTATAACAAGTAAATAAAAACATGTGGTTCTAGTTAATATAGACCAATCTGTTGCAAAATGAAGGCAGATTCCTTTTACGTTTGTGAAATGACCATATTAATATTATGATGTTCAACTGCACATGTACTGATGACTTTAGCAGGGTGACTGGCTATCACATAATACCCATGTGTACTATTTGACTCCTATTGTTGACACAACTGATTTACCCCTTCAGGGTAAAATTTAAAGCAGCAGACCTGGGTGAACTGTACCCATACGCACATTAAAAAATCATTTACCCTTGCCAGGGGGCTAAGTAAATGCCCCAGTCACCCCATTAAAAATAATTTATCCCCGGGATCTGGGGGTTGCCCAAAGGCCCCCAGCCCCATAGAATAATTTAAAGTTAACTAAATTACCGTATTTGCTCGATTATAAGACGACCCTGATTATAAGACGACCCCCCAAACTTTGTATATTCCTTTAGGAAAAAAACTAAAAGCCTGAATATAAGACTACCCTATAGGAAAAAAGTAAAATTTGTATATATTCACATGTCAATTGCTTTTTTAATAAAAAAATTATATAAAAAAATGCATTTCTTGTTTTTATTTCCTTTTTATGTGCCAATGCTGCCTCTCTCTTTCCTTTGCCCCCAGCTTTGTCTCTCTCCCCCTCCCTTTGACTCCCCCCCTTGTTTCTCTCTGCCCCCTCCCCTTGTTGCTCTCTCTTCCCCCCTCCCCTTGTTGCTCAGTCTCTTCCCCCTCTCTCCTCTTGTTGTTCTGCCCCCCATCTCTCTCTCTATCTCCCCCCTCTCTCTCTCCATCTCCCCCCTCTCTCTCTCCATCTCCCCCCTCTCCCTCTCTCTACCCTCTCTCTCTCTCTCTCTCTCTCCCCCCTCTCTCTCTCTCCCCCTCTCTCTCTCTCTCTCTCCCCCTCTCTCTCCCCCCTCTCTCTCTCTCTCCCCCCTCTCTCACTCTCTATATCTCCCCCCTCTCTCTCTATATATATCTCCCCCCTCTCTCTCTCTCTATATCTCCGCCCTCTCTCTATATATATATCTCCCCCCTCTCTCTCTATCTCCCCCCTTTCCCTGGTGGCTAGTGGGGGCAGCCGGGGGATGTCTGCACGATACTTGCAGACATCCTCCATGCTGCCCGACACCTCCGTCTATTATGACGGACAGCTGTTTCCTACACCGACATTAACATCCCATGACCTAGATGTAGGTGAAAACATGGCCGGCCTCCAGCTCTCCTTCACCAATGAAATCACAACAAGCATCAAAAATGGACAGAGCAGTTTTGTCTTTCTTGCTGCCTGTCTTTGATCAATGCAAATACAAAGAAAAATAATGAGTGAGGCACTATGATCATTCAAAAACTAAAAAAATTAGAACACTTTTATAACTGCTGCTCACGCTTAAGTGTACCATCTAAAATACACCAAAAAGGAGAGCTTTAAACCTGTATCCAATGAAAAAGGTGGATTCACAACAGTGAATAAATCAGTAAATTATAAACTTATATTCAAATGTCGACAACTTGTCCGTCATAATAGACGGAGGTGTCGGGCAGCATGGAGGATGTCTGCACGTGTAGTGCAGACATCCCCCAGCTGCCCGCTTTTCCCTGGTGGCTAGTGGGGCAGCAGAGGAAGTCTGCGCGATGAGCGCAGACCTCCCCTGCTGCCGCCCGGCACGCTCGCCGGGACTTCTGTGACGAAAGCGGAAGGACCCGGCTTCTTCACAGAAGCCCCGGCGGTCGTGCCGGGCGGAAGCAGGGGAGTCTGCGCTCATTGCGCAGACATCCCCTGCTGCTAGAGAGGGGGATCCAGGTCCCCTGCATCTCTGCTGGGGACCTGAATCCATGTTTTATAATCTGACCTCAATTTGAGGTCAGATTATAAGAAGACCTCGAATGTAAGATGAGGGGGATTTTTCAGAGCATTTGGTCTGAAAAAAACCTCGTCTTATATTCGAGCAAATACGGTAATTCCCTATCTACCCCTCCCTGCCCCTACCTTGCCCAGGTGGGGGTGAGCGAGTCACTTGTAAATCACTGCCCACCCTCATGCATCTAAAGGGTGTACTGTGAATAAAATATTACTTGTTTCTGAGGTTCAAGCCAATCAGATGACTTTTTTTCTTTAAACTGAAATCCCTGTCTGCATCCATCTTCCTGTAGCCATCAAGCCGCCTGTAGGATAGCCCACACCTTCCCCCCCACCCCCATTTAGATATACAGAAAGTACAATGTTTCTGTCTTTTTCACTTTCATGTGCTGAAAACAAGTTGTCGACATTTGAATATAAGTTTATAATTTACTGATTTATTCACTGTTGTGAATCCACCTTTTTCATTGGATACAGGTTTAAAGCTCTCCTTTTTGGTGTATTTTAGATGGTACACTTAAGCGTGAGCAGCAGTTATAAAAGTGTTCTAATTTTTTTAGTTTTTGAATGATCATAGTGCCTCACTCATTATTTTTCTTTGTATTTGCATTGATCAAAGACAGGCAGCAAGAAAGACAAAACTGCTCTGTCCATTTTTGATGCTTGTTGTGATTTCATTGGTGAAGGAGAGCTGGAGGCCGGCCATGTTTTCACCTACATCTAGGTCATGGGATGTTAATGTCGGTGTAGGAAAGGCTTGGGATGCTGGGGTATTTGGTTTTATTTTATTTAGCACAGTGCAGCTGTGGTCAAAATTAAACTATTGTGTTAAATCCACACTGCAAATCAGTCTCTCACACCAGTATTGAACTTGGTTTATATCAATTAGGTGTCACGTTTATGAGACTCACTTGCAGCAGCCAGTCCAGGGCTAGCTGGAGAGCGAGCTTGTCTGGAGGCGCATCAGTGACACATGGAGGTGGGGCTGATCATCTTTTGGAACCAAACCCTAGTGTCTCAGCTGTGCTGAACCTGATTGTATTTTTGGTTTCCTGAATAGTTGGTGTTTACTATTGATTTTCTGTGTAAAATCCTGGCTTTGTCTGATTACCCATCCTGTGCTGATATGCTGCCTGACGTTAACTTTACTGGCATCTCCTGGCTCTACTGACATCTACTATACTTTTACTCTACTGGCAGCTCCTTTTGCTTAGTGGTTACTTACCTGCTGCTATGTCCTGATAAGTACAAGCTCTCTCCAGTCTGTCACAAGCTCAATTTAAAAGTAGAAATTGTTGTTCATTTGCATAACTATTCAGCTATTCCATCAACTCCTATGTCGGTCTGTTCCTTGGGGTCCCTACTTAGGATCATCTGACCTCTGGACTCAGTCTTTGCAACTAAGGTGACTTTTGGTGAACCACTCCTGCTTTGTGGGTTTTGTGGTGACAGGCCCCGGGACATTATGGAGACTGTTAAGGGGTCAGGATCTGGAAGAAATATATCATGTCATTTATTCATTTGTCCTGAAGTTGTCCATCTCTAAAGAAATGGATACTGTGTACAAGTACAACAGTGTCTGTGCCAAGGTCTGTGAAAGTCCATAAGAAAATCCAGTAAATGTCCACCATGATCAATGTGGATGCCTACATTTAGTAGATCTTTTAATCAGTATGATACAGTGGCTCTTTTTCTGCTCGCCACTTTATTAAGACATATTTAGTATCAAGAAGTACTGTAAAGGGTCTGACCAGGTTTTGCCCAAGAAATTGTGATGCCTTGGTCCAAGGATGAAAAAACATGACGACATCCATTATGTTATAACATGATAATTACAACTAAAATGTAAATCAGTTTTCTAACAAAGCTTACACTGCAATGTAATTCAGTGTAATTCAGTTTGCGCTTGACATTACCATATTTGTGCCCACACAGACTAGATGGGCCAAATACTAGATGTGCTTAACCATCTTGTCAGTGCCATCTTTGCACCAAACAACTTGTCAGTGCCATATTTGTTCACAAACAACTTGTTACTGACATAATTGCCCCCAAACACTTTACCACTGCCATTTCTGTCCCTAAACAGCTTGTCACTGCTATATTTGTCCCAATTCAGCTTCTCAGTGCCATCTATGCCTCCTAAACAACTTATCAGTGCCATACAGCTTGTCAACTTGGCAGTTACAAATTTACCCCCAAACAGCTTGCCAGTGGCATCAATATTTCTGTACGATTTGTGTCCCCATGCAGTTTGTCTTTGCCATCATTGCCCCCCCCCCCCCCAAACAACTTACCAGTGCCATGCAGCTTGTCACTGGAGTCTCTGTCCACAAACAGCTGGTCAGTGTTATCTCTGTCCCTATACAGCTTGTCAGTGCCTTAGTGCACTCAGTAGGAGTGCTGGCACTCCAATTTAAAGAAGGAGCTCCAAGTGAGTTATCAAAGCAGTTAATTGTTATTATGTGAGGTACAAACCTAACCCTAGTGTATATCCGCACGTTGATGTGCAGAATCACTGTCCAAGGTTAATTCTCCAATTCTATATTACAGGATTCATATGGTAAATAAGCCACATCAGTATCATTTTTAATTTAGATCCACTCACATTGGTTCTTTACAGATTCTCACTATTTACAATCTGTGAATCTGTAGCAAGCAAACTGATGCCAATGAAAGTGAAAAGATGTGATTGTTCGCTAGATATTCGCTTCTCTACAAATAAGTCCGATGACATATATGTACTATGTATTTTGTTAGTTTTGTAACTATTTTAATTGTTTTTATAACAGCAATGTGTTCAAGTCAACCAATATCTCTGCTTCCTTAATTCCAACTAAGAAATGTTCTCCCATGCTTACTAATTGTCAAATTAGTCCCACATTATGATGTGAAATAAGTGGAAGTAAAGTGTGATGTTTTGCTCATGAGATTCTAATTGGAAAAGTACAATTGTTTCGGAAAGTCTAATTACCAGAACATAAAACTATTATTAGAAATAGTTCAGTGAGCATAAACAAACCGGCAGCTTTGCAGTTTCCTTCTTTTATTAGTAGCGTATATGTTGCTTTTAAATCTAATGAGCGTGTTTAAAGGATTCTCTTCTCTTTATAGCTCATGGTCATTTTGAAGTTAAAAGTGCTTCAACTAAAAGTTATCTGTTGAACTTTAGTATTTTATTATTCAGATACCCACACTTTAAAGCCGAATGTGCTACAGATTAACATATGACATTATATATTTTTTCTAAAGTGCAGTTAATCACTGTTTATGAAATGTGTAGTTGTGGTTAAATTCAAGGAGGAACCTTGTTGCAGGGCATGATGTGGTGTCTGTCTGCACTCCACAATTCATAAATCAGGACCTGATTGAACCTCAGACAGGACTGGCAGCTGAAACAGGACTGCCAGCTGAGGACAGGATTGGAAGCCCTTTGAGCAGGGCACTGGACTGGAAGCTGAGACCGGACTAAGACAGGAATGGTAGCTAAGACTGGGTTGGTAGCTGCTGCAACAGGATAGGAAAGAAGAGAATGCTTTTAACCTGAATAGTATTATACCCTATGGTTGAGCCTCAGGCAAATGACCACCCATGACTTTGAAACATTGACTGAGACTGCACACTGAAGCAGGAAGATACAGGTAAATATACAAAAATAGAATAGTAATCAGGCCGGGTCATCCACGGATCAGGAAAAGGTACAACGGAGGAATATGACTACACAAAGTCACAAGGCAGACAAACATCAGCAACAGGAATGCTGGATCAAGATCAGGAACACAAGAAAGGCACAAATGCAGTAACCAAGGCTGATCCTAGGGGGGTGCATGGGGTGCACCGTGCCCAGGTGCTCTGTCTGACAATAGCGCATCACCGGGAGTCCAGTTTGAGGTGCCACCCCATCACGCTCAGCTCCGTCCCCTCACTTTGGGCTCCAGCTGGGCAAACAATAGCTGCCCTATCGGCAGCTCCTTGGCTCCTCTGTGCAGCACACAGAAAATATGCTGCAGAAAAGCCCTGGAATGATAGGCTAACACAGAGCTCTGCCAGCCAATCAGTGCAGGGCTTTCATGCAGCATCACTGTGTCAGTGTGTGTGCTGGAAGAGGAGGAGGCTCCACATGGCAGAGCAGCAGAAGGAAGGAAAGAGAAGATCATGTAAAATACACATTTTGTTTAATGACGAAAAAATATCTAAACATTTTTCGCACAATTGCAAGCAACTGTATAACATTAGCTAAAAATATGTTTTAAATAAATGTGTAGTGTCTCTTGTATATGAGGTTGGTAGAAGAAGCAGGTAGAAGAAAACTCTCCAGGTTTTTGACTACCCTTTTATTAAAAAAAAATATTTATGTATTTATAGTGTGTTCGAGAGTTAGGTTTACACGTGTGCCTGAGTAACTGGTATGATATGTGTGTAGGTTTCCACAGGTGTCTGAGTGGAACAAATGTGCATGTGAGAGAGATGAGTTTAAACGTGTGTGTCTGAGTGCGTGGCAGGATGGGAGTGTGTGAGAAATGGATGTGCATGTGTGTGTCTGCGTGAGTGGAAGGATGGGAGTGTGAGAGAGATGGATGTGCATGTGTGTGTCTGCGTGAGAGGCAGGATGGGAGTGTGAGAGAGATGGATGTGCATGTGTGTGTCTGCGTGAGAGGCAGGATGGGAGTGTGAGAGAGATGGATGTGCATGTGTGTGTCTGCGTGAGAGGCAGGATGGGAGTGTGAGAGAGATGGATGTGCATGTGTGTGTCTGCGTGAGAGGCAGGATGGGAGTGTGAGAGAGATGGATGTGCATGTGTGTGTCTGCGTGAGAGGCAGGATGGGAGTGTGAGAGAGATGGATGTGCATGTGTGTGTCTGCGTGAGAGGCAGGATGGGAGTGTGAGAGAGATGGATGTGCATGTGTGTGTCTGCGTGAGAGGCAGGATGGGAGTGTGAGAGAGATGGATGTGCATGTGTGTGTTTGCCTGAGTGGCAGGATGGGAGTTTGAGAGAGATGGATGTGTATATGTGTGTCTGAGTAAGTGGCAGGATGGGAATTTGAGAGCGGCACGTTTGCACATGTGCGTGTCTGAGTGGGCATACCTGGAATTGAAATTTGCAAAACCCTGCATCCAGGCGTCCATGACTCTAGGATTCATCCTGGCGATAGCCAAAGCAGTACAAAGGTGTGGGGGGGGGGGGGAGCATGTGGGGCATCCATAAGACAATCTTATGGATGCCAATCTCTTTCTCCCTACTCATCTTTCTTGATTTATTTCATGAGTTGGGGATATACATTTTGATATAATTTGATATAATCTATTTAATGAATTCATTAAACATTTAGAGGATAAACTGTGAGATAAAATAGCGTACATGTCAAGTTACAACAATTATTTATAATTTATCATGTAAGTATGTTTTTTGACTGTAATCCATCGGATTGTCCTAAAGGAAAGAAAGCAGGTCCTATACACAAGTAGATCGCATATAGTATATTCTATTTTCATTGTATCCAGAGGTTCATAGTGAGTATGATTTCTAGTATTCTTTTTTGTGCAAATATTTTTACTTTTAATCGTGAATTAAGAAAGGTGTGCTATAGCACATCAAACAGTACAGTTAACAAATACATATTTGTACATGTAAAGTTTAGTATATAAGTTTACAGTATTTCGCAGAAACCTTTTGATTTAAAACATTCTTGTGACCAAAGTGAAGTTCCCTACCAGTTTCGAAGCTCTGACTTAAACGATAGCATACAGCTTGAAATAACATTGCAGTATGACATTACTTCTAACATTTATTCGAAAGCAATTGGGGTTTGGTACATTCGCGACATTATTGTTCACCCATTTGCATACAAAAAAATGTGCTCTTAATGTTAAATCATAACTAAAATGTATGGGATTTCCATACTATAAGCACTAGTCCATGAACAATTTAGACCTAGGTAACAGAGATAATGCTGGTGACAGTCATGGTCCATTTCATTAGGTTTTTTAACTCAGTATTTATGTTAGTCTTAGAACAGAGTCTATGTTTACTTTTCTAAATTTTAGCTTACCAATGTGACGGCAAACCATTTATGCAAAACGTGAGCATGCGATATGAGTAACAGTCCTGAAAAATATAGCAACTCCATGGATATTAGAAATACATAACGTCAGGGTGCACTGAATTTCTAGATATGATTGGTCAATAACAAATGGATGAGTGAATAAGTGACGGGGCAGTCTGATGTACTTGGGATATGGTACATGTAAACAAATAAATGACAGAACAAGATAATGCAATATGTATGTACTACGTTACTAGTGAAGCCAGAGCCTTCCCATATATTATGCACGCATATACATAGATGGAAAATGCACCTTAAGTGCAAGGATATATGCTTAGATGTCAGCTTCAGTAATAAATTATTAGCCCAGGCACATTTCATACTCTCAATGCGTAGAATAGTGATAATCTGTGCTTTGCAAACAGAAGAGAAGCTGATTTAGCTTTTAGTACTGCATGCACAAACCAGGATAATATATTACTTTTTATTAATGTGTGCATTCACAGGTCTGCAAAAAGTTGAAGGCCTTCATATTCTGTAGGAAGGGTTCTTGCACATCTGTTTGTTCTCATGATGTCTTTCTTCACGTGGAAATAATGCACTCTGAACAATACATCTCAAGATTTGCGCTTTAGGACATTTTGGGATTTAGCCACCCTGTGTATACGATCTAAAAATAACTCTATGGCGAGTCTTTCAGGTAGTGAATAGCTAAGGAAGTCAGTGACCCATTCTGACACATTGGCTGGATGTCATCCTTTATTTCTTTATTCAGCGAATGCAGATATTATTCCACCTCGATCTGTCTATTGTTTTGTTTTTTGAAAAGGAGAGATAATCAGGTATCAGCAAGCACACCGAGGAAGGGCAACCAAAGCAAGTAATTTGTGTCTACGTTCCCAGTGTGAGAGGAGAACCAAAAGCAGGAACCATACTGCGCAGAGACTGCTATTTCTTCTTAAATTATATTAAAGCAGTACGGTATATATATTTTTTGCCTTTATTATTTTTAATTGGAGGATATCTGTCTGTATCAAGCATTGGGAAAAAATGTGGTGGTAGAAAACTGGTTCCAGAAAAATGGCAAACTATTTGCCTAAATACTTGGAATTGGATGACAGCGATATTCTATTTGGAATGTATTCAGCCATTGTGGTTTTCCCTTTTTCAGAAAAGCCTACAAAGTTCATCAGGGGATTGATTATCAACTTATAATCAGTTAATAATGGGAAGCACTTTATTCCTGTTTTACTTTCTGTTAAATGTTTTTTTCATTTATGAGAGTGAAAATAAAATAATTGCTGAAATCTGGCATCTTGTGCCATGACAAGGTCATAGGTTCTTGGCATATGTGTGTATGCTTGCATATAAGTTCTATCGTACTTTGGTGGGCTTGATGTAATTTCTCTTGCATTGAACCAAACCACTTGTGGACATGGGTGTTAAATTTCATGGGTGTTAGATGTTATATGTATGGGTTGGAACTTTCCCATGTGGACATTTAGATTTTTTTCTGCAGCCTGTCATTGTCAACATGGAGTTGTTCTTCACTGCTTCTATATATTTTAGTCTGTTTAGTAAGATATAAATTTGTCTACTTGTTAACTGAATTCTTACTATTGCACTATCTGTTCTAATTGATAAAAAGGGTATGGATGAGCAATCCAGTGGTGTTCTCTAGCTAAATGTTACTCACACCTGCTGCCAAAGAAGGAACACAGACTCTAGACTGTGTGGGTACAAAAAGAAAATGGGAGTTTCTCTGGCGCACGGTGTAAAATAACCAAATGATGCTTAAAGCTATTGATATATTAGTGATGAGTATGGGCAATAGACACAAGCCCTCATAGAATATTCAAGTGTATCTACACATAAGGGGGGAAAATATTTGTAATAAATATACAAAACCCAATACAATATTTTGGTGCAATATAAAGTGCAAAAGTATAACGTCCAAAAAATAGCCTCAATTCCTCTTATGATACAAAAGTCAGACAGTGCAGTAGTAAAAATCTGTATAAAAATCTGTGTGAAATCAAAATCCGACTTGTGCAAAATCCAATATTATAGATGCAATATAAAGTGCAGTATAAGAAGCAACAGACCAGCAATGAATAGTGCAATATAATATAAAATATAATATAAAATGCAATACAAGAAGCAGTAAACCAACAATAGTGCAGTATAATAAATCTAAAAAACAAACTTGTGCAAAATCCAATATAAAATTGGTGCAATATAGAGTGCAATACAAAAAGTGGTAAAATCACCAGCTGTTTCAATCCTCGTAATGTCACTGCTACAATGTGACCTGACCTGCAGGGAAATCACAAGGCAGAAAACAATCTGGTGCAGTATAGCTAATAATGGAGGATAAAAAGCGTTTGAATATTAACAGACTCACAAACGGAGCTCCTCAATCAGTGGGAGCATCTGTACAGGTGTCAAAAAAAGTTTCTTTCCAGGGGTTCCCTTTCGATGTAATCCCCCACTCCTCTCGGTACTTCCGTAAGAAGGATGCCAAACAATGTGGATAATAACGGTATGTATTTAAAAAATAAAAAACAACTTGACCAGATTTGCGCCAAGCTATGCCAACATCTTCATAGGTATTTGTGAGTCCCTCCATGTGGGAGACACCAACCCCTTCCAACAGATTTGGAATTGGAACTTTTTAAGACATATCTCAATAATAATAACTTTGGCCTTAACTTCACTTTCAGTTCAAGCAGAGAATGTATCGATTTCCTAGATATAAATTTGCATTTTCTCTTAAATCCAGAACTTTTTTCAAAAAAAGTAGACAGTAACAATTATATTGATAAAAACAGCTGTCACCATCCCCTCTGGTTAAGAAAGATCCCCAAGGGACAATTTAGAAGGATCCGGCGGAATTGTACAGATCTTGGAATGTTCAAAAATAAGACACAAATACTTAGAGATCGGTTTTTGGAGAAAATTTACGACTCACCGTTATTAGACAAAGCAGAAAGTGAAGTAGAAAATATAGAGAGATCCTCACTTTTAAAGGTTAGTAATAAGGACAAACCCCAACAGACAGTGTTTGAAGCTTCTTTTATTTCTGAATATAAGATTGCAGCCTCTTCCATCAATCACATTTTAACTAAACATTGGAACGTTTTCAAAGGGGATGCAATTTTAGGTCCACTCCTTCCAGATAGACCAAGAGTTCTTTTTAGAAAAGCTCCCAATCTTAATTCCTAATTGGCACCCAGTATCATTCGTAATTTAAGAAAAATAGATGGCTCTAGCTGGCTCAAGAACAAAAGCCAAGGCTTTTTTAAATGCGGTGCTTGCAAAGCTTGTATGACTCAAACTAGAAAGACGACAGAATTTAGGTCTAAAACCACAGGTAAAACCTATAAAATAAAAAGTTTCATTAATTGCAACACCACACATGTCGTTTATCTCATAGAATGCGGCTGTGGGTTGCAGTATGTAGGCCAAGCAAAAAGACCCCTGAAGGTGAGGATCTTGGAACATCTAGGTCTGATTGGGAAGAAATGCGAGAAGTATAGTCTCCCCAACCACTGCAACACATGCCCTAAAGGGTCGCAAGATAATATAAAATTCATAGGCATTGAAACTATATAAAACACTTGGAGGAGAGGAGACAGAGTCAAAAGACTTCAGCAAAGGGAGGCATTTTGGATTTATAACTTAAAGACTCTTGCACCCCATGGGATTAATGTAGACTTCGAGTTAAAAGCTTTTATCTAAATTAGTTACATTTTTACACATTTTTTCAATTTGAAATCTATGTTTTTATGATATAATAAGTGTACACTAATTAGGGATTATTCTAGCCTTGTTGCAGAATTAATCTAAATTTTATTAAAGACAGGAGGCAAGTATTTGCATAACCTTCTTTACTGTTTAACCTCCAGCAGCAAAACAGTTAACAGTTCTATGAGAAAAAACAACCAATCAGAACACAGTAGAATAGCATATAAGGCAGTAACCATCCTCTTCACTTCCTTTTTCTTTGATGCGCCGATCCGGAAGACGAATCATAACCTGATGGAAGAACCAGAACCAATCCAAACGAAACCAAATCAAACGAAGCCAGACCAACTGTGGTCATCAGTGACAGATGCCGAAATCGATCAAGCTAGAAAAAAGAGACATCGTGAAAGTAATGTGTTCCTTTACTACAGTGTCATCATATAACAACATTCGAGGAAAAAACCTGAGATAAACTCTGAACTATAACCCCAGACCCAAAACAAACACAAAAGTATACGGGTTATGGATAGAATGGAGTAAGATTGATATTGAGTATTGTAGGAAGCGTTAGTAGTGCGGAAGCCAGAAGAAAAAAGGCTTGGGAAATACTCACTTAATAAAATTTAGATTAATTCTGCACCAAGGCTAGAATAATCCCTAATTTTATGGCAAGACAGGAGGCTTCGTATTTGCTATTTTAACGCTGAATTAGCAACGAGGAACCCACATGAGACCGTGGTCGAAAATAAAAGGTGCGGAAAGTCGATTCCCTAGACCAGTCTGCTGCCGCCAGGACATCGGACAAGGATCCCCTGAACTCTAAGGCCGCTGAAGCCGCACAGAGTGTGCCCCGAAAGATCCGTCGATGCACGCGAGACGTAAGACCCATTTGATCCAGTGTGATATAGTAGGAGCCGAGACGGGCCAAAACGGACGTACGTAGGAAAGTAACAGTTGATCCTGGGGAGACGAACGAAAAGCCGTCGTAGAAGCCAGATAGCTGCGAACGCAGCGAGCGACGCAGAGTTTAGGGCGATCTGGGAAGTAAGGGTAGAAGACTGAGTCGAGTGTGACTTGGTTCTACGTGAAAGTGCAACCACTACGCCTTCTGGAGAAAAAGAAAAAGATAATTTGAATCAAAAGCCCTAACGTCCGCAACTCGCCTGAAGGATACCAAGCAGAGAAGTAAGGCCTCTTTAGCCGACAGTTGGCGAAGGGATAGAGTGTCGTTGTCCAGCCATTCTTCCAAAAACAATAAGACCTTGGACACATCCCAATAACCTGAATATTTCGAAGTTGGGGGTCTGGCTGACCTAATTCCGCGCAAGAGACGACAAATCGTGGTAACCTTCCCGACATTGGTACCTTGGATGCGAATGTGAGCGGCCGAGATAGCCGAGCGAACAATGTTGATGGTACGGTAAGATTTACCCTGATCGAAAAGAGACGCCAGAAAATTCAAGATAGCCACTACAGGGACAGTAAAGGGATTAAGGTGTTGTCCCAAACACCAGCTATTCCAAGATCCCCATGCCTGAAGGTAGGACTTCCTAGTACCTGGTTCCCAGGAATCCCAAAGGAGGTCCCGAGCCACCAGTTGGAGGCGATCCTGGAGGAGCAAGGGATGGGGGTTCCCTTGGGGATCGGATAAAAGGTTCGGAGACGCAGGGACTCGAGGTTGGAGTTACCAGTCGCTGGTGTCCCTCCAATGTCTGGAGAACCAGTCCGCTACCATATTGTCTTTCCCTGGGAGATATTCTGCCCGTATGGATAGGTGGTGTTCCAGACAATACTGGTATAGGTCCTTCGTTAATTTCGTCAACATCTTGGAACGGGACCCTCCCAAGCGGTTGATGTATCGCACGGCTGATACATTGTCCATTCGAAGGACCAGGGCGCAATGTGTGGTATTTTTTGTAAAGCTTTGTATTGCAAAGGAGCGCGCTATCAGTTTCAGACAATTTATGTGGAGCCCCTTTTCCTCCGGGGTCCAGACACCGCCTGTAGTTTCGTTCCCGGAAGTCGCGCCCCAACCAAGGAGGCTGGCGTCAGATTCCAGGATAAAATCCGGAAGGCAGCCGAAAATGGCACGGCCGTTCCATGCAGACATATGGGTCAGCCACCATTGTAATTCGAGACGAACTTCGTCCGTAAGAGGGAAAAAATGGTCGTAGGAGCCTGTGGCACGAAGGTGGTGGGTTTTTAACCTTTCCATGGCGCGGTAGTGCAACGGACCCAGGAAGATCGCCTGTATGGAAGAATACAGGAGTCCGATAACGCGAGCAAGATCTCGAAGGGAAACCCGAGGAAGCCGCAAAAAGCGTCGGATAACTTTCCGAATGGATGTGATTTTTGACTGTGGGAGTTTGAGAACCGCTGCCACCGAATCCACCGTAAATCCTAGAAATTGGATCGATTGCGTGGGGTGGAATACCAATTTCTCCATATTGATGATGAACCCAAGATCTTGTAGTAGGTATACCGTGAGCGATGTGGCTTCGAAGAGGGAATAACTGTCTCGTGCCATGATGAGGATGTCGTCTAAATAGACGATGGACCGGATGCTCCTGGCGCATAAGTGTTCCATCACGGGCTTCAAGAGTTTTGTGAAGCACCATGGGGCCGAACTGAGCCCGAATGGTAGGCATGTGAACTGCCATAACTCCTTTTTCCAGAAGAATTGCAGGAAACGTCTGTGATCCCGATGGACGGGTACTGTCAGATAGGCATCCTTCAGGTCCAGACGGGAAAACCAATCCTTTTCTCGTAGGAGGTCGCGGAGGAGATGGATGCCTTCCATTTTGAAGTGTTGATAAGTTACGTGTTGGTTGAGTGATCGAAGATTGATTACCGGACGGAACTCGCCGGATTTCTTGCGGACCAAGAACATATTGCTTACAAAGCAAGGGTCCCCGACTGCGCGTTCTATGGCATTCTTGTCCCATAGCGACGATAGTTCCTTGTGAACTAAAGAGAGGTCTTCCCGCAACAAATGTATAGGGCGCGGAGGCTCGAGTTGAAGCGGGGGGGAAGAGAAATCTATTAGAACCCATGGGTCTTGTGTTATAAGGGCCCATTGATGAGAGAAATGCCTGAGTCTGCCTGCAACGGGTATATGGGGTAATAAAGGGTTCAGTCTTACCTGGTGGAAACTTTGTCCTGTAGGAAGACGATCCTCTGTTCCGCGTGTGCCCACGGTAGTAGGGGGTGCGGTAGCTGGTCCTGGTAGGGAAACGGTAGGAAGATGTCTGCGGAAGACGGGGCCTCGAGCCAATGAAGGCCGCACTGCTGGTGGCACGGCCCCTCTGCCGACCAGCTCTATGTGAAAAACGGTCTCTGTGTTGGAATACCCGCCTCAGAGAGAACTGCGCTTTGTTCAGAGATGTAAAGATGTTTACGTGCTGGCTGAGGCTTTCAGGAATTTATCTCCGAAGAGTAGACCCTTGGCTTCTGGTCCTAATTCCTTGGATGCCAACTCCGCCATCTTGCTGTCAAGTTTAAGGAGGGCCGCCTTCTGTCGTTCGGAGGATAAAGCCGTATTGGCATTCCCCAACAAGCACAGGGCCCTTTGAGCCCATTCACGGGCCAGATGGGGATCTATCTTTGGGCCTTCAGTGAGGGCCTCGTCTGCCATGAGGAAGAGTTGTGTCAGGGGTCCGATACGTCCAGTAACTTGTCTTGAGTAGATCGGAGCCCCTGTTCCAAGCCTTTGCGAGGGTCCTTCCCATTTCTCATCATATAAGTGACGAAGGTGGGATCGAATTCCTCTTTTTCCATAGGGAGTCTCAGCCAGTAGTGGAGGAAATCCGCAATGTATTGTGGTGGTGACCATTCTGCGGATCGAGGGTGGCGCAGGGTGCGCGGATCGAAGAACGGAAAACCTGATGAGTCTAGTATCTCCACCGGTAGGTCTGGATCGACTTACGATTTTCTGAGCAACTCCTTGGGCAAATGGTTAGGGGAGCAGGACCTTGAGGTGCCTGGTTTTGAATGGTCAGCACGGTACTCGTCTAGGATCTGGTATACATCGTGGGTGGTGCCGGGTTGTTCCGCCGTTGGAGATATACTGGGCAATAATTGCATCGCGGTGGTCTTGTGTTTCTTTAGAGGAGCCTTTCCCTTGTCAGTCGGGGTATCGGACCATGGTCTGTATTGGATACCATCACCGAGTGCGGAATGATGGGATTCCTCCAAGTCCGAGGTCGCCTCCCTTGCTGTGGGGCGAGAGGACCGTTGAGCATCCTGTAAGGCAGCAAGTGCCGATGGGAGGGAGTCCGCTAGGGCAGAACGAAACCGGTCTTGGAATCCCGCTGGCATGGCATTATAGGGGTGTTGGTCACTCATAATTGACACTTGATTTCTGAAACGAGTAAACAGACTCGTTGTATGCAAAGATATGAAATATCAAGCAGCTCAAGTGTATGTGGAGGCATGCATAAGCGGGGGTCACCCGTTATAGCTGTAAGGGGTCATCCTAATCAGTTAGGTATGCATTAGCGGGGGTCACCGGTCATGGTTGTAGGCATGCATTAGCGGGGGTCACCCGTTATAGCTGTAGGGGGTCACCCTAATCAGCTCTGGACAAGAGACCGTGAGGTCTGTCCTTAGGGCAGAGGAAAAAAGAGGGTGGGGGGGGTTCACCCCTATAGTGGTGTTCAAATTCCTTTAGAGGGGGTCACCCTCATATGCCCATTAACAACTATCATATAACATAGGCCGTAGTGGGGTCACCCAGCGGCAGGATAAATACTTTTAATTGTGGATTGACAGGGTTACCCTTTGCTGTATGATCACAGTAGTATTACTAGATATAAACTTGATTGCAGAGATTTATAGAAGCTAGAGATACATTTGAGAAAACTGAAATCAAAATAAGGGGACCTGCAAACGGAAGCTTACTAGAGAAGGAAAATCCCACAGTATATGTGTGAAAGCGGGATAAGACAAAGAACCCGACTTCAAAGGGGGGCTGTAGAGAAATAACCAACGGAGGTTAAGGCCTACACAGCGTGGCAAACATGCTGGAGGAGAAGGAACCTCCGTCACAGACGGAGGCCCTATGCACGTGAGGGAGGTGCCGAAAAGAAAGTGACACGCAGTATGGGGCCTAAAGAAGAAAACCACCGCGACTGAGACATCGCGCTAGTAGTCCCGAAAAAAACGGCCTGACAAAGGAGAGGCCTCGGGTGCTCACGGAAACGGAGGTAATAAACTATAGTAGCGGTACCGCGACCCGCCCGTTGAGGTGGAAAGGTATGGTAGTTTCAAGCGAAAAGTGAGAAAAAACGTAGGGACATGAATCAGGAGTGGCACTTTAGCGTTATGTAGAATCATGTAAAGTACAGAGGAAAAAAACCATAAGTTTTAGGACTCGAATGAAATATATGTATAGAGGATTTAATAAAATCTAGTAATATAAAATATAGGAAAAGAGGAATATATCATGTATAAATACAAATACCCAATCATAAATAGAATATTGGATTGAGCTCACCTGGAGGTCAAGCAGCAAAGAAAGAGGAAGTGAAGAGGATGGTTACTGCCTTATATGCTATTCTACTGTGTTCTGATTGGTTGTTTTTTCTCATAGAACTGTTAACTGTTTTGCTGCTGGAGGTTAAACAGTAAAGAAGGTTATGAAAATACGAAGCCTCCAGTCTTGCCATAAAATTATGCTTTTTATACATATATTTTTTACACACACATTTTATTTCAACACATGCACTTTGTAAATGGAATTTCCTGGATTTTTCTCAGAAAAGAAACCAATTTGGCATTTATTCTTTTTATTGTATGTGGGTTCGATTATTTAATCAAACGTACACATATTGTATGCAATATGCGAGGGAGATTTCCAATGCATTTACTACTCCTGCACATAATAATTTTTTCTGATAAATATAGTGTTTAAAAAAATAAATTTTTTAATACAATGCTGTTTATTAGAGTGTTTTTTAATATAATGCTGTTCATTAGAAATTATTCAATAAAAATTAGGGATTATCTGCCATCGTTGTTTTAAACAGCGATAAATATCAACATTAAATAATTTATTTTGTATGTACATTACATAGAAACATAGAAACATAGAATGTGTCGGCAGATAAGAACCATTCGGTCCATCTAGTCTGCCCAATTTTTTTTTTTTGAGTACTTTTATTAGTCCCCCGTTCCCGGTCTTATAGCTAGGATAGCCTTGTGTCTATCCCACGCATGCTTAAAATCCTTGACTGTGTTTACCTCTACCACTTCTGCTGGCAGGCTATTCCATACATCCACTACCCTCTCAGTAAAGTAATACTTCCTGATATTACTTTTAAATCGTTGCCCCTCTAATTTAAGACTATGTCCTCTAGTTGTGGTAGTTTTTCTTCTTTTAAATATACTCTCTTCCTTTACTGTGTTGATTCCCTTTATGTATTTAAATGTTTCTATCATATCCCCCCTGTTACGTCTTTTCTCCAAGCTATACATGTTAAGATGCTTTAACCTTTCCTGGTATGTTTTATCCTTCAACCCATGAACCAGTTTAGTAGACCTTCTCTGAACTCTCTCCAAAGTATCAATATCCTTCTGGAGATACGGTCTCCAGTACTGCGTACAATACTCCAAGTGAGGTCTCACCAGTGCTCTGTACAATGGCATGAGCACTTCCCTCTTCCTACTGCTAATACCTCTCCCTATGCAACCAAGCATTCTGCTAGCATTTCCTGCTGCTCTATTGCATTGCCTACCTACCTTCAAGTCCTCTGAAATTATTACTCTTAAATCCCTTTCCTAAGATGTTGAGGTTAGGACTGTACCAAATAGTCTATATTCTGCTTTTTGGGTCTTCATTATGATGAAGATGATTTATAAGGACTCATGAATTGGCATAACAGTATGGATAATTTTGCCTTTAAGCAATTCCACCCAGATGAAGCTCGCTACGTCAATTGTAAACGGATATAAAAAGAGACTGTCTGGTGACGACGAATACACCCTTGATGAAGTCCTGAGTGATGAAACGCGTTGGTTACACGTTTGAACTCTCTGAGCATCCGTACCAGGCTGCCGGTTTGAACTCCCTCAACAACCGAAAACAGGGTTGCTTGTGCGCTCTGAATTCATTTCGAGGTAGAACAACGAGCCAATACAGGATTAGAGAATTCAGTTCAAGTGCACGTAACTGCATCTCTTTTTCCCAGTCTGTCATCTGTTGTTTTTTATTTTTTAAATACATACCGTTCTTATCCACATTGTTTGACCTTCCTGCAGAAGTACCGAGAGGAGTGGGGGATTACATCGAAAGGGAATCCCTGGACAGAAACACCACATTCTTTGACACCTGTACAGATGCTCCCACTGATTGAGGAGGTCCGTTTGTGAGTCTGTTAATATTCAAATGCTTTTTATCCTCCATTATTAGCTATACTGCACCAGATTATTTTCTGCCTTGTGTTTTTCCTGCAGGTCAGGTCACATTGTAGCAGTGACATTACGAGGATTGTAACAGCTGGTGATTAGTGTTGAGCAAACCCGAACCGCACTGTTCGGGTTCGTACCGAACATTACAGTTTTTGGACCCTGTCTTTCGGTTTATAGACTTTCGGTTTATGGAATACATGTAATCCTATTAGCTTTCTATAAACCGAAATTGAGTCCCCATTCATACGAATAGGTCAATTGACCTATTCGTATGAATGGGAACTCTATTTCGGTTTATAGAATAGCAATAGCATTACATGTATTACATAAACCGAAAGTCTATAAACTGACTCTCTTTCGGTTTATATACTTTCGGTTTATGGAATGCATGTAATAATATGAACGAATGAACGAATGGTTAATAAACGAAAATCATTTGTCCATTTGTGCTTTTGGCTTTCTATAAACCGAAATAGAGTCGGTTTATAGAATACCAATAGCATTACATGCACTCCATAAACCGAAAGTCGTTCATTATGTCGGTTTATGGAATGTATGTAATGCTATTGGTATTCCTCAACCTATGGGTCACTTAGTATAAACTGAAAGAGAATACCCTGCACTCCAACCCTCTCTCAAATGGATAATTCTGTTGATCCTCCTGGCAGCCATGCTTTAGATTTAGATTGATGTTCTTCCAAAGCTAAAATCAAAGATTCCATCTAGTGCTATTTTATGGCTCAGCTGTAGTTATTTCCCTATCCATATTTGTTTGCAGGGCACTTGTCCTACTCTTCCCCCATTTTACTTCCTTTTGCAGCCCTCTAGCCCTTTCCAGGACTTTCTTAGAGGCATTTTAGTGCCCAAAAGCTCGGGTCCCCATTGACTTCAATGGGGTTCAGGTTCAGGGTCAAGTTCGGGGTCAAGTTCGACCCATAACTAGGACTTTTTCCGAAGTTCGTTCGACCCCGCCGAACCCGAACATCCAGGTGTCTGCTCAACTCTACTGGTGATGTTACCACTTTTTGTATTGCACTTTATATTGCACCAATTTTATATTGGATTTTGCACAAGTTTGTTTTTTAGATTTATTGTACTGCACTATTTTTGGTTTACTGCTTCTTGTATTGCATTTTCTATTATATTGCACTATTCATTGCTGGTCTATTGCTTCTTGTACTGCACTTTATATTGCCTCTATAATATTGGATTTTGCACAAGTCGGATTTTGATTTCACACAGATTTTTATACGGATTTTTACTACTGCACTGTCTGACTTTTGTATCATAAGAGGAATTGAGGCTATTTTTTGGACGTTATACTTTTGCACTTTAGATTGCACCAAAATATTGTATTGGGTTTTGTATATTTATTACAAATATTTTTCCCCTTATGTGTAGATACACTTGAATATTCTATGAGTTCTTGTGTCTATTGCCCACACTCATCACTAATATATCAATAGCTTTAAACATCATTTGGTTATTTTACACTGTGCGCCAGAGAAACTCCCTTTTTCTAATCGATAAAAGCCTTTGTGTAACTGACAGTGTTATGCGATATGTTCTTCCTTTATCAGTACTTATTATATCTGACTCAACATGTGTAATATTTGATAAGGTAGAGGAACTGAATGTGAATTTAAAGGAGACATATAGCGTTCCTTTAACATAAGGCTGCGATGTCTGTTCAGCAGTTCTGAAAAGTTTGTGCTTCACTTGAAAGGTTCTGTTTTTATTTGCTCACACCCACATAACAGATGTATGGAAGTCGATTCCACTATTAAAATAATGCTTTTATTGTTTCTCTACTTTTGTTGACTTTTTTTTTATTTTTTACAAAAGTTTTACAAAATGAAAGCTAAATGCTCCTCAGTATTACCCAAGGAGACATTGTTTTAGACTGTGAACTTCTACCAGGGTTACATTTACTTCATTGGTGTTCCTATGTATGGAATATAGATGTGGATATTAAAGTCCACAGTAACTTGTCTTTTATTTTTATGTTTTGAAATGTTTTCAAGCAGTATAGAAACTAAGCCGTACATCAATAGTGCCCACCAATTATTCACAGATAATTTAGAAGCATTAAGTAGAAATAAGCAGAGGAGAAAAATAAGAAGATGATCATCTTCCCACTCGTACATGAATTATTATATTTCTATAATAATTCATGTATTATTATAACCACATGCTTTCTTTGTACAATAGCTGTCACTGTTTTCTATGTTCCCTGTTTTTGAATTCTTTGATTGTAACCTCAGACCTTAAAAGGACTCTGTCAACCTAAACATTGCTCATACTGTCAATGTAGAGAAAAGAAACGCTCAGTTCAATGGGTTAGCAGAATGGCAAGCAAAGGCCATTCATTTGATGCCTCTTGTTTATGACATCACTTAATGCTTGATATGCAAATTAACTACTTTTAATACGGGAAATGTATCATTTGCTTATCATGCCGCAATGTGATGTTACCACAGACACATTTAACAATATATTCCCCTATCTTATGCATTTGCTTGCACTTTTAATTACACAAGGTACATCTTTCATATTTTTTATTTCTGCATTTACAATATAAGCGATGTTTAGTTTGACAGAGTTCCATTAATGCACTGGAAATTATGCTGCATGAAAGAAGAAGAAACAGACAGCTGTGACTAAACACCAAAAAATATTTATATAGACAACCAAAATCTGTAGCGACCTTGTTTACCTCTACCATAATGTTTTACATTTTTTTAGTTGTTGTTTTGATCAGATAAACTTGAATTACTGTACGAATAAAGAAAGGTGAACTAGTGCAGCCTTTGATTTCAGAATTCAGTCAAATCGATGCGCATAATCATGCTATCCAGCATGGCTCATGTGTTTTTCTGTAAACTTGTAGCTTAAAAGCAAAGATTTCAGATTTTTTCATCATTTTTCATTTTCATCAAAAATCCTGCAAGAAAATTAGATTCTAATATAGCCACACAAATATACTGAGTGATACTCCCGTAAAAGGAGTCTTACATCTTACTTTAAAAGGACCGTCTAGTGCCCAAAATGCATCTTCAAAATGTTATTGCATATTAATGTGCTTACAAAATACTTTAAAATGCATGTTTTACATTTTACTTTGCAAAAAATATAAAATACTTACAGCTAGATGAAATTGTGAAGTTACAGCAGTTTGCAACAAACCAGGACCGCCCATACTAGCTAAGTAAAAGTTATTTCCATCTTTTTGTATTGCTGCAGGAACCAATGAGAATAATTTCATTTAAGTGGATGGAATTCCCTGTCTTTCTAGTGATGTCATCAGACAATGTGTTGCTCTGTTAAGATATCCTACTGTGTACAAGAGAAAGGTCACTCGGGGTCCACACAATGTTTTAAATTTGAGAAGCACAGGTAGTGACTAAATGAAACAAAACTTTATATCCTCAGTGTCTATATAATCAGTGCTGCCGCACCTGTAGTTTTCATGCAGAATAATCATTGGGGAGGGCTTGAGTCAGATATTAAAAATGTGATTTATGCAGCATGCCTGCATCAAATCACACTGGAAAAAAGCCTGTGCACTATACACTCAGTAATCTTCATCTTACACCAAAGTGAGTTTGGGGACTAGACTGTCCCTTAAAATACAGTTTTGCTCAAATCCTTTGATTTACTATTTGGCATAATGTTCAAATATTGCATTCCATCATGATATAATCTTTATACTATTATCATACCAGTCAAACAGTTAAGGCATCTGTTGTCACACATAAGACATATATGAAATTTGATTCATTGCTTCCTTAACATCACATTTTGAACTAAATGTAACATTTTTACTAACACAAACATTTTCAAAAGCAAATCTTTATGAAATGATAAGGCTTTTCAGGCTAAGCCAGACAAGAGCAAGGAAAACATAGTAAACGTGCTTTATAGAAACGGTCTAATTACTGGCTGATGAAATGCGACATGCTAGACAGGATATCCACATAAAGAAAACTTTCTGCAGAAATCCAAATACAGGGGACAGACTGAAAAATACAGTCTGTCCCCTGTATTTCTGTAAATCTGTAAATCTGCAGATTTCCAAATACAGCTGGAAATCACAGACTGATTATTTGTTCATTATAAATAAGGTAAACATACTCACAGTAACAGAAGTCTAATAGCAACTATATGAATGTAAACATGTATCATTCTTAAATATATAAGGCTTTTTATACATTTTTTGTCTTATTAATTTGCAGAATTATTCCTTCCAATTGCAGTTGAGTGAATAATTAGGCAGCATTTTCAAAATAACAAAATATGAACATATGAGTCATTTTTGCCTGGTATAAGTTATGGTGGGGTAAACGTGATTGGGAACACCACTCATCTCCTTGCTTCTCCCTCAGAAATGTAAAATGTACAATGCTATCATCATTGCAATGGATTCTGGGTAGGCATGTGCAAAAAAGTTAAAAATATTTTCACCTCTTTGCCTCCAAATTAACGCACCCATACAAGTTATATGTTGTTTTTTAAAGGACAGTCAGAACTTTCTTTTGATACCCTAGAGATAAAAATAATCTGCCATTTAGTATTAAAAAATACATACAAAAGGTGAAAAGTTTGGCAAAAAAAATATATTTTCCCCCATTATTTTCCCAATAATAATCTACACTAACCCACTTATCCGAACTAATTACCAAACTAATAAACAATATAGGTTCCCAACCCCACCCCTCAACAAAATAGAAGCAAACTCTGATCAGTGTGATGTTACTAGTCAGAGCCATAAGAATCACAGAATGTGCATGCAGGGGTGAACTGTAATTACATTGATATATTACAATAACAACGTATTTATTAAAAAGAACTTTAAAATTGCAAAAATAATAACATTTGGAAAAACAAAACAAAATTAGGGCCATAAAGTGGGAAGGGAGCTGATCACAGTAGCAAACTGTGATCAGCATGGAAAGGGTTAACTTTTTTTTACAGGAAATGTTTATTTATTTATTTTTCACTTGCAGGTAACTCTCTGTGCTTCACTATAAGTACAGTGGATATAAAAAGTCTACACACCCCTGTTAAAATGTCAGGTTTCTGTGCTGTAAAAAAATGAGACAAAGATAAATCATTTCAGAACTTTTTCCACCTTTAATGTGACCTATAAACTGTACAATTCAACTGAAAAACAAACTGAAATCTTTTAGATAGAGGGAAGAAAAAATATAAAAATAAAATAATGTCGTTTTTTTAAACAAACTTTATTGATCTGCGCGGCTGGAGGGGAACGAACAACGCTTCCCTCACAGCCACGGACCTGCACCGGAGGACAGCAACAAGAAGGTAAGTAAACGGGCCTGGGGGCACGGGCGATTTTCCTGCCCCCCCTTGGGGTGCCCTAAGGCAGCCACCTGGGCTGCCTTACGGTAGCGCCGGCCCTGCGTGAAGCACAGGGAGTGAATTAGAGGCAAAGTCAATGTGTGAACATATTGACTTTGCCATATAATTTGCATGTTATAACTCGATCACCGCAATCACATGGCCGGAAACCCGCCGATCGGGTCTAGGAGCTTTGCCTCGGGTACGAGTTATAGTCCTGGAACCATTTCAGACTGACTGGGTGCACCTTAACTCCATGACGAGTTAAATCATCATAAGGTCGCTAGCGCTGCGGCTCTTATGAAGAGTTAACTCGTCATAAGGTTGCAAAAGGGTTAATGGGACTGTGACCGACCCCATCAGGGTACCTCCATTAGAACTCTGCTTACTTGTATCAGCCACTCCAACCCACCAGGCAGAACCAGTTTTGTAGATGGAGCTTCCAAATCACCAGACAGGACTAGTTTAAATTTGACACAGATATTTATACACAGACAATATGACATCAACTAAGGGGAAGGTACAGCAGAAACTAATTATAACATAGTAAGCCTCAAACAATATAAAGACTCATTTAAAACAGGTAATTAGATACAGTAAGGATATAACATAATCACACCTTTAAATTCACGTAATGAACACAACATAACAATAGGACATATAATGGGATAATTCTGCTTCACACCTTTCAGGATACAAAGGTGTCAAGTTCAGATACCTCCAGAGTACACTCAGATACAAAAGGACACTGAATAACTTACATAAAGGGGATACAATGGGGAATTTTACATAATAACACGAATACATTTAACATATATTAACCAGGAACTGGACATTTAACATATTGCAACAGTAAAATAATAACATTCTATAACACCTCCTGAGAGACTGGAGTGTGAAGGACAGTAGACAATGTCAACCTGTTCTTGAGTGAACTAGTCCTGGGCACCCTGTATTAGAAGTCCAGCTGTACTGAAGACAGGGTGCCGCGGGTGGCCCCAAAGTGTGTACCCCATAATTATTACACACACAGGCAGGGTCCATAGTCTACTGGGAGGAGGCAGGCCATTATTTCTCTCCAAGAACCCCAGTGATGGAGGGTTCTGTCACAGGGAATCATTGCCATGAGGAGAGTTCCTTGCTTTGAGGTTTGGGGAGTACAAGAAGCAAGCACAACATAAGTAGATGGGGGAAAGGATATGGGAAAACCCCTCCACTTTTCAGTGGGTAGCAGAGATACCAGACAAGCCGATACTCCTACTTTTCCCACTGAAATCCAAAAATTACCAATACTAATAAATACACAGTGTCAAGGTAAATTTAATCAGACAAAAATCTCAAAAATGACAGGAGAATTGAACTTGTGTTCACTCTTTTGAGAACTCCTTAAGAATATTGTTTTATTCATTGTCAGTTACCCAAATCATGGCTATTGCAAGTATGTGCAGGAAGGTGACAGTACATTTTAAAGGCTAGCTTAAAAAAAAATCCTTTTTGCTTGTGAATAAAACATCTATCAAATCTTGACAAAGTCATTATTCTCTATTGAGCTTGATCATACTGTAACAAAACATGTTGGACAAACTTCAAGTACGTAAAATAGGAAGCACAGGAATGCACTGAAGATGGAGATGTTAGGTATACTATATAAATCAGATTGAACGATTTGCTTGGATTTTATGTGACAACTCTTAAAATATCTTACAATACGTTTTCTAAGCTGACAATTATATAATGGACATTTTTAGTGTATGGTTACTTTTAAGTATATTAAATTGAATTTTCAAAATGCATATATACTTTTTATTGGGAAAAAAATACTCAGGATTTTTTTGCGTTTTTGTACAGTATTGTCTATGTTTGTATGACATATATTTCATGCACTATTGCAATTATTTCAATTGAAAACTTGGCATCAAACAGCTAAATTAAATCAATATCAATGTCAGCACCAGTGCACATACTGTATCTGATGAATTAATAAACAATATTAATGAAGAATCATATGTGAACTAATAATTTTGACAGTTCTGGTCTACTTTATTCCCAAATTCATACAACTCAGATCATTTTATACAATTAAACTTAGATAAAATGGACTATTTGTGTTTCCATTTTACCAAGCAACTGAGTGTTTGTAATGCTTTATTTGTTTAACAGAGGATTGGATTTTCAAACCTACTAAGAGATGCATTTTCTCGAGAATATAATTAAGGACTGGAAAATTAACAATTTTCCGCATTTTTAACTGCAAGTTCAAAGTAATGAGTAATTATAACAAAATAAATTACCTGCCAGCAAAATTAGATTGTCTTGAAACAAAGCTTCTAGAGATGAAATAGAGTACATTATTTGCAAAAATGCTGTCAGTGCTTAAAAGTATTCTTACTCAAACACCCTCTCTATCTAATTATAGAATAGAATGCTATTGTTTATCATAGCATCATTAAATGGGAATTATATTACTTTCTACAAAATGTTATTTGTGGTAGTTCATAGGTATCTTAATTGTATTCATTTTTTAAAGAGTAAGACTGAAGTGAGAACAACATTCAAAATATCAATTTTTAATATAGTTTAAAATTATATTTTTAATGATTCTTTTGTGGGATATAGTAAAATGGTGATTTATTAAAAACACTTCATTAGAATTTTTTATTGTGGTTAACTATTGACTACTTTTTTTTTTTCTTTATAATTTTTATTATCAAATATAAAAAAAGTGTTACATATCTTTTTTTAAATACATGTTCCTTATATACATTTTATGTTATTAAGATTTAAAGAGAAAAGAGGAAAAAACAAACAAAACAGTTGTATAATTAAATTCAGTCTATGCATTTCAACTTTCTCTTCCACATTCACACTCACTTTCTTAAACCATTTATACCACATTCACACTCGGGTGGGTTGGTGCCCAGCTAGATATCACTCTCATTTTTATATTTGTCAGTCCATTTTGTAACCAATTTGTTATACAAAAATTCGGAAGAAGATTTTCCAGTATTTTTATCGGCATAACTAATTTTAAGTTGTATTTTGGCCAGTATGATTTCAGAATGGACTCCCAATTTTTTATTAAGTCGTAGACTATCGGATTTTCACATTCTCTTATCTGTTTTGGGACCCAGATTAATGATCTTAATTTTGTCCTCTTTAAGCCCTCTTGTTCAATTTTGTACCAGGGGATTTTGTCCGTGACCTCTCTAAACCATGGGGCTAAATGTGACATTATTGATGCTTGATGTAGTTTATTTATATTTGGTACCCCCAGTCCCCCATCTCTCGCTCTTCTTGATGTTACTTTGAATGCTATTCTCTGGGTTTTCTTTGCCCATATAAATTTATTATATAGCCTTTGAAATTCCATCAATGTTGGAGATGGTACATATATTGGAATGGATATAAACAAAAATAACAATTTAGGAAGTACATAATAGTTTATAACACTTATTCTTCCACTCCATGATATATATAGGGGACTCATTTAATTTTTTCCTCATTTCCATTAGGAGGGGTAAATCATTTATTTTTATTATTTCTTCTTTATTGTATGTAATCTCTATGCCCAAATAATGTATTGATTTAGTGTGCCATTGAAAATTATAAGTTTCTTTGAGTTGTTTCATAGTTTCTTTATCAGTATTTGTCAGTAGGGCTTGTGATTTTTCAATATTTATCCTGTATTGTGATAGCTGTGAAAATAGTTTGATCTCTTTCATTACATTCGCGAGTGACTTTAGGGGATTAGTGAGAGTGAGAATTATATCATCCGCGAATGATGAAATTTTAATTTGAGACGAGGTCAGCCCCAGTCCATCCACCTCCACATTCCCTCTAATACTTTGAGCCAAAGGCTCCATGGATAACACATATAACATTGGTGCCAATGGGCACCCCTGACGTGTTCCGTTTGTATTTTTGAACAACGATGAAATAATACCTGATCCCTTTATTCTGGCTTCCGGGGATCCATATAGTGCCCAAATTGCATCTAAAAATATGTCCCCGAGACCATATACTCCCAGTGCTTCTTTCATAAATGTCCAGCCGACCCTGTCAAAGGCCTTCTCTGCATCCAATGACAGGGTCAGCATGGATTCTCTTTTTTTGTTGGCTACAAACATCGCCCCTAGAGTTTTGCGTATGTTATCAGTAGTATTTCTCCCTGGAATAAATCCAGATTGATTAATGTGGATTAATTTGTGAATACATTTTCTCAGTCTTCCCGCTAAGACCGAAGAATAAATCTTAGTATCCACATTGATCAGCGATATTGGACGATAGTTTTTAATATCCAATTTGTCTTTTCCTGGTTTTAAAATTGGGGCAATGTCTGCCTGCCTTTTCTTTGCTAATGGGAGCATTTAATTTATTTTCGTCATTTTCTTCTAATTTTGGGAGTTGAAGTTTTGCTAGATATTTCTCGATTTTTTCATTATATAGAGGGTTTTCTTTTGTTTGTCTACTTAGATTATATAAATTTTGATAAAATTTCTCAAAGTGTCCTGCTATTTTGGAAGGTTCCAAAATTGTCTCTCCTCCTACAACTATTTTATTTATTATATTTTTTGCGGTTTGTCTTTTCAGTCTATTTGTTAACAGCTTATCTGCTCTATTTCCTCTAATATAGTAAGTTTGTTTTAACTTCAGCATATTAAATTTCATCTTTTCGTAGTTCCTTTCTTTTCTTTTTTCTTTTATATTTTTAATCTTTTCAATAGTTGTCTCTTGGAGATTTTTTTTTATTACTCAATTCTAATTGAGCAAGCACTATCATTAATTGTTGTAAATTTGCCCCTCTTTTTTTTCTTTCACAATGTGCTATTTTTATAATGGTCCCTCTTATGACAGCTTTTAAGGCGCACCACCTTACTGATAACGGTGTGTCTAACTCTTGGTTTTCTTTTACATAATTAATTGTATCTCTCCGTATGGCTTCGCAATTTTGTTTGTTCTTTAATAAGGATTCATTAAGTTTCCATGTTGGACGATATTTTTTTGGTTTCGATTTTAATATTACTTTAACTGGGGCATGATCTGACCATATTGCGGGGAGGATATCTATACTGATCCCATTATCAAATATATCTTTTTTGACCAAAAATAAATCGATTCGTGAATATGATTGTTTTGAGTGAGAAAAGTGCGTAAATTCTTTAGTGTTTGGATTTAATGTTCTCCAAATATCAAAAAGTGCGTTTTTGTTTAAAAAATCTGAAAAATGTTTTGCTTGTTGAATTAATTTTTGTGATATTTGTTTATCGTTTTTTGTTTTTTTTATCTAGTGTTGTGTCTATCACTAAGTTAAAATCACCTCCTATTATTACTTGACCTTGTGCAAATAACTCAATTTTTTCCCATTAGTTTTTCCAAAAATCGAATTACATTTTCATTTGGTGCATAAAGATTAACCAATGTGTAAGTGATATTATTTATTTTACATATTAAAATAATGAATCTACCCTTTTATCCGAAATTTTATGAATATATTCAAAAGATACTGTGTCTCTAATTAATATTACTACACCTCTTTTTTTTTACTTTATCATAATTATCTGTGAAAATATGTGTAATTTTTTTTATCATATAATAATTTCTTTTGACCTTTCAGCCAGTGTGACTCTTGAATGAAGGCAATATCTATACTCTCCCTGGTTATTATATCCATTAACATTTTTCTTTTACATGGCGAGTTCAAGCCCTGTGCATTTATGGTTATCAAACCTAAGTCCGACATCTCGATCTTATATTATAATTCACTGTGTTTTTACTACAATTTTCGATGAATCTAGCTGGACACCAACCCCATTTTTTTGTTCTCTCAATTCCTTTTAGTCTGTGTTTGTTTGTTTTTTTAATTTAACCTTCATTTTTCTTTTCTTAAATGTCGAGGAGAATCCAATTCCCAGCTCCAAAGAAAGCGGATTGTTGATCTTATATTGGAACTGGATTTGGCACCAGCCCCCAAGACTCAATCAGTTGTAATCCTTGTTCTTGTGTGGTTATAATATTTGGCATCTCTTGATGGTATATTAAATTTTTTGCTGGATAGATCCAGGTGAATCTAAGTTTGTTTTGATTCAGAATCTCCACCACTTTTCTTAATCCATTTCTCTGTAAGCGGGTCTGTGGAGATAAATCAAGTAGAATTCTTATATTTTTATATTTTGCTTCAGATGATGGGTTTGTCGTTTTGTTCCTTGATTTCCATATTTTGTCTTTAGCTATGGAAGTGAATCAGGACGTCTCTTGGAGCAGCTTGAGGGCTGTACATTGATTTAAATGTTCTGTGGAATCTTTCAAATATCTCCTCTTTTGGGGTTATCTCTTTTATTTTGTCTTGAAAGTATTCATATAGATAATCCTTCAGCTGGGCTGTAGTTACTTCTTCGGGTATTCCCCGAATTCTTAAATTTTTACGCCTGGCCCGATCTTCCATATCCGTTATTTTGTTTGTTAAATTCATTATACTTATCTCCATGTTTAAGTTTTTCTCTTGTATTTTAGTAATATCAAACATTGCAGATTCCAATTTCTCTTTGTAGTCTGTTAACTGTTGATTGATTTGGAGCAGTTCTTTTTTAATTTCTATTTGCTGTACTGAGAATTCTTTCCTTATCTTATCTCTATGCTCCTCTAAAATTTTCAGGAGAGATTCCTGTGTTAGGTTCCATTTTTCTGGAGTTGAGGTCAGGGATGATTGTTCCAAGGGTATTTCATCCTCATTCCTTATATGCGATTCCATTGTTAGTTCTTGATCTTTTACTGAATCTATCACTGTTTCTCTTCCTGATTTAAGATTTTTTTTCTGTTCCGGGGTTGTATAGAATGATGTAATGAATTTATTGGTCCCATCCTTCTTCTCTTCTTCATTTTTTTTTTTGGGGGGGGGGGGGGGGACTTTTGTTTCCTGTTGTTTCCTTGATGTCATTATTATACTTTATTTGATTTCTTTATTTTTTCTCGTCTTTGTCTCTTTAAAAAAAAAAAGTCTGTAATAGACTTTTTAGTTTCGTTCGTTGGTTTTGATTCTGATTTTCTATTTTTTTTTTCATTACCGGAGAGTAGTTTTTAATAGGATCTGTTTAGCATTATTTTGCAGAGTTTTGAGAAAATGATGTATTAATTTTTCTCCTCTTCTTCTGATGGTAAATACAATCAGCAGGGGGAACCCTATTTCAAGTACCGGTTCTTTTCTTTTCTTTTCTTTCTTTTTTTAATTCACTTTGTTCAGGTTTTTGGATCTTGGTTTTCCTGTTCGTTGTACTTCCAAGGAGGTGCAGTATTTTTCTCTTTGTAATTGTCTCACTTAATTTTGTAGTGGTCAATGTTATATTTTCTTCTAATTTTTTTATAATGTGTTTTTGTAGAGAGACAGAGAGGAGAAATGACAGGTTCTTAACTTGAATTAGTCTTTCAGATTATTCAATAACAGCTTTCATTAGTGGTTTGTAAAGTCAGCAAAGATTCAAATTCTGGAACTACATCTGCAATTCTTTGCCCTTTCTAAAGATCCGGGTATTTATTTTATGAATTAGTAATTTATTTTAATGTTTTTTTTTATTAATTTGTATTTATCCCCCATATGGCCCATACCAGATCAGGAAATAAAGCTGAAATGTGGAGAAATGGTAACATGATACACGTGGAATGATGGCTGAAGGGTATATATAACCTAAACGCTGTTGACAGTGAACAATAACTGGTGATGCCAACCTATAGCTAGAATAACATTACTGGTTATTGTTATACCACAAGAGCTATTATGGCTGTGTATAAGATGATATATCATACTGTATGTATACATTTATAGGTGGCCCTTCCCTAACTTTTATTTGAGTTACCCAGTGACTTATATGTTCTGTGTATTTTCTATTGCTTTATATTACATTATCTGAAACAAATGCGTCAGACAATGTTCTGCTGGGAAACCTTGGGTCCTGCCATTCATGTGGATGTTACTTTGACATGTACAACCTACCTAAGGATTGTTGCAGACCTTGTACACCCATTCATGGAAACTGTACTCACAGATAACATTGGCCTCTTTTAGCAGGATAATGTGCACTGCCACAAAGTAAAAATAGTTCAGGAATAATTTGAGAAACACAACAAGTTCAAGGTGTTGACTTGGCCTACAAATCTCAATCCAATCGAACATCTTTGGTATGTGCTGCACAAACAAGTGTGATCTATGGATGTCCCTCCTTGCAACTTACAAGGCTTAAATAATCTGCTGCTAATGGGTCAAAGCTGTTTTGGTGTCAGAAGGGGAGCTACACAATATTAGAAAGGTGCTCATAATGTTATGGCTGATCGGTGTAAAATAAATTACAATTTTAAATATTTCTTCTGATCAAAAAATGGAATTCAGAAAATCGTGTTAAGTGAAGAAAATTGAAAAGAAAAGGTACTATTCTCCATTTTTATAAATGCAGTGTAAGTAGAAAATCACCTTTAGATATTTCTCAATTCTTCTCTCCAACATTTTAAGCAGGGATAATTGAGCCTGCTTGTGTTTTGTAATTTTCATTCTGTATGGCTTGGGAACCTTATTATATGCCCTGTCATTCATTGCTATATTTCTTTATCTTCTACTGAATGCGCTTGACCTTAATATAAATTGCAGTAAATTGATATAAAGTAAGTATGGTATGACAGCATTACCCATAACTCCAAATATATTTATAGTTTGCACATACTTGCATCACAAATCCCTTGACACCTGAAGTTTTACATAAAAGATTTGATGAAAAATATTGGCATTTTCTTTAAGGCATTAAGAATTTAAATATATGTAATACATTAATTAACAATTTTTTCAAAACATTGAATCGAGGTTAGACTATAAGACTGGGATCCAGGTCCCCCTCAGAGCTGCTGGATCCTGGATCCCCCTCGCTAACAGCCAGTGGATGTCTTCTCTGCTGCCACCCGGCATGACCGCCGGGACTTCCGGCTTCATCATAAAAGTCCCGGTGGAAGTGCAGGGCAGCAGCGGAGGATGTCTGCGAGTATCGATATCCTCCAGCTGCCTCCACTAGCCACCAGGAGATTTGGACATCCTCCATGCTGCCCCACACTTCCGTCTATTATGACGGACCGGCTGTCGTGTCGTGCAGACATCCCCCGGCTGCCCCCACTAGCCACCAGGGAGATATGGGCAGCCGGGGGATGTCTGCACATATCGTGCAGACATCCCCCGGCTGCTTCCACTAGCCACCAGGGAGGCTACGTTGAGGGGAGGGGGGAGACAGACAATATTGGGGGGAGGGTGAGGGAGAGAGACAGACAACATTGGGGGGAGGGGGAAGGAGAGAGACAGACAATTAGGGGGGAGGGTGGGGGAGAGAGACAGACAATGCTGGGGGAGGGAGGGGTAGAGAGACAGACAACATTGGGGGAGGGTGCATGAGAGAGACAGACAACTTGGGGGAAGGGTGGGGGAGAGAGACAGACAACGCTGGGGGGAGGGAGGGGTGGAGGGAGAGACAACACTGGGTGGAGGGTGGGGGAGAGAGACAGACAACGTTGGGGGGAGGGTGGGGGAGAGAGACAGACAATGTTGGGGGGAGGGTGGGGGAGAGAGACAGACACCACTGGGGGAGCATTGGGTAAGTCTGGGGGGTAGGGGCAGCAATGGCACATAAAAGGTAAATAAAAACAAGAAATGCATTTTTTATATCATAAGTTTTTATTAAATAGGAAAAAGCAATTTACATGTGAATAGATATAAGTTTTATATATATATATATATAGTTTTTTCCTATAGGGTAATCTTATATTCAGGCTTTTAGTTTTTTATATCCATAGTTTGGGGGGGTCGTCTTATAATCAGGGTCGTCTTATATTCGAGCAAATACGGTAACTTTCTGATAACGTTTCACTTTTCTTACAAATCTCTTTTGTTCATATTCAATATTATGCTGCACTATACTTGCATACTAGTTATCCTTCTCCATCTTATTTTACAACGTAAAGGTTCTTTAATGTCTATGCTTATTATAACTCCATGCTTAGAACGCAGATGTACTCCCCTACCATGTACAAGGAATAAATGGACAATTATTCTGAAATAAATGAGATCTATTTAGATTTAGATTTTGTTAAAAGAAGGACTTTAAATAAGGTACAGCCAGTGACCACAGCCTCATCGATTCTTCAGTATATTGCAAATGTATTTACTGCAGAATTATTAATTTAGCTTGTATATTCTAACTCATATGCTCTGTTTTAATATGATCTGCTGAAAACAGTTATAATAATTATTTAGACAAATGCAGATTAAGTAACCCAATATAAAGTCACAATTAATGAGACAACAACCATTTTGTTGATAATGAATTGCAGCAGAAATTGTCATTGTGTTGGTAATTTGTTGTATAATCACTATAATTAATATCATTCTGTTCTCCAATGTCTTAGACTCTACCTATAGAATGTAGACTTGAGATATGCAATTAAAGTAAACATTTTAAACTAGTGGGTGGCAACACAAAAATAAATTTATCAAAATAATAATTCCACTGCTATTTCTGTCTTCCTCCTAGACCTTAAAGGGACTCTGTCAACCAAAACATTGCTCATACTATGAATATAGAGAATATATAATGATGAAAAATTGTCTATACATTGTGTTCAGGGCCAGATTAAGGCATGGGCTTTAAAGGTTGCAGCCGGGGGGCTCAGAAAAATAGGGGCCTCAAGGGCTGAAGCTCAAGGCCCATGCTTTAATCCGGCAGATGGAGAAAAAACACAGCTTGTCACAGAGGAGCTGGCTGGGGAGATCAAAAAATCTCACCTCACAGCTCCCTGTTTCAAGCAGGCAGCATGGTATCTGTGCTCTGTCCAGGAGCACAGACAAGAATCTATGCTGCCTGTCTCTCCATCCCCATCACTCTCATTGCAGAATGTCCCGTAATCGCTGTAGGTCACAAGACCAGCCGGCGATCACGGGACCTTCCATGATGAGAGTAGCAGGGAGAGCGAGCAAGGCAGCATGGATTCTTGTCTGTGCTCCTGGACAGAGACCCCACTAGACCCCAGGGAGCTGTGGATGCAAACCAGGGTAAGTCCTGGTGTTCAATGTGGGTGATGGTACAAAGAATGGGGTAATTCCTAAGTGTGCAATGTGGGTGATGGGGCATGGACTGGGGTGCAAAGTTGGTGATGGGACATGTACTGGGGTGCAATGTGGGTAATGGGCATATAATGGGGTAAAACCTGGGTGTGCAATGTGAGTGATGGAACATGTACTGGGTGCAATCTGGGAGATGGAGCATGTACTGGGGTAAGACCTGGGTGTGCAATGTGGGTGATCGGCATGTCCTTGGGTGTTGGGGTAAGTCCTAGGTGGGCAATGTGCTTTATGGGGCATGTACTGGGGTGTAATGTGGGTGATGGGGCATGTATTGGTATAAGTCCGGGGTGTGCAATGTGGGTGATGGGGCATATCCTGGGGTGTTGGGGTAAGTCCTGAGTGTGCAATGTCGGTGATGTGGCATGTCCTGCGGTACTGTGGTAAGTTCTAGGTGTGCAATGTGGGTGATGGGGCATGTCCTGGTGGTAAGTCATGGGTGTACAATGTGGGTGATGGGGCATATCCTGGGGTAAGTTGTGGGTGTGGCATGCGGGAATAAAATGGCAAGTCTGGGTGCAGATTGTCAAGTCTGGGGGTGCATTAACAAGTTTGAGGTGCAGATCAGCAAATATGGGGCAGAATTGAATGGCAGATTGGCAAATAAAAGGAAATAAAAACAAGAAATGCCTTTTTTCAATCATAGGTTTTTATTAAATATGGAAAAAATTGTTTACATGTAAAATATTATTTACTTGCAAAACCTTTTTCCTGTAGAGTCATGTATAAATAACTGCTGATTTTGCCATGATATGCAAGGTTTATGAATTACTGCTGATTTCGCCATGTTATGCCATGTTTATACATTACTTCTGATTTTGCCATGTTATCCCATGTTTATACATTACTGCTGATTTTGCCATGGTATGCCAAGTTTAGATGATATGTTAAGTGCTGTCTAAGTGCAGGGGTAAGTCCTGTGAGTGCAGTCTTAGTGCTGGAAATGTTGTCAAGCTACTTATACCCAATCCAGTATTACTGGGGACCTCACAATACCTGTAGCCCAGGGGCCTTTATTGTCTTAATCCAGTGCTGATTGTGTTAGCAAAATTGCATGCAAAATATGTTTTCAATGTGTCTGAGGTGTCTACTATTTATGACATCCCTTGTGTCTTGATATGCAAATGAACTAATTCAATGACAGATTTGCATTTGCATTTCAAGCCACAAGGTGATATCATAAGCAGGAGACACCACAGATATATTTTAATTTAAAAAATATGTTATGCATTTACTTGCAATTAGGGTTGCCACCTTTTCTTCAAAAAAAATTCCGGCCATGCTACTACTTCCATAGACTTAACATTGGGGTCAAGCCAATTTTTGACCAGCCTGCTGGTAAAATACCGGCCAGGTGGCAACCCTACTTACAATACTGCTAACACAATGCATAGATCATTTTTCATACATTTTGACTGTCTTCATTTACAGTATAAGCAATGTTTTGGTTGATCGAGTCCCTTTAGCAGCTATTTCATAGATACTAGCAACAAACAGACATGAAATTATTTGCATTTGGTGCATGATCCTGCATGCTTGGAAGCTCTGAACTTCTGCTTTGCGCATAGTGATGACATGGAGCACTATCCGTCGAGGAGCATCTGGGAGCACTGACTGGGCACTGAGGTCTGAACCAAAGTGCTTGTATTGGTAAGAAAAATGAGAGAAACAGTGGGCGAAGGCAGTGGCGTCCCGAGGGGGGGGCGGGGGGGGCGGCACGCCCCGGGTGCCACTGACTAGGGGGGTGCTGCCGGCACCCCCCGCGCTGCTTACCTTTTTTTTTTTCAGGCGGCCGAATCCTCTGGATGCGGCCGCCGGGTGAAAAAAAAATAAAAAAATAAATCACAGCGACCGGATGTGACTATACGTCACATCCGGCGACTGTGTTTCCCTCCTCCGTGCAGGAGGGAAGACTGCACGGAGGAGTCGTCCGTCCGGGAGAAGCAGCGATTTGGTAAGTGATGGGGGGGGTGGGGGGCTGGCACTATATTACTGGGTTCTGACTGGCACAATATTACTGGTATCTGACTGGCACAATATTACTGGGCTCTGGCTGGCACTAGATTACTGGGTTCTGGCTGGCACTATATTACTGGGCTCTGGCTGGCACTATATTACTGGGTTCTGGCTGGCACTATATTACTGGGCTCTGACTGGCACTATATTACTGGGTTCTGGCTGGCACTATATTACTGGGCTCTGACTGGCACTATATTACTGGGTTCTGACTGGCACAATATTACTGGGCTCTGGCTGGCACTAGATTACTGGGTTCTGGCTGGCACTATATTACTGGGCTCTGGCTGGCACTATATTACTGGGTTCTGACTGGCACAATATTACTGGGCTCTGACTGGCACAATATTACTGGTATCTGACTGGCACAATATTACTGGGCTCTGGCTGGCACTAGATTGCTGGGTTCTGGCTGGCACTATATTACTGGGCTCTGGCTGGCACTATATTACTGGGTTCTGACTGGCACTATATTACTGGGTTCTGGCTGGCACTATATTACTGGGTTCTGACTGGCACTATATTACTGGGTTCTGACTGGCACAATATTACTGGGCTCTGGCTGGCACTATATTACTGGGCTCTGACTGGCACAATATTACTGGTATCTGACTGGCACAATATTACTGGGCTCTGGCTGGCACTAGATTACTGGGTTCTGGCTGGCACTATATTACTGGGCTCTGGCTGGCACTATATTACTGGGTTCTGACTGGCACAATATTACTGGGCTCTGACTGGCACAATATTACTGGTATCTGACTGGCACAATATTACTGGGCTCTGGCTGGCACTAGATTGCTGGGTTCTGGCTGGCACTATATTACTGGGCTCTGGCTGGCACTATATTACTGGGTTCTGACTGGCACTATATTACTGGGTTCTGGCTGGCACTATATTACTGGGTTCTGACTGGCACTATATTACTGGGTTCTGACTGGCACAATATTACTGGGCTCTGGCTGGCACTATATTACTGGGCTCTGACTGGCACAATATTACTGGGCTCTGACTGGCACTATATTACTGGGTTCTGGCTGGCACTATATTACTGGGCTCTGGCTGGCACTATATTACTGGGTTCTGACTGGCACTATATTACTGGGTTCTGGCTGGCACTATATTACTGGGTTCTGACTGGCACTATATTACTGGGTTCTGACTGGCACAATATTACTGGGCTCTGGCTGGCACTATATTACTGGGCTCTGACTGGCACAATATTACTGGGCTCTGACTGGCACTTTATTACTGGGTTCTGGCTGGCACTATATTACTGGGCTCTGGCTGGCACTATATTACTGGGTTCTGACTGGCACTATATTACTGGGTTCTGGCTGGCACTATATTACTGGATTCTGGCTGGCACTATATTACTGGGCTCTGACTGGCACTATATTACCGGGTTCTGGCTGGCACTATATTACTGGGCTCTGACTAGCACTATATTACTGGGCTCTGGCTGGCACTATATTACTGGGCTCTGACTGGCACTATATTACTGGGTTCTGGCTGGCACTATATTACTGGGCTCTGGCTGGCACTATATTACTGGGCTCTGACTGGCACTATATTACTGGGTTCTGGCTGGCACTATATTACTGGGTTCTGGCTGGCACTATATTACTGGCTCTGACTGGCACTATATTACTGGGCTCTGGCTGGCACTATATTACTGGGTTCTGGCTGGCACTATATTACTGGGCTCTGGCTGGCACTATATTACTGGGGTCTGGCTGGCACTATATTACTGGGCTCTGACTGGCACTATATTACTGGGCTCTGACTGTTACAATACTCCTGGTATCTGACTGGCACACTATTACTGGGCTCTGACTGGCACACTATTACTGGGCACTGACTGGCACAATATTCCTGGGAACTGACTGGCACAAAATTACTTGGCATCTGACTGGCATAATATTCATGGGCACTGACTGGCACAATATTACTGGGCATTTGACTGGCACACTATTCCTGGGCTCTGAGTGGCACACTATTACTGGGCACTGACTGGCACACTATTACTGGGCTCTGACTAGCACAAACAATAATAATTGCTCTGACTGGCACAATATTCCTGGTATCTGACTGGCACAATATTACTGGGTTCTGAGTGGCACACTATTACTGGGCTCTGACTGGCACATTACTGGGTTCTGAGTGGCACTATATAACTGGGCTCTGACTGGCACACTATTACTGGGCTCTGAGTGGCACACTATTACTGGGCTCTGACTGGCACTATATTACTGGGTTCTGAGTGGCACTATATTACTGGGTTCTGAGTGGCACTATATTACTGGGCTCTGAGTGGCACACTATTACTGGGCTCTGACTGGCACACTTACTGGGCTCTGAGTGGTACACTATTACTGGGCTCTGACTGGCACAATATTACTGGTATCTGACTGGCACAATATTACTGGTATCTGACTGGCACACTATTCCTGGTAACTATAATTGTACAATTTTCAAACATTGAAAAAATTGTGGGTGTTTTCTTGCATTTTTATTGTGGGGGGGTGCCACACTCGGGGTCCGCCCCGGGTGCCAAATGCTCTAGGTACGCCCCTGGGCGAAGGGTAGGATAAACAGCATGGAAGCATGGGAGAGGGAGAGAGAAATAGCTGGGAAAAGAGAAAAGCGTGAGGGACAGCTAGGGGAGAGGAAAGGAAAGAGGACAGCAGGGCGAGAGGAAATTTAGATAAATAGCTGGAGAGAGGAATGGAAGAGAGACAGCTAGGGGAGATGAATGGTGAGTGAGGGAGAGAGAGAGAGAGAGAGAGAGAGAGAGAGAGAGAGAGAGAGAGAGAGAGAGAGACAGCTGGGGGAGAGGAAAGGGGAGAGAAACAGAGAGCTGGATGAGATGAGATGTTTGGGTATAGAGGAGGTGCAAAAAGATAAGAGTGTCAGGTATGTCCCTGCACATGAGTATGTATACTGTATATATTTGGTAGTGCTGTAAATTAGACGTCACTGCAATAAACCCCCTTAACTTCTATCACTGACCTAGACTGTTTGGTCTGGCTGGGCACCCAAAAAATGGACTAAGCTGAGCATTCTGTTGTCCCCTAATACATGTCACTCAACCTATTGTTGAGCCTTTAAGTCATCGAGAAGCATCTACAAATCGGCTAGCGTCTCACTGACCAGGATGTAAAAAAAAAAAAAAATAAACAAAAAGTGAAATTGTCTGCTAATCCACACGCTGCACATTTATAATTGCTCTTATAGGATGAGGGATAAAAATCATCTCAGATAATTATAGCCACATGATAAACCAAACAAAATGGAGCTAGTAGGCTCACTCACACTTTCCTGAGCAGATTCTGCTCAGTAAATTCAGCTAATTTGGAGACCCACAGGGTGTTTTTATCTCTCCTCAAAGATTAAGAAGTAGCAGGCAAAAAAAAGTAAGAAGGTGGAAGTATTGGTACCAGTGGCGTCCTGAGGGGGGTGCGGACTGTATGGTGCCTTGTTAAGTCCTTTAGGTGCAATGTGGGTGCAGATGAAGGGAATAAAAAATAGCAATGCAATTTTTCAACAACATTTTTATTTCATATGAAAATAGTTGAATATAATATAAAAAAATTCAAATAAGTATAAATGCAACTAGTTATAGAGAGATGTCTGTGTGTATAGATATGTATTGTTTTCGAATTGTACAATTGTCATCTCGTAGGGCTCCTTTGTGTCGCATAATTAATGGAGGTCCCATGTGTGGATAATTTATTGGACCCCATGTGTGGCATAATTAAGGGGCTCTTTTGTGTGGCATAATTATGGGGTGCTTGTGTGTGGCATAATTAAGGGGCGCCTGTGTGTGGCATAATTAAGGGGCTCGTGTGTGCGTGGCATGATTAATTGGGCTCCAAGGTGAGGCATAAATAATGGGGCTCTGGTGTGGCCTAATTCATGGGGCACTGGTGAGGCATAATTTATGGGGATTTATATCTCTCGTCCTGTAAGGGCTATAAGGGTGACAATAAGTGTGCAGTGTGTGCTACTATAGATAATGCTGATGCAATTGTTGTCCATATGATGACTAACCTTTCACACCCCACCTGTTTTGGAAAATAAAATGTAAAATGGCTTTACATCATGGAGCAGTGATGGCTAATCTTTGGTAACCTCAGCTGGCATCAACACATGGCTAATGGTCATAGCTGAGCTTTATTCTCTAACATTAGTTAACTGCACATGCTGATGTTTTCTTGATGCTCAACCAGCTTTTTGTTGCAGTAACATAAACCTCACACACAAGATAATAACAACATTGTGAAAACATCTATACAGCCACACTTCTGCCCTTGCTCTGCAGACCACTAACCTATAGGCTGCCCACAGACACCACAGTGTATCAACAGAATGGTGATTATTTATAGGTGGTGGTATATGAGTCAGTATGCTATGGAGAACAGTGCTATTTTTGCATGCACAAATGTGCAACATCTTTTCATATTTGAGCCTGCAAAAATAGTGCATACCTTGGGCACATGCAAAATAAAAATAATCCTTAAAGTAATTTTATGATTGTGTTTGATTAAACGTTCCAAATCTTTGGAATTTGCCTCTGTCCTGATCTATTACACGTTTGCAATGCACTAAGTATAAATAACTTCACAAGTTGGGAAAGGATTTCAGTCAGTGAGAGAATAGCCTGAAAACATATTCTGTATGGTTATCCTGAGTTACCATACGATTCAGCTAAGTGACAGATAGATAATTATGTTAACTTTAAATAACATACAAAATGTAAATTACTGTTGCCATATTTCTGACCTGTATATAAATGCACAAATGAATCTTGTGCTTGTGTCTCTTTTTCATGCCTCCTCGTGTCTTAACAGAAGAGGTTTAGCTGCTGCTGTTGAGTATGAATGAGATATTCCTAAGGCACTGTGCGTCATGAAAGGGACATCGTTTAAAGTCATAGCATCAGAAAGCATAGTGTAACAGGTGCCCTTGAGTTTTTTGAGAACAAGGCTTTTGTTGTGCAAATCAGATGATATGTTCAGGCGTTATATCTTTAGATCTATAAAACAGACCTGCACTTTGAAGTCCATGTTCTAATTTACTGAAAGGTCCTTCACTAGGGCTAGATGCTACCCAGTAAAAGATTTTGGCATAGCCAGTTGGAATTGAATGGATTCTGAAACCAAGGATTTTTTAGGCATCAGAAACCAGACAGGGACAAAACACTTTATTGATAATAAATAGAAAAATGGTAAACATAGTCCATAAGCAAAGTCCAGGAGGCGAACCGGGGTCAGGGACCAAAGTGGGTAGTCAGGCAAGCCAGAAGCAGAAGAATGAGGATCAGCAAAGTCAGGATCGAAGCCAGAAGTCAAGAACCAGAAGCAGTGCCACACCGGAAATAAAAGGCAGCTGGAAAAATTTTATACCAGCTACATAGCATAACATTATTTTTTGTTCATAAATAGGGAAAACCACACAGGGGCATCAGTGCAGTGTGTGAGAAATAACCTTGTGTACATACTGTGCATACATGCACTCACAGGACTTACCTCAATCCCCAGATTGCACATGATAGGTATGTATGGGCCAGTGTCTGCAGTCAGCCTGGAGCTTATAGTTATGCATGGAGAATCGCAAGGAGTCCTGAACCTGCGCCCTAGTGGAATGGCGTTCCCGGAGATGTTCCTCCAATGCCAGAATCCCCAGTGGCATGAACGTATCAGTCAACATGGACGGCTAAATCCCATAGTTCATCAGCAACTGGGATAACCGAGAAGTGCCATTAACAGCACTATTGAGCAAGAACTCCGCCCAGGGTAGCAGATCTGACCAGTTGTTCTGGTGATCCAAAATATAGCAACACAGAAAGTGTTCTAAGGCTTTGTTAGCTCAATCCATAGCACCATTGGATTGTGGATGGTAGGCATAGGAGAAGGATAGCTGAATTCCCGTTTTTTCATACAGAAAGCTCTCCAAAAGCTGGACATAAACTAGCTACGACAGGAGACACACTGGAAGGTATTGTGGTGTCTTATTTTGGATGCACACAGGACAGACAGCTACAAAGGTGGTGACATCTGTACAGAGACCAGGCCACCAAAATTGTAAACAGTCAGACCATATTAACTGATTTTTACCTGGATGCCCTGCTGCTTTGGAGTTGTGATAAGTGCCTAATAATTCAGTGCAGAGATGAATTGATGTAAAGCATGACCATTAGGTTTCTCTTGGTGAACATTAACCTGTGTGACCAGGATCTCCTCACCTAGAGGTGAGGTTAGTACGGATAGTGGCTAATTTTCAGTCCAGAGGAATCACAAGAGAGCAAAAGAGACAATGCACCATCTCAAATGTTCTTTGTACCAGGCAAATAGGAAACAACCTAATTAAAGATTTAACTGGGAAGTTGTTTGGCCACGAAGATGGCACTGGGATGTGGTTTGGGCATACCAATGGCACTAGGAAGCTGTCTGGCAGCGAATATGACACTGGGAAACTGATTGCTGACAAAAATGGCACCAGGAAGCTGTCAAGATATAAAGCTGGCACTGGGAAGCAGTTTTGGCACAAAGAGGCCACTAGGAAGCTGTTTGAAGACAATATGGGCTGGGAAGCTATTTAGGCAGGAAGATATATGGCACCGAGTAGCTGTTTGGTCACAAAGGTGGCAATGGGATGCTGTTTGGTCAAACAAGATGGCACATGGAAGCTGTTTGACCACAGAGATGGCACTGGGAAAATGTTTGGAGGCAAAGCTGGCACTGTGGTAACTGGATAACATGTTACTTGGTGAAGTCTGGGGGCCCAAAATAGTGGTGTGGTTGCCATAGAAAATGGGTGTGGTTAGAAATGCTGTTTGTGAAGAGGAAGAGTTAGCAGTATAAACACACCCACCAATGGGCACCCAAAAAAATCTTGCACTCAGGCATCAGTGACCCTAGGATCAGCCCTGATTAGAAGCAATGTTGTGGTAGGCTGATTGGAGAAACTAATTTCACATGTAGGTAGATGTTACTAAGCGGTAACAATAATACTGGTTTAGTACCCCTTATCCAGAAATCTGTTATCCAAAATGATTCGTTATCCAAATTTTTGGGGGATTTTGCCACAAGTTGAAAATTCCACAAACACCTTTCAGAATGCAAGCACAAGACAAATAATTCAATGTCCAGCCCCCTTAAAGCTTTGATATAACCTTTTCATGCATGCTCAGATTCCCCCCACACCCACATAGGGTAATACAATGGAAGGTATGCAGGCCTGGCATGCTATTTTCATGTTGTATGTTCCTTGTTTATAACTTTGATATTGAGGCATTTCTATCTACTTCTTTATTGCACTATGGTATGATTACGATTATTTATAGCTATGCTCTAGATGGGAATATGTTTATGTATATATATATCAATATATATATATTTTTTATATTTTGTATAATAAAAAAAAGAAAAGGATTTTTTTTATTTGGTATTAGTTTATTTTGTATAATTCGAAATTCAAATGATGTGCCAGATGCTGAAATGAGTCCAATTAATTCCAAATAATGCTAAAGATAACTTTAAGATGCTATGTTTCTACAAAATCATCTCATAAAAAAACACTTATTTTCTTACATAACATAATATAAGCCATACTGTAAATTGATTTTCAAACCAACCTAAGCTTCAGCTCAGCTCCAAAGATGATTAATATACAAAACGGTGATTCACAAAACATTTTTCATGAATGTAATCTTTCGATTTTGAAAAAGAAATTACCTGGTTCTTTGGTTGAAATATATAAGTATTATTAATGTTCTATATATAGTTTTTAGAATTCTAATTTTTACATTGTTATATTTAACTTAACTATGAACACAACAGTGAGCGGTGGTGGGAGGAAGAAATAGGATCAGAGATCCTTTGCATGGATGCTGTTTCTAAGGAAACCACTTTCTGTTCAGCTATTTCCTATTCACTCTATTGTTTGCCGTTCACTTTATTTAGAATTAAAATTCAGAGGATTTATTGACAGTGGAGAAAACAAAACACAGACGTCAATTTTAAAAAAATGTATCTTATGGAGCAAAAAATTTAGCTAGTGAACCTGTATTCTTATCCAGGGACAGCCTTAAGTGTTCTGGCGCCCTGTGTGGGCCAACCCTGGGGTGCACCCCCTCTCTTTCCCTCTTCTTCTCCTCCCCAAATCTCTTTCCATCTCCCCCTATTGACACCTTTAACCCCAACCCAGCTTCCTTTACAACCCAAATACACAATTTAAAAAAACAGTTTGGCAGAGAAATACACATGGTGCTTCATAGTTTTCTTAAGTATTTATTCTACCTGAAACATACACATGGTTGGTATATGTCCTCCAGGACTCTGTGTCGTTCTCACCCTTCTTTGTGTCTCTCCCAATATCCCAATATCCTCCTGTGTGTCTCCCTCCCCCACACTATCTTGTGTTTATCCTCTTCACCACATAACCTCTTGTCTGCTCTTCTCCACCCTGTTTAATAACGATAGGGAGATGCTTGAAAAATGTGTCATAGACTCAGACTTCAGTCCGTGCTGACTGGCAATCCCCATGTATAGTGATGAATAAGAGAATCATGTTTTGAGATCTAAATCTATGACACACTGCACATGCATCTCCCTAAGATAATTAAACATATGTGTCTGCAGTCTTGACAGAGGAGGAGTGCACATCTGCCACTGATATGCCCTAATCCAATATTATTCTGCAATGCAATGTTATGCTATATTGTATGAGGCTACCACCTTTTCTTCAAACTAATACTGTCCATGCTATTGCCTCCGTAGACTTAAAGTGACAGACTAGTCCCCAAACTCACTTTGGTGCAAGTGGAAGACTACCGTCACCTCGCACCCGGTGTGGTCCACCTCCATCTCGCCCCCGCCCCCCCCCCACATGATGTGGCTGGCTTTCAGATGGACTCCCCCTCTCTTCTCCGCAGACGCCCCCACTAGAAATGCACCCTATCATGTGCCTCCCAGTTAAGCTATCTAAGGTCTTGAAATTAGGTAACAAAGGTTTCTCCAACATGGAACTTTTAAAATAAATCATTCTAAATAAATAGCAGCATATTTCAAGTGTGCATTGTAGCTGTGTAAATTAACCAAGAAAAGAACAAATATTATTGTTCAAAAATCATTGTTTTGTCAGTTAACTACTTCCTGAATAAAATAAAAGGACATAGTTGTACTTAAAATAATCACCATCCATATTGCCCCCCCCCCCCACCCCAATTCAACTGTCTTTAGAGCTACACCAGCTCACATAATTTACAAAATCACTATTAGAAATATTTTCAGGACTATATTTTCCTCCTTAGACAAAGGGAGAATGGTATTTTTATTAAATGTGTAGTTTTCGTAAGTGTATTACTGTATTCTGAATTCAAGAGTAAATTTTCTCTAGTCTCAAGTACACATGATATTACGAAAGACATTATAAAGTCTACTCAGTGAGCTCCAAGCTTTGGACCACTTCAGAACACATCAGTGATATGAATAGCCCTTTAATTCAGATTACTGGGAAACCACCGATGTGGCCAAAATCGTCCATATTGAGTACCGAAAATTTCACAATTCAGATAGAAGCTCTGATTTGGCCCCATTTTGGGCCAGATCAGTCTCTATTGGTCTACAATAAAGGGCATACAGAAAAAAAAGAGGGGAAAATGGTTCTACTATAATGAGCTATATGTCCATTATGGTAGTATTATTATTGTAAGAATGTTGTTTTCAGTTATGTAGTAACACAGTATGTCAATAAGTTTTATATTATTGTTGTGATTTAGAAACTGTTCAGTAAAAGTTACATTTTATTTTGTTGGATGTAAAGAAGGTGTTGCTTTTTATGTTTGTATAAAAGTTCTCTGCTTCCTGGCTTAAAATATAGTTAATAGCAAAATAATTGCAGTATAACTGGAAACAAAATTGTCCACAACAGAACCTTTAATCCTCATAGCTAAACTAAGACCTTAGCCACCTATCTTACTAAGCTACTGATGTGCCTGTGTATTATTGCGTGATGCTGGTAACTTTTCCAAATTATACCAGTTTCATCTGTCAAGGTATCAAAATGTTTACAAATTTGTGTTTGGATCCACTATCTGGATTTCCAGTAATTCAACATGCTAACATTTTCCACAGATAAAAAGCTTTTAGAAGAATTGGTTCTTAAGTATACTACTAGTACTTCAGTTTCAGGATGTGGTTCAATAAATGAATAGCAAAATGCAACCTTTTACTAGAAACTGACTTCAGATGTGAAGAGCTGATGTCAATCAATGATGAGAAGGGATTAGTAAGTCTTGTACCAGAATCATTATTCTTACAATCCAACTCTCAATTTCCAAGACTAATACTACTGGTTTTCTCGGTTAAGAAAGAAAATAATAAGTCAGAAGGCTTAGTACAAATAGAAACTCAAACATTAATACAGGTCAAGGAAAGCACAACTGCAAACGGTAAATTACTGAAGAATTAGCAGTAGCTGCCCACAGGCTGTGTCAAATCAAAACACATTCAATACCAGCAGGAGTTGTGTTTATCTGGCATCTAAAGCACCTTCTAAGGAGGTTTAGATTCAAGAATCAAAGAGCATGACCCCAATTTCATGTGATGCAGTTCATCTGTGATACAGATACTGATGATTACCTCTCCTATCTGAAAAATCCAGTCCCAGAAAAGCATTGAAGAGATTCACACTATGAAGTGGTTATGGGCTTAGGTGAATTATTATTTTATAGAACTGACCTGTGGTTACATTATTTCATTATATATTTATATTTACCAGTATTATTTACCTTCACTTTGTTGGACTATAGTAATTTATCCAGGATATTAATCAATAGGCATATTACATTTATTATTCTTGTGTTTCAAGAAAACAAAGATTCAGCACATTAAAATTTTACTTACATTTAAAAAAAACTTGTAATACTAAATGCTTCCTTCTCAATGCAAAATACTGTTCTAGAACCATAAGAAACTGAAACTAACTAATACAAGCCAACATGGGCATCCACAGAAATTCTTTCGGGGGGGGGGGGGGCATGATTTTATCACTGTCCATGCTGCGCCGCACCTCTTTTTGACAATGTTATGAAGTGGAGGAGCTTAGTCATTATCAGTGCAGCATGCAAACAGTTGATAAATGGTGATGCCAGGATTTAGCCACTAAATATGCCAGTATTTTGCCTTTCAATATGCCAGGATTTAGCCATTTAATAAGCCAGCGTTATGCTCATTATATTCCCCCCTCCTCCCCCCTTCCCCAGTACTAACCTCTTGGGTGCTCCGTGTACAGTGCTCGTCTCCTCTGTGCAGTCTTCCCTCCTGCACGGAGGAGGGAAGCACAGCCACTGGGTATGACGTAACCTCATATCCAGTGTCAATGAGTTTTTTTTACTTACTTTTTTCTCATAGTCATATGGGCAGCAGCGACAGACACATTTTTTTTAAATCCCCCCCCCTTGCCCCCACCTGCTGACGCCCATGCGAGCCAAAAGAAAACAGTGGACGTCTGACTGGATTATTGCATTAGACCATTATTCAGTTCTACATTTATACAATGTTCCCACTAGTGTGAAGTTGATGGATACTTTTCTTTCACACATCAGTTTTCTCCCTTATGCGATACTTCAGTAGACTTTAAAGGTGTCACCTTAGATGTGGAGTATCTGTGAGAATAACAGAAGCAAGGAAATTCAGAGCAGTGGTGCATCACTACAGTATATATATACTATATCTATATCTATATCTATATCTATATATATATATTCATATTAAAAGGCATTCACACTCTTTTTGTCATACTTGTACTTTTAATAACATATGACATGGGAGGTACTTTAAAAGAGAGATTTCATTTTAGATTTTGAGAAAGTATAACGAGAAAGAGCGACATCCAGGTTACAACAGAAATGTAAGTAACATTATAAAAGTGACAGAAAAGCTGCTCTATTTCAGTCAGTTTATAGATTTTTGCTCGGGGCATTTTATTTCCTTTAATTCAGCACAGTGTGAATGTGTCCTTATGTTAAATAACTGACTGATGCACTGCAACCATCAGGATCCATGAAGCAAGAACATTATAACTTAGGTGTATTGCTAAGTAAACGTATTACATTTATAGAGATGTATTCAATTTACATTATTAAGTTAAAGTGAGTAAAACGAAAATTGAGGCGGAAGGTAATTTCTGCCTGATTAAAATTTGAATTTGAATGGTGCACTAATTGTCCCTGTGTAAAAAGAAAAGTCTAGAGAGCTTGCCTGCAGAAAGACACGGTCCGACGATGATCATCTCCTCCCGTGCTGGAGGTGTATTTGGTGTTACAGAGACCTCACACCAATCGCCACTGACAAGTTGTAGAGAACCAGCTCCATGACATGACACCCTGGAAGTCAATGTTGAAGTCCAATGAAGCATTGCTGAGAAGAATTTTTATTCACACATAAGTTTCCTTCTGTAAAAGATTACTTGGAGAGTTTAGTCCTTCTTTAGAGGTAAGTACCAATTTCCAGATAAAAAAACAATTATTAATATAAGCTCTGAAGCACAACACCAAGGGTAACCTTATTGTAAGGTGTTATAAACTGAATGTTCCAAATAAAGTGATGTCAATTGAAATTCCTTGTTCGATAAATAAATGTATTTAGAAATTCCATGAATACCACTTAATTATATTCACAGGGATCTCTCAAGGTTTACAACCTAGTCTTTATTACAGAATTTGGGGAATTGAAGATGGAGAGGCAGCAAGATGCAAGTACTCTACTTGAAAAATGAGCACAACTCTAACCTCCAAAGGAGGGGCATCAAACATGTGGCCAGTGGGCCAAATGCTACCCATGTGATAGCAAGCTAACTTAACTACTCATATTTAACTAGCCTTTCTATATTGGTCATTTTGTTTCATCATTGCTTTTATAAAAAAAAAATGTGACCCATGCGCACACACATTTATGATCATGTAACCTCCTTATTTCTTATCATGTGCCCTCTTCAGTAAAAATGTGGATGCCCCTGCTCTAACTGTATTGGGAAACCTAACAATTACACCAACAGGGACTTTTATGACATGGGATTCCAAATACATAGACATTAATATGTAGTTGGTTCCCCCTTTGCATCTATAACAGCTTCCACTCTTCTGGGAAGGTTTTCCACAAGATTTTGGAGTATTTGCCCATTCATCCAGTAGAGCATTTTTGAGGTCAGGCACTGACATTAAACGAAAAGGCCTGTCTCTTCGAATCTCCACTCCAGTTAATCCCAAAGGTGTTCGATGAGGTTAGCCTCTGTGCAGGCCAGTCAAGTTCTGCAACACCAAACTCAGCCAACCATGTCTTTATGAACCTTGATATATCAAAAAGCAGAAATGCACACTGATAGTTTGTATGTAAATATATTTATTAATTATTAAACAATGTATCGACAGTCAATAGTTAGAGAAAAAGAGCTATATAAGAGTAAAAAATAATTAAATGCAAAAATAGAAAAAACAGAGCAGGCAAAAAATCTGTAAAATAGAAAGCAAGCAATACAACACTGTGAGTAAAATGAAAAAAATATAAAAAAATATAGCAGTAAAATAAAAAAAGAGAAAAACAGGGGAACAAAACACAAAATATAGAAAAAATGTAGAAAAAAAATATATAGGACAGAACCATGAATTTGTATCCGGCTCAGAAAGTCACAAGTCAAGCAAAAAAAGTCACAAGTCATTAGCAAAAAATTTGCTAATGTTGTCCCTGTAAGGAAATATCCTCTGTCCCTTAATGCGACCGTCTTGGTTTGACTTGTAAATACTGGATCCAGGAGAGCTATCTCACAGTGAATAACTGAGACCGACACCAATGCAAATGTGAAACAACTCTGATTTTAATTGTTTAAACAAGCATATATATACGAAGATAAAAACATTAGTTACTACAATATAATTGGTTATTCTAATATTCTAATATGCAGAAAGGCGTGTTTTATAAGAAAATGCACTTAAAACGTAATATGTAAAATAGTGTTACAAAAGTCGTTCTTATGGAAAATTACAGAACTTTCAGAGACAACTTGTTGATGTTACCGAAACCTCTGTTCTAGCCTTGGAATAGTAAGATAAGACCATTCTAATAACAATTATGCTACTGGCATGACCTGGCCTTCCAGAGGGTGCTTAACCCTCACAGATCCAAATTAATCCTTTCAGTTCCAACCACATCAACAAAAGAAAAAAAAAAGAAATAAATGAAGAACAAAGAATGCCTCTTGCGAATACAACTGTTTGAAGATCCTGCATAAATAATAAGAAAAGAGTGACAGAACAATGAGTAAATCCATGAGTGGCTAGAGAAAAAATACAAAAAGTGAAAAAAGAGGAAAACTGTCTCGCCCATTCAGAGGTAAATGATCACAGTATATGTAAATATAGGGGGGTTCACAGAGGTCCACAAGAATAAGCTGAGACTCCACAAAAACGATGCAGGTATAGTCTTTTAACGGAATATGGCAGGCAGAGGACTAAGAGGGGTGACACGGGGCAACGGGCTTCGAGGGAACTCCTTCTTCGGCCATGCCACAATATGGAAAACACAGGCCTTTGTGCTCGTTCCCCAGGGGGGTGTCTGTGCATCATACTGGAAGCGCCACATGGCACATACAAGGTCCGCCCAGTGTGCGTGACCAGAGAGTAGAGATCCTCCATTGTGAGGATCACAAAGTTGAAGTAGAGCTTTGGTTGCAGCATCAAGGGACTGCTTGCTGTGGAGTGTAAAAAGTTACAAAACAAACACATAAATATAAAACATCTTTATTAATGCGTAAACGGGGGGAGAGAAGAGGAGGGGAGGGAGAGGGGAATGAATACGACTGAGGGAGAATAGAGGGCGGGGTCAAACAAATGTATGAAGAACAATGTAGGAGAAATTAGGCTGAGAGCAGGTGTAGAAACAGGGAGAGTGGGTGAGAATTGTATTTTGAAACAGGGAAGAAAAATTGGCAAGGGATAGGAGGGCAGAGGGAAAAAGTATAGCAAAAATAGAGAACAAATATAGGAATAGTGGTATATTAGAAAGAGGCCAGTGTCCTAGGAAATGAAATGTTGGACTGGGGACGCATGGCAAGAGGAATATTGGGGGAGCAGAACATAGGTACAATAGAGTGCCTATCAGGACACACTAAATCAAGTTATAATCAGAGACCAGGCTGAAGATGCAAGAATAATGCATGGAGATTAGAGAGAAAGGACAGAGACGAAAGGGGAATGGAAATCAAAAGAACAAAATGATAATACATGAACAAAAAAGTGGGTCATGATAAGACTGCAGAGGGAGACCAGATGTTAAAGAAAGTGTATTAACGCATAGTCCTCATTGAGGCCTCTGGTGAGATGGTATCTATGGATTTAATCCATTTTATCTTTTTCTGTTTGAGTTTTTTTCATGGCTACCACCTCTCCTGGGGGGGGGGGGGGGGTACATCGTCGATAACCAGGAAGCAAAGTAAGTTAACATTGTGGCCTGTCTCTTTAAAATGCTTGGCCACTGGTACCTTGCCACCAGCAAGGGCAGCCCTAATGTAAGAAATGATTACACCCTCCTACAGGGGTTATTCTTTTAGGGAATGTGTGACGAATAAAGCACAGAGACAAGTGTATATAAAAAGGTATATTGTTATTAAATTGAGATACTGTTTCAGGTTATACAGGAAATACACAGTGTACACATTACACATAACTGGTTCATAATCAACAGGTAACAGAAAAATGGTATACTTATTAATTATTGGAGATCTTCTTGTGCCTTCATCTTGAGTCTTCTGCTGGCTGTCCTCTCCTCATGCCAGGAACAGACAAGACTAGCGAGCCCTCCTCACACAGGAACAGACAAGACTCACTAGAACTCCCTCCTCACACAGGAACAGCAAGACTAACTAGCAAAAGTTGTTCACTCAACTAAATATCCCAAAATCCCTCCAAGATACCTCCCATAGAGATAAAAGAACCAGTTCAACCTAGTTTGGAGACATATGGTGTATGTAATAAATGCAACCCCTTTGTAACCTTGTTTACAACCTCTTCTGATGTGCAAATGACCTTCCATTGTGAAACCAGATTACAATCCCACCCCACCAAAAGCAGATATTTATGTATTAGATATAAAATAACATTGTTTATAAAGGCACCCTATATTTCTTACATAGAGTTGAGCGGACACCTGGACTTGCAGGTTCATCCGAACTTCGGAAAAATGACCGGGTCCGTGCTCGAACTTGACCCCGAACTTGACCCCGAACCCAAATTCCATTGAAGTCAATGGGGACACGAACTTTTGGCCACTAAAATGCCTCTAAAAAAGACATGGAAAGGGCTAGAGAGCTGCAAAAGGAAGTAAAATGTGGGTAAGAGTAGGACAAGAGCCCTGCAAGCAAATGTGGATAGGGAAATTACTTAAAATAACATAAGATACATACAAATTAAAAATACAGCTGAGCCATAAAAAAGCACTAGATAGAATCTATACTAAGTGACCCATAGGTTGAGGAGGCGGTGACCGTGGCGGTGTAGGTGGAAGCGGCGCTGGAGGAGGAGGAGGAAGAGGAGGAGGTGGCCAACACTGTTTTTTATTTGTTTTTGGTTTTTTAAATTGGGGTAGCCCTTAAAATATTGGGACATATTACAACAGAAAACAAAGAAAAAGTGCACTTGAGTATAACAATGACTGGGGGAGGCCGGTATAAATGTATATTCTGCACAAGGTACAGACAAGTCTGGTGGGATCCATGCCTGGTTCATCTTAAAAAACGTGTGCTTGTCCATGTTGGCTGTGGACAGGCGACTGCGCTTGTCTGTGATAACGCCCCCTGTGCTAAACACACGTTCAGACAATACACTGGCTGCAGGGCAGGCCAGCACCTCCAAGGCATAAAGGGCAAGCTCAGGCCATGTGCCCAATTTGAAGACCCAGAAGCTGAATGGGGCAGACCCATCAGTCAGTACGTGTAGGCCTGTGCACACGTACTGTTCCACCATGTTGCTGAAATTCTGCCTCCTGCTAAGCTTTGCATATCAGATGGTGGTGCTGATTCTTGTGGCATGCTGACAAAGCTTTTCCACATTTCGGCCATGCTAACCCTGCCTTCTGAGGTGCTTGCGGTGCACCAGCTGCGTTAGCGAACTCTTCCTCCTCCCCCTTCTCATCATCATCCTCATCCTCCTCAAAAACTGTGCACTGGCTTGACAGTTGTGTACCTGGCCTATGCTGGTGCAGGAACCCCCCCTCCAAGCCACTTGTGAATGACTGGCCTGATAACCGTGGAAATGACCCCTCTAATTCTTCCTCCTCCTCCTCCTCCTCCTCCTCCTCATCCTCCTCAAAAACTGTGCCCTTGCTTGACAGTTGTGTACCTGGCCTATGCTGGTGCAGGAACCCACCCTCCAAGCCACTTGTGAATGACTGGCCTGATAACCGTGGTAATGACCCCTCTTCTTCCTCCTCCTCCTCAAAAACTGTGCCATGGCTTGACAGTTGTGTACCTGGCCTATGCTGGTGCAGGAACCTACCCTCCAAGCCACTTGTGAATGACTGGCCTGATAACCGTGGAAATGACCCCTCTTCTTCCTCCTCCTCCTCAAAAACTGTGCCCTGGCTTGACAGTTGTGTACCTGGCCTATGCTGGTGCAGGAACCCACCCTCCAAGCCACTTGTGAATGACTGGCCTGATAACCGTGGAAATGACCCCTCTTCTTCCTCCTCCTCTTCCTCCTGTGCCACATCCTCTTCCATCATCTCCCTAAGTGTTTTTTCAAGGAGACATACAAGCAGGATAGTAAGGCTGAGAACGGCGTCATTGGCACTGGCCATGTTGATGGAGTACTCGAAACAGTGCAAAATGGCACACAGGTCTCGCATGGATGCCCACTCATTGGTGGTGAAGCACAGTATTTGACGGTTTTATTTGACTCTCAGATATGAAGTGCACCGCAAGACGCAAATGTACTATTTACCACCCAAAACAATTAGAATTTTTCAAAGTGCGTTGTTAGCACAGTATTGGACTGTTCTAATTGACTCTCAGATATGAAGCGCACCGCAAGACGCAAATGTACTATTTACCACCCAAAATAAGATTAAAAATTGTATTAATTGCAATACCACACATGTAGTCTATCTCATAGAATGTGGATGTGGATTGAAATATGAATGAACAAAGCATTGGGGACTTTTATGTACCATGCACCTGAACACTCGGTGACCATGCTTTGTGATGTTACATGGTCTTCTGCTTGGCTGAGTTGCTGCTGTTCTTTCCTTTTCCAATAAAACCACTTACAGTTGACCAGGATGAAATTTCATGAACTGCCTTTTGCAAAGGTGGCATCCTATCACAGTACCATGTTTTAATTCACTGAGAGCTTCAGAATGACCAATCTTTTTCTCAAATGTGTCTAAATACAGACTGCATGACTAGATGCTTGATTTTATACACCTGTGACAAAGGTTCTGATGGAAACATCTGAATTCAATAATTAAGAGTTGTGTCCTAATACTTTTTCCACATTGTGTATCTGTTTTGCCTGTCTATCTATGTCTTCCTCTGATGAGAATGTGTAGGTTGTTGAAGTAATAGCATGGACCACTAAATTTTACAGGGACAAATAGGCAGAGAACTTATCGGGGTCTTTGCAGACCCTGTGGGTCCCTGCCGAAATACCACAATACTTCTAGATGCCACCTGTGACATCGCAGAGGCATGCCAGAACACGGAGGTTTGGGCATGTCATGTTTTGATCAAATTTAGCTGGCTCTCCCCTCCTACAGAGAGTGGGGTCCTCAGCACAGCTCAGAAGTCAGGATATTCTATGCCATCCTCCAGGCTTTTGGGCACTGTAAATTATGATGACATAGAGTGTCCTGAAAGTGGGAAGGGGTTAAGGAAATACTCAGATCACATATTCAAACCCCTTTCTAGTTTGGTTAATCACAAAATAAAACACTGATAAATATGCATAGATTTATTAATAATACTAATGAAAACCTCTGAATAAAAAGAAAGTATTTTACTGTACTATTATATAAATGTGAATATTTATACATATTCTTCACGAAAATGAGAATGAGATGGATATTTCAAACTTAAGGGCAAGGTTCTTTGACCATAAGTTTTGAAATTCCCATCTCAATTGGTTGTAATCCTCTCTTTCATGAATAAAGCCCGTAAAAATAAAATCACCAAAAAACACACACTGACATTCTAAAGTGTTTAATATGGACAAAATAATTTAAGAAATGTAAAAAAAACATTGGGACAATAATTAGCAATTAGAATTTGCAAGATTATAACATAATAATGAAGAAAAAAAACCTGATTATTCTTGGAATTGTGAGAAAGAGAGAGTCTGGCAGTCTGAAGCAGAAGTTGACATGTTTCATTATAATAGATGTATTATATAGGAGGAAGTTGGTTTATGAAGGCTGTTATCCATAAAGAAAGAAGTAAATGTGTTTTCAAGAATAGTAAATCCTCTTAAAAGCAAGAGTGAAGTCTTGAAACATTTAATATTCCATGGCAGTGAAATGCGAAGACTCAATCTATTTTTAAAAGTAGTAAGCCTTAAAAATAGCATTTGGCTCTTTTGGCTATGTAGTTAAACTGCTCCTGCTACTTAATAACTTTCCTCCACCCCCAAGAGTGAAACGCATTACTAAGCACTTCTGCTGTTTGTAAGATTGTTTTTTCGATTAACCCTTAGTAGAGCATCTAGCTGCTTTCAAACCATGAGCTAGATTGTACATTCTCAGACCGTGGTCTGGAAGCCTAGGGATTAGTAAAACACATTACGCACTAAAATTGAATCTGGTCACTAAGATTTCTATGTTTTGATTCAATTCATGCTATACATTCCAAACAAGTTAGGACAGTCTATAGCTTATATCACATATCACTTATATCTGCATGCTTTAATACACTACTTTCATGTATATGCATATAATTTCCCTTCCTGACAAACATCAGTCAGTAAGAACACTCACTTTGGTTCAACTCAAACTTTAAAATGTCTGAACTATTATGCAATACATGACCACCATGTTTACTTCAGAATACCTACGGACAGTAGATGATCCAGATCAGCTTTGCCTTAGATGAGAGGAAGAGCTAAAAGCTTATTCTAAGGAAGCAAGAGTTGGAAAAAAAAGTTTAGTGTGTCTTTAAAACACACTTAGAATCTGAGGCATTGTAGACTCAGATGTGTCCTGCATTCCACTTCAAGGCACTGTTTTTAGTCTACTATGGGTTACTACTAGTCATATCTCAGGCAAGCATCTCTAATATAAATCTATTAATACATAGAAGTTAGATAAACAAAAACGTTTTTCTATATTTGAAGTAATGTAGATAGCTATTTACAGTCCCATGTCCTGGGTGATACTGACTGCACATGTCCATATTCAAACACCAGTTTGAACCACGGTTTTTATTGTCAGCCACAAAATGATGCACTTCTCTGCATTAAACCCAGTGGAGATGTATGACTCAGGCATTGTTTGCTATACTCTGACTTGTAAAATACATAGATGGCAGAAGTCGGATGGCTACTGAGTGAGTTCTCAGCAAATGAGGCTTATTGATACCCATCCGAGGTTTCATGGCACTCTGATAAAACAATAAAAAAAGTGACGGACCATATCGGATTCGTCTCATGAATAGCAATACATAGCTGAAGCACTTGAGCATTAAAAACATTTGCACCGGCAAAGCTGCATATCTGATTCGGCCAACAGCCAGCCGCTGGCCAATCCTCTAGCTCACATAGCATAACATACATGAGGAAAAGAAACAGAACTCCCATACATTGCCTTGCCTCCACAGTTAGAAATAAGTGTCCACAGCTGCTTAAATACAATTTGGAAACGAATCCCTTGAACATGTGTCTGCTGCAAGCACATAACAAAGGGTGCTAAAAATTAGGACAACTGTGGTGAAACGTGTTGGGTGTTTTGATCTACTAAATCTGCTATTTGGAAAAATTCCTCTTTTTAAAGTAAATGTATTTGTTAATATATGGTTTTATGAATTATATGCATTTGTTATTGATTAAACATTTTTTAAACCATATTGTCACCATGTTACCGTCTATCTTCTCATGAGATCTTATGCCCAAAATATCTTCCCTATGTAATTGCTTATTGTTTATGCTCACTCCTGCCTTTGCTTTGTATCTCTGTTCATGCACCCTTCCCTGGCTCGGCCGCAGAGTACACCCTTCCCTTGCTCGGCCTTAGTGTGGTGCCCTTCCCTTGCTCAGCCACAGAGTGGTACTCCCAAAGAGTGGCACCCTTTTCTTCCTTGGCCACAGAGTGGTAGTCCCACACAGTGGCACCCTTCCCTTGCTTGGCCCCCTGAGTGGCATCTGCCCAGTTGGCCCCAGAGTGGCTCCTACCAAATCCAACTACAGTCCAAATCCTGCTCTATATCCTAAAGCCCTGTACTGTGTCTGCCCTCTTTCATAAAGCCCTTTCATAGCAAAGCCATGTCATAGTAAAGTCCTGTCATAGTAAAGCTCAGCCCTGTTTCATGTTTCTGTTCCTTTATTCTCTTGCCTTGATCTGATGTTGGAAAGGAGGCATACCCGAAAGTTGATCATACGGATTTGCAGACGGGCATCCACAACAGACTTTATCTGCACATACCGGAATCTACACAGCAGTATCGCTGAACAACGCAAGTTTTATATTTCTACAAGCTTTTTATATTGTCTTTTAAAGTAAGCATGAAATGTATTGGGGTCAATTAATGTGTTATATTTTCCTATGCAATGGTCTCCTTCTCCTGTCCAACCTAGATCCATACTGCAAATTAAAACATTCACCGAACTGCCATTACAGCCTGATTGTGCGGACTGTAGTCCCAATGCGTGTTCCAACCAGATCCAGTTTTGGGGCTCTGGCCCATGTATGTTGTTCCATAAGGGGGGGGGGGGGCACATAGAGCCAGCTTTGTGTTGATTTTCTACACATGATATTTTGTATTGTTTTTTTCTTTTTTATATATATATATCCATTGCATCCCTTTGCTAAAGTCCTAGCCAAGATAAGTATATTTGTACAACACTTTTTATTGATTTTATGTTTTATATGTGTTTTTGAGGTAACACTTGTGTTTGCAGCACTTTAAAATTATTGTAATAAGTTTTGTATATTTAATATCACTAGGCGCCTCTTATAACACACACTTTGTACTTGATTGGTTTCTAGTATCCCTGCTTTTGTTCCATTACAGGTTTTCATTCTCTCCTCTGGCTTTGTCAGTTCCTCTATTTAAATGTGCGACCACAACCATTTTGTTTCTCTTAAGATGTCAGTTCTGCAGTATTCAGGTTTTCTCTGTGTCTTGTGTGTTTGTGTAGTTTATGTTATTATATTCTGTTATTGAAAAAAACTAGTTTATTATTTGTTCTAGGGACTTGCCTGATTTGTGAGGTACCATTACGCTGGTTGGCAAGCTTACATCTTATGGCCATAAGTGAACCAAACCCTCAGCATGCTATCTCAAAGTATTAGGTTAGTTCCTGTGTTTCTGTTTGTATATATATGTTCCCTTTCCCTCTTTCCCTGAAGGACCTAAGGAATACAAAGGTTGTTTCCAATGCCTGCTCCAGGATGTCAGCAGGGTTCCTTAGTTTCCCACCTTGGTTATAACTGGATACATTAGCTGCTTCCACAAGGCCCAGGAATATGGCACAAACCTGAAGCTTCAAGCTTGTGGGGGAGTGCATTTATCCTGCACCAAACCCTGTGTCTACACATCTCTCACTCAGGATCAAATGCAATCCAGGACCAGGGGCGTTGCTAGGTCTCCAAAAGATCCGGGGCTGGAGCCCGAGATAGATTTGATAGAAGTAGAGTAAATAAGCTCACATGGTTAGGCAGCATACAGACTGATATATATGATGCCAATGAACAATAGGTATATATGGGTATATATCAGGGCTCAACAAATCCGGGGCACCAGGAAATTATACCTGGATCCCAGTTATTGTTGTCCCTGCCTGGTGCCTTCGCCGCTGGGATCATTTTATTTATTTATTTATCCAGCGGAGCACGAGGGACCAGTCTGTGCACGGGCTGCACAGTCTTATAGTGTCCGAGCACTGAGTGTGCTCAGCAGGGCTAGAAACAACAGCAGGGCACAGACCAGGCTAGAATGAGGTATAGGAGCCAGGAGGGGGACATATTGATAGATGCACTTTTTACATCGTAAACAACAACAAAATTGCTGACTTGTGTGTAAGTGTATGTGACTGACAGTGAGTGTGTGTGTGTGTGTGTAACTGATTGTGTGTTTATGTGACTGACTGTGTGTATGTCGGCCTGTGATCGACTGTATGTGTCTGTGACTGATTGTGTGTGTTTGTCTGTCTGTTACTGACTGTGTGTGTGTGTTTGTCTGTGACTGACTGTATGTCTGCCTGTGACTGACTGTATGCGTGTGTCTGTATGTGTGTGTGTGCCTGTCTGTCTGTGACTTACTCCACAGCATTGTGCAAATGTGTAGGTATAACACAGACTCCACAGCAATAAAATTCACAGTAATGTGCAGTGTGTGAGTGTATCACAGTCTCAACAGCAATAAAACTCACAGTAATGTGCAGTGTGTGAGTTTATCACACACTCATGCTGCACATTACTGTACCATAATACACCATAAGACAATAAGGCATGCAAGAAACTCACATTACTCGAAGTTACACTTATACACATAAATACACAGCCACAAATACACACATATACACATGCAGCCACACATACACACTTGCACAGTTACACATACATACACACACCCATGACTTCAAAATAACTGAGCATACAAAATGTTGTGTATGTTGCAAACACCATTTACCAGACTTTGAGAAAAATAGTAGACCAGCAGTCTCATAATATGCCATAATATTGGGGATTTCACAGCCCCCCCCCCCCCCCCCCACAGACACCCATCCTTAAACCCCCACCCCCACATAGATACCCTTACATGGACAACCTTACACTCACACACTCTCTTACACACACACCCAGACAACCTAAAACAGACACCCATATACACACAGATGGCCTTTCCCACACAGATATTCTGCCACGCAGACACGTGTGTAAACCTGCAACTCTCACATACACATCATACGTATTTCTTTTTTTAATAAAAATGGGTCAAAAACCTTGGGAGAATAGGCTGAGGTATGAAGGTATGCTCCATCTACCCTGGGGAGAATAGGCTAAGGTATGAAGGTATGCTCCTTCTACCCTGGGGAGAATAGGCTGAGGTATGAAGGTATGCTCCTTCTACCCTGGGGAGAATAGGCTGAGGTAAATGAAGGTATGCTCCTTCTACCCTGGGGAGAATAGGCTGAGGTATATGAAGGTATGCTCCTTCTACCCTGGGGAGAATAGGCTGAGGTATGAAGGTATGCTCCTTCTACCAACCTCATAAAAGAGAGAAGTGCAGGGAATTGAGATGGAAATGCAGCTGAATGGGAGAATTTTTCCAACTTGGCTACTTTAGCCTTAATTTTGAAATTCCCATCTCACTTCCCTGCAATTCTCTCTTTCATGAGTAAAGCCCATAATGTAATGTAAAGCAGCACATTAATTCATAATCTATGGGTTTAATACTATAACCAGGTACATGGGATGTGTAATGCCATGTGTATGGACTTTTATTGCCATCAATATAAAGACTAAATATAAAGATGAATCACTATTATTTATATTGAATGTGATAATCAAGTGTGAAAATAAAATTAATATGAGAGGATAGCATTGTTTCACATTTGATTATCACATTCAATATGAATCATAGTAATTAATCACATTTCTCCTAGTAATCTCACTGGGATTCACACTCACACACACTCATAACTCTGCCACTCACACTTTCACTCTCACACACTCTGCCACTCACACACAGATACGCGCACACTCATAACTCTGCCACTCACGCTTACACTCATTCTCACATACTCTTCCAAAAACTCACACACACACTTACATTCCCCCACTCACGCTTACTCTATTCCACTCACACCCACTTACACTCTGCCACTCACATACATACACATGCACACTCATAACTCTGCCACTGTCCAGCATCCAGATTGCAGCATGCAGGGGGAGGACCGAGCGTGAGGGGGTGGGCCTAGCGCGAGCGGGCATGGCCAGAGTCGCCATCCGGGGCTATGGAGGGGAGATCTGGGGCTTCAGCCCCAGTAGCCCCCCCCCTAGCGATGCCTCTGTCCAGGACCCTATTTCGGGAAACATACATGGGAAAAGCATAAAGCTATCCTAGATAGAAGATAAAGCATTCATTCAGATTGTATTTCTTTGTTTATTTTAATTAGGTAGAAGTTGAGCATACTAGATTGACTGAATGGTTATTATCTGATGACGCATTTTATCCGTCTATGTACATGCCAGTTTGTCCTCATACTAGGGCCACTTGATATTTCACTTGTGTTTATTTGTTTGAAGGACAGATTAAAAAAAAAAAAAAGGTTTAGTGGCTCTTTAAGCATATGGATATATTTTAACCATGTAACATATTGTGGCCATCACTAAAATGTTTTAACCTTTTTTTAAGTGCTATGTTTTTACTGGACAATATTAGACAAATATATTTGTATTGAATTTTCATTAATTCAGTTTCCCCAGATACACAATATGGTCAAAAATGCTTCAGAAAAGAATGCATCCTCATTGTTCAGATTCGACCCACTAATAGAACATTGAATGATTTAACATGGCCTTTACTGTTCCGTTGTCTTAGAAACCAGATTAGAAGTTTGAGAATTTTCTATACATGTTTGCATAATCAGCATGGGAAAAGTGCAGGAGCACTTCTGAGTCCCTGTTGTTTTATTGTCATGGAAACCAAACACTACCACAAACAGTATTTTTGTAGTATTTAGTATAAATTGTTAGAAACATATTCTGGCTGTTAACCCCTTAAGGACAGACCCTTTGAAACATTTTTGGCCATTCTGGACAATGGCTATTTTAACATTTCTGTGTTGTTTATGCTTAGCTGTAATTTTCCTATTTGTCATGTTCTGTACCCACGCAAATTATATATTGTTTTTATAGGGAAAAGAAGGGCTTTCCATGCACTAATTCTACCACCAGACTTTGTTAAAGTTTGTGGTAGTAATTTGTTGGTGTTTTTTTCAAGTACATTGTACTTCAGACATGAATTCACAGATGTTGGTATGTGTCACTGCCAAATAACACCTCAATATGTGTTCAGCAACATCTCCTGAGTACAGGGATACCCATGCATAGGTTTATCAGCTTGTTTGTACAGGGATACCAGCCATGCATAGGTTTGTTGGGTTGTTTTACAAAAGTAGGCTATTTCAAATGGTGGGATTTTAACTTTTTCCATGCACTAATTCTACCACCGGCCTTTGTCAAAGTTTGTGGAAGTAAAAACTTTGACAAAGTTTAGTGGGGGGGTTTTCGCATACATTGTACTCCAGACATGAATTCACAGATTTTGATTTGTCAAAACAGAATGAAGGGTGTAGACAGCACACAGAAGATTTGGGGTGCTCAAGCAAGGGGCTCCACCAGTCCTCTGCATTATAGGAATAAAGAAATCAGGCGGCTCAGCACAAGTCATGTGCTGCATACAAAATAGCTATATAAATAGTATAAAAGTGTTTTATACATTATGTAGCCCTGTAACATGTATAAAAGATATAAGATATAAACAAACATGAATTATATTAAGCAATAATATTATGGGGATAGCAACCCCAAAAAAAGTGTTGCACTAGTGTCAGTACTGAGTGGTATATTAAAAACAAAAATAATTTCCTACATAGGACCAAGTTCAAATTAGTTACAAATATAGATATACATAATATTTAATTACTCATATTTTTTTTTACATATTTTTTTACATTTCTCTATTTAGATTTTATAATAAAGATTTGTATAAACATATGTTTAAAAAATATGAGTAAATATGAGTAATTGAATATTATATCACTTGGCTTGTGCTGACCCGCCTTATTTCTTTATTCCTAGATTTTGGTATGTGTCACTGCCAAACAACACCCCAATATGTATTCAGCAACCTTTCCTGAGTACAGGGATACCACCCATGCAAAATGACACATTTTTGTGTGACGTGTCTGTCACGTCACATATAGGGAAGGGGTTAAAGAGATAAAAAGACATATATATATATATATATATATATTTTATTTTTTATTTTTTTTAATTGGGTGGTGGTTTCGGTTATAGCTAGTGTTAGTGCTTGGGTTAGGGCTACAATAGCACTATAGATAATTATTTGGGGGAAATGGTTAGGATAAAGTAATTCGCTACTTATACTTATTGCAAAAAAAAACCCCTAAAACATGAAATATTGTCAAACTTAGAACAAACTTATTGCTCTCTTATAAGCACTTGAACAGTTTATGTCTCCTGTTGGGTGCTTTTCCAGTTGTCAACAAAATAAAACAGAGAAAGCACTCCTCACTACCTTTGCTCTCTTATCTGGCTTCAATATGGAGTGAATGAGCTGTACTAGGATGACTCTAAAACACTGCCTACCATAAATACCCTATATGTAATTAAAGTGGTTTTCAGGATAGTTCGCAGATTACATTGATGTTATGTATAATTAGTCAGATGATCATTTATTACTATTGTGCCTACAACTGGTTCATTTTTATTGTATTACTCTTTTAAGTAATTTTTTGGGGAAATCACTATCATTTTTGTAGAATACTCATTCATTATATATTTCAGGATGGGTTAGGTGGTATAGAATGCAATACGTATATTAGCATTCAGTTATTGCCTTGGAAACAACATTTTTTTTCTCTCAACCATGTCAGCCTGTGACACATATTTATATTCACAGAAGGGACTAACTGAGATAAGAGAGCTTTTATAGAAATTACCCAGCAGCATTCTGACAGTGATAGCACAATTCAGAATATGAGGCACGCAGTAGGTCTGATCGGTAAAATAATATGCCCAAGTGACAGTTGTAAACAAAAATAAACATTTTTTGTGATTTTCCTATTGATTAAAATATCAAAACTGAGGTGAGATTGTAGGAGTTACAAAGTTTTTATTTATTTTTTTACAAAACACATTACAAATTTAAAGTGTTAAAATAGCGACGAAAATGTCACTGCTGTAAGATGTTGCTCTATAATCTTGTTTCACCTGTCTAAGGGCTCAGCCTATTTATTTGGCAATAATCTATGTTCCCAAACATGGTGTCACATCTGTAATACTATAGTAGTAAGAACTGTCAAATCTGGACACATACAACATTCTGTGAAAAAGCTGTAATTGAGTGGTAATATTGGTGTTTTTTGCTGGCGATGGAGATTTCCTATATATTTGCACATTTTTAGCACATTTAACATTGACACCTTCATTAGAATTCAAGTTGTCTCCAGCACAGCATGACAGATGACAGGCTCTTAAGTCTGTACATAAGAAATCCTGGGATCCCGGTTTGAACAGTCGGGTAGGCAAGTTATTTTCTGCAGTGAGCCACTTAATCAATGTGTGTGCCCATGCACACATACAAACAGTGTCACACACACTTTTGTTTTTATACTGTATATCTTTATTTGGATTTATTAGGTTATAAACTTATCTTCTAAATATTACATTGTGTTTATTAAATTGTTTAATAGATTATAGAATTAATCAGAATTATTTAAAACGTATATGATGTCAGATGTACAACTTAATATTAATAAAAGGAACAACAAAACCCTCAAATAAATAAAATAGAGGTTTGTAATCACTTAGCGTAGCTTAACCAATAATTAGATGATATTAGCATTAACAGATCTACCATGAGGGCCACAGTGTCCATATTTTCAGTAATATCTTGTATTTGTCGCTCACAATACTCGATAGCTTTTAATTCACACAGATTTTATTTATTCTTGTAATCACATCATACCAGGATAGGTCTAATTTATTCCATCTACTAGCTGTATATATTCTTACATCCATACATAATGATCTAATTAATATATTTTCATATTTTGTTAGGTTATTAATTTTTAGATTGAGTAGCGCATTCCAAGGTGTTAATTTCACACACACAGAATGTCACAGTGTCTCACACAATCAAACAATGTCACACACACAGAATGTCACACATAGTCATATACACACCGAATAACAATGTTACACACACAGACTTTTTTTTATACTATATATCTTTATTTGGATTTATTAGGTTATAAACTGATCTTCTAAATATTACATTGTGTCAATGTGTCATTTATCAAATTGTTTAACAGATTATAGAATTTATCCGAATTATTTACAAAGTATATGATATCAGATATACAACTTAATATTATTAACAGGATGGAAAAAACCCTCAAATAAATAAAATAGAGGTTTGTATTTACTTAGCTTAGCTTAATCAATAATTAGATGTTATTAGTATTAACAGATCTACCATAAGGGCTAGAAAGCCATAGTGTCCATATTTTCAGAAATTTCTTATATTTGTCATTCACAATACTCGATAGCTTTTCATTTACACAGATTTGATTTATTATTGTAATCACATCATACCAAGATAGGTCTAATGTATTACATTAAATAGCTGTATATATTCTTACATCCATACATAATGATCTAATTAATATATTTTCATATTTTGTAAGGGTTATTAATTTTTAGATTTGAGTAGCGCATTCCAAGGTGTTAATTTCACTGGGATGGGTATGATCCCATTAATTATGTTATTTAATTTGGACCATATATTCTTTTTATTTTGGGGCATTTCCACCATATATGCAGTGCTGTATTTACCGCGAGGCATCCTAGGCGGATGCCTAGGGCGACAAATTTTGGGGGCGGCAGCGCCCCCCAGCACTAAAAAAAAAAACGTAAAAAAAAAATAAAACGCGGCCCTTTAAAAAAAAAAAAAAAGACAGCGCTTGCAGGCAGAGACGGAGGTGAGAGGGGATCGGAAGATCCCCCCTCACCATCGCTCTGCCTGCCAGGCTGCACAGGGAGCTGAACAGGCAGCACAGAGAAACCTCTGTGCTGCTTGTTCGGCTCCCCGTGCAGTGTGCCGACACGGAAGTGCCGACAGTCACGTGACCGGCGCGCTGACGTCATACGCGCGCCCGGTCACGTGACCTGTCAGCACAATCGCCGGGAAGCCCAACAGGCAGCATGGAGGGACCATGCTGCCTGCCACTAGCCACCAAGGAAAGGTAAGTGTGATGGGAGTGTGTGTGTGATGGGAGTATGAGCTTGATGTGAGTCTGAATGATGGGGCATGTCTTAGGTGTGTAATTTGGGTGTGCAGCTTGGGTAGGGGGGTGCCCTGATTTTGTCTGCCTAGGCAGCACAAAATCAAGATACACCACTGCATATATGGATGTTGTCTCCTCTTTCTACACAGCCTCTAAAGCAATTTTCATTGACATCAGCATACATCTTGTTTAATAATGTTGGCACTAGATATGTCTTTAACAGTTTATATGTTTGTTCACTGAAGTTCACTGACAGAACATTTTGCTGTCTCTTATAATATTTCTGACCACTTGTCATCATCGGTTCACCTAAATCTTCCTGCCATCTATACCTGCAGAAACGTTCCTTATTGTTAATATTGACACTATGACACATCTCTGAGTGCATAGTTTCAGTGTTTTAGATATATTTCAAAATCTATGTACTTATCAGTAATAAGATATCTGGATAAGAAATTTGATAAATTATTATAATTTTCCTCTGTAATGTCATTTCTATTATTTAGTTTTCTCATAATTACTTGGTATTCTAAGATGGTATTGTTTGCAATAAAATCTTCAACACACAGACACAGTCACATACACACCCAATCACACAATGTCACACACACACACACACACACACACACACAAATGCACATTTTACTGTATGTTCCCTCTCTTTTTTTCCTTGCCTGGCAGGGAAGGGGTACTCTAGGGTAGCCCAGCGTGGGCTTTGCCTTTTACATTAGCACATACCATCTCCTGCTGCAGTCGCAGAGTGAATTAGAGAATATGTCACAGGACACCCGGCGCTCTCACAAGTTGCATCTATTGCATGAGGAGTGGGAACTGCCCTGTAAGTCTCAGGTAGCACCAAAATACTTACAAATTGGAATCAAATTCATCCATAGACTTCTGTGGGGAGGGATAGAGACTGATGTCAGGATGATTTAGGCTATTGCGAAAAATAACAATAGTACTACCGAAAATAAAGAAATTAAAATTTAAAAAATTTAATATACATGGGACTAGGGCAAGTAGCACTTGCCGCTACTAATAGTAAATGCATTATACTGGGGCTGGGAGCATTTGGCAAGCTCCCAGACCCTGTGTAATATACATTGGAGGACAGGGCTACTTGCCCTAGCCTCCATCCTATAATGAATGGGGCTGGGAGAAGACCCCAATATTATTCATTGGGGGCCAGGGCTACTTGCCCTGACCCTTATTTAAAAAAAAAAGAAAAACAAGGTCCTGAGCTGGCCCAAATACCACTCGACCCCTAAATTAACTAAATACTCCCGTAGGATCGGGAGGCTGCCCAAAGGTTACCTCTACCTAGCCCAGGGGGTAATACAATAGTCACCTTTTAAAAAACACACATTTTATGTGCCAGGGGGTGGGCAGTTTGTAGAGTATGCTATTCTCTCCATTGTTTGCTCTTTGAGTTTGTAGAGTAGGTGGATTATTTGTATTTTTGGATGGTTCCTTTCCCTTGGTTTAGATGAGAATTGATGCTTCTGTGGAGGGCGTGGGGCATTATCAAAGATATAGCGCCCTTCATGTCATTTTCACTGCCCATACCCCTGGGGGGCAGGGCAAATAGCCAGTGTATTTTATTGGGAGCTGGAAGCCATTTGGGCAGCTGTTTGTTTTTGCTCAGTTGTTTCTTTTCATTAATAGAGCCTGAATAGCGCTGAGACAGCCTAAGACAAGAAAAATGAAATCAAGATTAATAGATACATGTAATGACATCTCTTAATACCATTCTAGTCCTGCCTGTTCTGATGTAGGCAGAATATACCCTATCTAACTTTTACAACTAAAGGTCATGATGGGGAGCCATGTGACTCTGTATGCTATGTCAATTAGGGGCATTTTAAGAGGATCTACAAAAACATGAAATTATTGCCCAAGAATGTCATGTGAAAGGCTACATTACATTCTTATATGATACGTTTTAATTCTATAGATTTCAGTTAATTGGAACAGAAGAAACTGAAAGAATCAATGGGAAATGTTTAGGTCAGATGCAGGCTCAAGATATTGTGCTGCATGGGTCCATGGATGAAATGCTGCATCCCCCACACTAAAGCCACGCCTTCCAACACCACACTCAAATTTGTTATATAACAATTAGATTTAATGTGTAATTAATAACGTTTGCCATTAAAGCTCACACTCTAATTTAATTACATTTGACAGTTAAGCTTGCAGGCTAATGGAATTAAGTTTGCCAATTTTATTATATTATTTTTACTTTGAAAATATCATAGAAAAACATACAATAACATACTTGCAATTCTTGTATTAACCCCTTAGTGACATGACTTTTTTGGCTTGTCAGAGGCTTGGTGACATGGGCTGTTTTAACATTTCTGAGCAGTTTGTGTTTTGCTGTAATTTATTTCTGTCTCATTTAGTGTACCCGCACAAACTATATATCGTTTTTATCGTTATAAGAAGGGCTTTCTTTTGATACCTTTGTTTTGATAATTGTATATAATTTGATGTAAAAAAAATAATAAAATATGGCAAAAAAAAAAAAAAATATATTTTTTATGACTTTTATTTGAAAAATCGTATACTCATGTACAAGAGACAACAAAAAAACACTGCTAAATAGTTTCTAATATATGTCCTGAGTTCAGAAATAGCCCATGTTTTATGTTTTTGTGCTTTTTTATTCATGTTACAGGGCCAGAACTATAAAGTAGTGCAAAGCTATTTTAAAATCCTTTTTTTCAAAATTAGTGATAGTGACATTGTAACACTGATTTCTGTACTAAATCCATGAATGACCCCCAACATGTACATATTTTTGAAAACTAGACCACTCAGGGCAATTAACTTGGGGTATTTTGACACATTTCATGTAGCCATTTTACCACCAATCTTTGCCAAAGTTTGCAGCAAAAAAACTTTTTTTTTAATTTTTCACATAGATTGCAATTTAGGTAAACATTACCTTAAAATGTGAAGGGGTATTTCCAAATAACACCTCAATTTGTGTTCAGCAACATCTCCTGAGTACAGGGATACCACCCATGCATAGGTTTGTTGGTTTGTTTTGGGGCTAAAAGGCCACATTTAGGGGGTGCGCATTTTGGTTTTCCAACTTGGAATTCTGACATGCAGAAAACTTGTGCCCATGTCAAATAGTAGTATTTTAACACTTTCCATGCACTAATTATACTACCAGCCTATGTCAATGTTTTGGGTAGTAATTTTTTTTCACATACATTGTACTTTGGGCATGAATTCAAAGATCCTGTTATATGTCAGTGCCAAACAACACCTCAATATGTGTTCAGCAATATCTCCTGAGTACAGGGATACCACCCATGTATAGGTTGGTTAGGTTATTTGTGGGTTAAAAGGCCACATTTGAGAGGTGCGCTTTTTGGTTTTCCAACTTGGAATTCTGACGTGCAGAAAACCTTCGCCCATGTCCAATTTGGGACATTTTTGAAGCCAAAAAGTGTATTCTACCCCACAAAGCCATATATTTTTTAAAACTAGACACCCTAGGGTATTTCAAATAGTAGTATTTTAACACTTTCCATGCACTAATTATATTACCAGCCTATGTCAATGTTTTGGGTAGTAATTTTTTTTCACATACATTGTACTTTGGGCATGAATTCACAGATCCTGATATATGTCAGTGCCAAACAACACCTCAATATGTGTTCAGCAACATCTCCTGAGTACAGGGATACCACCCATGTATAGGTTGGTTAGGTTATTTGTGGGTTAAAAGGCCACATTTGAGAGGTGCGCTTTTTGGTTTTCCAACTTGGAATTCTGACGTCCAGAAAACCTTCGCCCATGTCCAATTTGGGACATTTTTGAAGCCAAAAAGTGTATTCTACCCCACAAAACCATATATTTTTGAAAACTAGACACACTAGGGTATTTCAAATGGTAGTATTTTAACACTTTCCATGCACTAATTCAACCACCAGCCTATGTCAATGTTTTGGGTAGTAATTTTTTTTCACATACATTGTACTTCGGGCATGAATTCACAGATCCTATTATGTGTCAGTGCCAAACAACACTCCAATATGTGTTCAGCAACATCTCCTGAGTACAGGGATACCACCCATGCATAGGTTTGTTGGGTTGTTTGGGGGCTAAAAGGCCACATTTAGGGGGGGTGCATTTCCAACTTGGAATTTTGACATGTAGTCAGCCTGCGCCCATGTTCCATTTGGGACACTTTTGAAGCCTGTCAAAGTATTTTACCCCATCAAACCATATATTTTGGAAAACTAGACATCCTAGGGTATTTAAAATTGGGGTATTTTAACACTTTCCAAGTGCTAATTCTACCACCAACCTATGTCAAAGGGTTGGGATGTCATTTTTTCCCCACACACATTGTAGTTCAGGCAGGAATTTTCAGATTCTGGTATTTGCTACTGCCAACCAACACCTCAATACGTGTTCAGCAACATCTCCTGAGTACAGGGATACCCCCCATGCATAGGTTTGTTGGTTTGTTTTGGGGCTAAAAGGCCACATTTAGGGGGTGCGCAATTCCAACCTGGAATTTTGACATGTAGTCAGCCTGCGCCCATGTTCCATTTGGAACATTTTTTAAGCCGTCCAATGAATTGTACCCCATCAAACCATATATTTTTGGAAAAAAGACATCCTAAGGTATTTCAAATGGTGGTATTTTAATACTGTATAGGTACTAATTCTACCACCAGCCTTTGTAAAAGTTTGTGGTAGTACTTTTTTGGGAGTTTTTTTCCCACATACATTGTACTTCAGGCATGAATTCACAGATTTCAGTATATGTCACTGCCAAACAACAACCCAATATGTGTTCAGCAACATCTCCCGAGAACAGGGATAGCACCCATGCATAGGTTTGTTGGTTTGTTTTTTGGCCAGAAGGCAACATTTGTGAGATGCGCATCTCAAAATTCCAACTTGGAATTTTGACATGTAGTCAACCTGCGTCCGTGTCCTATATGGGATATATCTTTGAAGCCAGCCAATGTAATTTACCCGCACCAAACCATATATTTTTTTAACGGTAGACCCCCATCACTCCTTGTGGCAAGGGCTCAGCAGCCACCGATACATCACTAGATGATGTATCAGAAAGCTGACCAGGGTCAAAATCGAACCCTGAGTCCGCGGCCTCAGAATCAGTGCGTAAGCAGTGATCTTGAGCAAAGAAGGGGTTAATAGCTCTTAGAAGAGCCTATCTAGTACTGTAATACATTACAGTGCAAATAAATTAATCCATAAAATAGTGCAGACAGCAAAACATACTGTTGCTGTGCAAGATTACTGCTTAAACAGTGATGAATGGCAGGGAAGGGGTTAATACACAGTGAAAGACTTTCATAAAACCTGACAATTTTATAAAATGTTATTTTATATCACTAATACTGATCTGTCTCTTTCCGTCACAAAAATGTAAGTGAGGAGAGGGAGGCAGATCAATTTTTGTGAATATTGATCCGACCAATTTTGATCTGACCAGGGCGAATGGTGAGCTTAATTGAGAAATCACCAAACCGCCTTTGCCACTAATTCGCTGTTACTGATCGCTATGCTCTCAAATATTTTTACTTTACATGTAATCATCTAGCGGGTATGTGTAAAAAAAAAAAAATATGCAGACAGATAAAAATTGCTTTGGCGTCAATATCATTGCGTAAGCAGTGATCGACGGCAAAGAAGGGGTTAATAACTCTTAGAAGAGCCTTTTTAGTACTGTAATAAATTACAGTACAAAAAAATTAACCCCTAAAAAATGCACAAACAGCAAAAATAAATGCGCTGATGTGCACGCTCACTGCTTACGCAAGATCAGTGGCAGGGAAGGGGTTAAACGCAGGGAATTGCTTTAATACATTTTTTTTTATTGTTTTATTATTTGCGTGTTGTGTCTTTATTGTTTTTTTTTACTTTTACTTACTTTTCTCACTTTGATCTGTCTCTCTCCCTCACTAAAAAAAATGTGAGGAGAGGGAGGCAGACCATAACTGGTCAGATCAATATAGGGTTAATATTGATCTGACCAGTCAGTGGGAATGTTCAGCAGAACATCCCCACTGCTTGTCTGTGTGCCTGGCAGGCACTGATTGCCTCTGTGAAGAGGCAATCGTGTGGCTGCCAGAGAGCACAGGAAGCAGGCACTTCCTGCCTCCTATGCTCTTGCCCTTAGAAGGGCAGCGCCATCTTGGTCACCCAGTGACTTGCGAGGCAATCAGGAACACTTTCTGAGCATAGGAAGTGAAAGATTCGCTTCCTATGCTCATTTTTGAAATGCCCGTGTTTTAAAGGCTCTGTGCCTTTAAAACCGGCATTTCGATCGCTCTCCGGAGCGATCGAAATGCCGACGGGCATTTTTTTTAGCATTGTACGATGCTTCCACACGGAAGCATCGTTACAATGCCGCTTGAGCACTGAAAGCGGAAAAACTCCGCTTTCAGTACTCGTTTTGACACAGAACGGACTAGGTCCGTCCTGTGTCACTAACGCTTCGGCACACAGGACGGACCTAGTCCGTCCTGTGTCGCCAAGGGGTTAAATAGAAAATCTTCACATATTGGAATAAAAGTACTTACATTCAAATACAAAACACATCAAATCTCATGACGCCATATTGCAAAGCCTCTGTTAGCTGCTTGATAATACTCTGGTCTATTTTCGGGAGAAGATTCTCAGCACATTACCATAATGTGGCATGATAGCTGGGGGCACACATATCAGGGGTGGATCCAGAGTCTGATCTCGGGAGGGGCACATGTCCATCTGTTTTTTTCTTCTCTCCCATGTCCGTCTGTCTTTTCCTCTCTCCCATGTCCGTCTGTCTTTTCCTCTCTCCCATGTCCATTTGTCTTTTCCTCTCTCCCATGTCCGTGTGTCTTTTCCTCTCTCCAATGTCCGTGTGTCTTTTCCTCCCTCCCATGTCCGTGTGTCTTTTCCTCTCTCTCATGTCCTTCTGTCACGCTCCTCTCCCTTCCCATGTCTGTCGCACTCCTCTCACTCCCCATGTTCCTCTGTCTCTCTTCCTTCCATGTCCGTTTCTCTCCTCTTCCTTCCCATGTGAGTCTTTGTATCCTCTTCTTTCCCATGTCCGTCTGACTCTCCTCCCATTTCCCAGCTCTCTGTCTCTCCTCTCCCATCCCGTGTCTGTCTTTCTCTCCTCTCCCATGTCATTCTATCTCGCCTCTGCCATTCCCCATTCCATGTCTGTCTCTCCTCTACCATCCCATTTATGTCTCTCTCTTCTCCTTTCCCATATATGTCTCTCTCCTCTCCCTTTCCATGTCTGTCTGTCTCCTCTCCTTTCCCATGTCTCTCTCTATTCTCTACCTCCTATGACTGTCTCTTTGTCCCTCTAACCATGTATGTGTCTCTCCTCTTCCCAATAGCCGTCTCTTTTCCTCCTCTCCCCATCTGTGTTCTCTCCTCTCTCCCCCACCAGTCAGTGTTCTCTCTTCTCCCCATAAATGTTCTCTCCTCTCTCTCTCCATCAGTGTTCTCTCCTCTCTCCCCTCCCATCAGTGTTCTCTCCTCTCTCTCCCCCCCATAAGTGTTCTCTGCTCTCTCCCCCTTGTTCTCTCCACTCTCTCCCCCCCCAGTGCTGTATCTTGGTTTTGTGCTGCCCTAGGCAGACAAAATTTGTGCACCCCCCCACAATGCACACCCACGACATGACCCATAACCCACGTTGCACACCAAGGACATGCCCCATCACCCCATTACATACACATTGCCAATATTATTTGCCCATAATATTTCCCAGCTAATTTGCCCAATAATATGCCAGTATCATTTGCCATTAATATGCCCCAGCCAATTTGCCCAATAATATGCAAGTATTATTTGCCATTAAAAAGTCACAGCCAATTTCCCCAATAATATGCCAGTATTTGCCATTTAATCAGCCCCTGCCAATTTGCCCAATATTATGCCAGTATAATTTGCCATTAATATTCCCAGCCAATTTGTCCAATAATATGCCAGTGTTATTCTGCCATTTACCTGTAGTATGCCCCTGCCAATTTGCCCAATATTAAGCCAGTATTATTTGCCATTTAATTTGCCCCTGCCAATTTGCCCAATAATATGCCAGTGTTATTTGCCATTTAATATGCCCCTGCTAATTTGCCCAATAATATGCCAGTGTTATTTGCCATGTTATATCCCGCAGCCAATTTGCCCAATAATATGCCAGTGTTATTTGCCATTTAATGTGCCCCTGCCAATTTGCCCAATAATATGCCAGTGTTATTTGCCATTTAATGTGCCCCTGCCAATTTGCCCAATAATATGCCAGTGTTATTTGCCATTTAATATGCCCCTGCCAATTTGCCCAATAATATGCCAGTGTTATTTGCCATTTAATATGCCCCAGCCAATTTGCCCAATAATATGCCTGTGTTATTTGCCATTGAATATGCCCCTGCCAATTTGCCCAATAATATGCCAGTGTTATTTGCCATTTAATAAGCCCCTGACAATTGTCCCAATACTAAGCCAGTATTATTTGCCATTATTAAGCAACTGCCGATTTTCCCAATACATCCCCCCATCTCCCCAGCACTTACCTTTCCCTGGTGGCTAGTGGCACCATGCTGCCTGTTCGGCTCCCACCGGTTGTGCAGAGAGGGCACGTGACCGACGCGCGTCTGACGTCAGAGCGCCGTTCACGTGACCTATCGGCACTCACTACATGGGAAGCCGAACAGGCAGCACGGAGGTTTCTCTGTGCTGCCTGTTCGGCTCCCAGTGTTGCCTGGCAGGTAGAGCGATGGTGAGGGGATCTTCTGATCTCCTCTCACCTCCGTCTCTGCCTGCAAGCGTGTTTTTTTTCTCCTTTTCTCGGGGGGGGGGGGCAATTGACCCATTGCCCCCCCCCCCCCTCCTGGATCCACCACTGGCACACAATTATCAGTAAGTATGCTATCAGATTTTTCTAGAGGGAGATTTATGGTTCATCAAGATCAAGATAAGTGAATGCATCTCTCCAGAATTCAGCTCTTGAATAGGGAACTTAAAAAGCTATTTTTTCTTGTCAATAGAGACTGCTTGTATGTAGGGATCTATGGTACATATTGGTTTTTGGGAAGGCCACCACATACAGTAATTGGGTTAAAGGGAACCATGATAGAGGTTCCCAATTGTTGGGTTGGTTTCGTGTGTAATTTTTATGACTCTATTGTATGTGCAATTTAACTTCAAGCATGATATTGGTGTCAACTTAAAAATAATGATCCTAAAAATCAAAGGAATAAACTCCCCTTGAATTGCTGAAATAGAATACAGTATGTATCATCCTTGAGACACATTTTAGAGGAGAGGATGCATTGAGGATTGTTAACAAAAATATCCACCTGTTGAATTTGCCTCGAGGACAGCAAACAAAAAAAAGGTAGACAGGAATGGCAGATCTCTGTTCATAGTGCGTAAGGGCTCATTTTGAGCCAATTCAAATGTAATTGAAAAGATTCAACATCTAACTTAATATTTTTATATTAACCCTTCCTAACACATGACCTGCCAGACAAGTTATGCAAAAACAGGTACTTCATAACAATTGATCGATCATTGCTTGCTACCGTAAACACCCCACGTGTATCTTGCTTCTCCAGTATGGACTTACACATATCCAGCAAGAGTGACGGAAGTGATCAGAAATCACTTCCGTCACTCTGTTACTGTTGCTTGCCTGCCCCATTACATTGAAGAAGAAAAAAAAAAGGAAAAATATTAACCCTAGATCTAGGGTTAGAGTCAGAATTCCAGTTAGGGTTACAGATGAGTTAGGGTTAGTGTAATCTTTAGTATTTTTCATAACATGTGTGGGATTATACACCGCGAAAATGTTAAAAACAATCATTGTCCAGAATGACCAAAATGGCCCAAATGTGCAGTCCTTAAAGGGATAAATTAAATGTTTTTTTAAATCTTGAATAGCAAACCTACCATCTCCAAGAACTTTGCAATACCACCAAATATGGACTTATTTTCTGCATTTCCAGCAAGAATTTGAAAATGATGGGTACATCTTTTTTAAGTTTAACCGGTAACAAATACCTGAATTTTAGACAATGTAAGACATTTATTTTTGTTCATCATTATAGATAACTATGATTTTTTTTTTAAATGTTTCCCTATATCGCCTTCCCAAATTTTTATTCCCTAGAGTGATCATGCTTATCTATTGGGCCACTATAATATCTAGAAATATGATGGTGATGGTGCTACAAAATGCAATAATAAAAAACAAATATAAAATAATATCAGTCAGCAGCTCACAGGTTAGAACCCTTTTACCTCCTGTTAGATGCAATGCTCTACTAAAAAACTGAGCGCTAACTAATGTATAGACAGTAAATGAATTGTGCAAAAAAGCTATGTGTAGAAAGCAAGTGTCAGATAATAAAGAATATATCAAATTTACCTAAACCCATCACTATTATCCAGATAATATCTTCCTACCCATAATATCTCACTCTTTACACACCTATTTCCATTCTCCAATTATTTTCCCTCTTAAATATTTAATTCACCTACCAGAAAACAAAAATAAAGTAATAGACGTTACAACAAAAATATACAAAAAGTTTATTATATTAAATTATTATTTGAATGTGCTGCTCACTACAATATAAGAAAATATGTCTATTCCCATTAACCGTAAACATATGTAATCAAGTAGGAAGTGTTGAATACAGTGTTGAATACATAGTGATATTAATTTTAAACAATACAATATAGCAAGATAATAATGCATCTTGAGCTGCTTGATAGAAGAATGTCCCTCAACTGCAGTTACCCAAAAAAGAAACAGAAACACACAAAATAGTGCTCTGTTGGAATGAAATAGAGACATTCTTCTATTAAAAAGTTCAAGACGCTTTATTATTTTGCTATAAGTATTGTTTAAAATTCATATCACTATATATTTATCACAATATTTTTTTTCGCTCCTACTTGGTTAAGAAAATTCACCTACCAGTTAGGAAAATAGTTTAATGGTGTCACAAAATAAATCCTGACAGCCTGCATGACTGGGGCTCTTGCAGGGGCCTAAGGGGCCTATGTTCATCGTCCACAGGGAGGCTAAACACCTCCCTGTGGATGATGAACCCAGTCTGTGGGTTTTGAGGTGCATACTTTGGGGGCACCAATGACACCCTACTTCAATACAGTATCAAGCCCAGCTAGCCATTCCACCCTACCTGCACCTCCACCTGGGTTCAAGGAGCCGTATTGGAACCCCGTCCCTAGCTCTTATCCACCCTATGCCGTAGCAGAAGAGCTGGCAATGGGGCAGAGTGCTGCTGGCCTCTGTCCACCCCTAACACTTGTGAAGTTTTTCTAGCCGACATCTGGGCAGAAAGCAATTGGCCTCTGCCCACTGCGTCCCATGAAGTTAACCCCTTTTAAAAATTACCCTGGAGGGGTGGATGGGACTATGGTCTCCACATCTGGGTCCTCTGAATCTTTGGAACTTAGCCCTATTCCCCAAATCCTTTCCATGGAATCCACAGCCACCTTGTCTTGTTCCCCACCGTATACCCCTGAAACTGTGTTTTCTTGGGATGTTATCTCCCCAGCAGAAGCGCTGGCATTGATGTTCCCAGGACCTAAATGGAATACCTCCATAGTATCAAGCCCAGCTAACCTTGCCACCCTACCTGCACCCCAGTGGCTGAAAGGATTTATGGGAGAAGGATCAGTTGGCCTTTGGTTAATGTATGTTTTGGTAGAGGAAGAGGTCAGACGGGTGAGTGCTATTTTCGAGCAAGCAAAGTGTGGGGACTGCAAACTTGTGATTGACCATGGGGAGAAAGCTATACAGACTGACTTAGGAGTTACCCCGTCTGGTGGCTCCTCCAGTGTCAGTCTTCCCCCGAAAAAGGAGATTTGTCAATAAGTGAATCCTGACAGCCTGCATGACTGGGGCTCTTGGAGGGGCCTAAGGGCCAAACACCTCCTTGTGGACTATGGACCCGGTCTGTGGATATGCAAGGTTTGGGGATATATAATTTGGCGGCACCACTGACACCCTGCTTCAATACAGCTGGACTTCAACACAGGCTCACTCAGGATGTCAGCCAGGATGTGTACCTTGGGAGGATCAAACCTTTGTCCCATTCATTGTGTTTCCCCCAGGTTAAGAAATGTTATTATATGTTAGTCATGAAATGTGTAGTTATTTAAACAATGTCCTGTGAGCTATCTATTGTCTCTTGTAGTCTGGATGTCTGTATCAAAAGGTAGCATGTTTATTTTATGTTAAGTTATACTGTGTTTTATTACCCATTTTAAATTAGGTTTTCTATTGTTTGAAGCTTACCATGTTATACTTAGTTCCCCTAAGCCTCCCCCCTAGTTGATGTGATGTTTGTGTGTATGTAGATCTGTGCTATTTGAGAAATAAAAGGTTGTTCATTCTTGTTGTACCTAACTGCTAGTGCTCCTGTCTGCTATTTGGGTATAGAGAGCAAGGTTCCAGGAAAGACTTGCTGGGTGGATGCTGAGCTTTAATCAGGGGCTAAGGAGGTGGTGTTACCTGCCTTGTGTAGCCATCCCATTACAAATAGGATTGCTGGACATCAGTTGGTCAATTTTTTGTAGGTTCCGTTTGTCCACTCATGTATGTTTAGGTCAACAATGTTTATATCAAAAATTCTTACCGAAGGACCAGGCAAGGCTTTTGATATCCGGGAAACCCAGGCCTCCTTGATTAATGTTTCTAGACAATTTAATAAATCAATCTTTGTTTTTTTTATCAACCAAATATATATTTTTTAAAAATCTTTTGAATCTGCTTTAACCAATCTCTAGGAAAACATTGATGTACCAGTCTTAATATATAAATCCATTTAGGAAGAATCTATAAAAGTATTACATGGTCTTCCCCACCAAGATACTTCTAGTTTATTTCAAGTGAGTAGATTCCTTACCGTTTTTGACTGGAGAGATTTATAATCGTCCTGGCCCTCTGATAGACCTCCATAATAAAATTGTTGTCAAGAGATTTGGATTTTTTATTTGTGTTTTGGGATCATTAGAGAAGTAATTTAGCTTGGGTAGTCATTGCTAATAACTTTTCAGAGCAACCCCTTTGTTTTTTTTTTCAAAAATAGTGACTATAATAGAGGCAGAAGAGAAATATAGAAATGAAAGAAACAATAATGGTTTTAAATTTTTTCTGTGTATACACCAAACTATGTTTATGATAAAAAAAATAATGTTTATCACTCCTTTTTAGACACATTTTCATTATTCATTAATTTATTTCGGTACATTTGCAGAATGTGTATGAGCAATCCAGTAGACTTTGATCTTTATACAATGATGGCCTTTTACCACATGACAAAAGTTGCTTTCCGGTGTGCTCAAAGTTATCTCAGTGGATGTCGCATAGATTATGCACTTATTGAAGCTGAAATCTTTGAAAGCAAAACTGTCCAGTCAGTATTGAGTGGAACCAGTGCTGGGATTCAGCCGGTTGCCCAAGTTCTTGCGAATCTGTTACTAAAATTTTACAAGTTCGCCGAACTGGTGCAAGCCGGATATCCCTTTAAAAAAAAAAAAAATCTGAAAAAAAAAAAAAAAGCATGAACAAATGGGGCAGGTTCCCAGGGTCCACTCATTCCAGGGGGCCCAAGGCAGCTGCCCTGTGGACCCCTGCTGCCTGTGTGACTGTCGCAAGTAGGAGTGTGTGTGTATATCAAAGTGGGAGTGTGTGTGTTTCTAAGTGGGAGGGTGTATGTGTGTGTCTAAGTGGGAGTGTGTGTATGTCTAAGTGGGAGTGTGTGTTTGTGTGTCTGTGTGTGTGTAAGTGTGACTGTGTATGTGTGTCTCTTTAGTAAACTGGAATTTGAAATTAAAGACCCACAGTATCCAAACTGAAAGCATAGCTTGCTTAGAGAATTCTTCAAGTGTGTCTACTAGTGCGTTAAATTTGAAATTCACTTTAAATAACCCACATTATATAAATTGTAGAAAATGTTTTTCTGTTTATCAAAAAGCAAGTAGTTTTTATTTTAGTTTGTTTGACATTAGAGAAAAACATATTACGTCATGCTTGAAAGTCAGAACATCTTTACTAAATTTTTTGAATCCAACCACTGAGTGGAACTCATTATGTTCATTAATTACAAGGTAAGCTCATCATATCTGAGGCCAGTGGCTGACTGGTTCTAAAAATATTGGTTGCCAGGAGACAGAAGGAGCCCACCACAAGGCTATAATTTAATTTTTATAATAAATAAGATTTTCAAAAAATACACAAGAAAAAAAAGGTACCATTAAAATGTTTGTGATTTTTTTACATTTTCATTTTTTTAGTAATTACAGTGTACATATTACTGGCAGTATACAGTAGATACTAAATGTAAACACATATTGCTATAATTTAATTTTTTTTATTTTTTTTTTATTTGAAATAAATGGTGGATATTTTTTTTTATTTGGCATCTTCACAGCCATTCACAAAAATATAAAAGTACAACAATTGCCATTTCAAGCTTTTTAAAACATAAATACTGAAGCATTGGAATATTATATTTCACATTTTACCATATGGTCAAAAATATTGTAATTTTCAATAAACTGGAACTTGAGATGTAAAAATAGGCATATAAGCAGCCTAAGCAGTAACACACCACAGTAATATCCCTTACCTTGAAATCAGTAAATCAGAAAGGTGCAAGAGAAAAGGCAGCCACAACATTAGATACATGACTTAGGATAGTATATTGATGGGAAAGGTGACTGGCAGCTGCACATGAAGACTGTGGAGTCACTGATTACTGTGATTTGCAAATTTGACATATGGGTTCTGGTATTTGTCAAGAGCAAAGAAGCTAGAGGTGGAAAAACTGTACCGCTACAGAAAATTCATCCAAAGATATTTTGTGGTGAAAGACAGAGAGAGAAGGATGTTGTGGATCCAGATATGAAACTAGAACAGACAATTCAGAGATCACAGAAAAGTTCTAAGGAAATTGTTGGTCGGACATGTAAAGGTGAATATGTTGCTCAATGGCAGCTAGTTTACCATTAAGTCATTTCTATTTGCAATGTTTTCAGTGAGATGCCAAATTTAAAATTCAGGGACCATCATGAAAGAGAGGGAACATTTTAATAAACATGTTGACAGCTTTCTTCATTTCATGCAGCTGCAAGGAAACCCCTTTGAAATGACTGAGCCTGTGCCACTACACAACTTTGTGCCCAAACAATATGTGGATAATGATATAAAGATATGTCTACTAGATGTCCTGGAACATGGATCAAAACTATTTGCTGAACTGAAGCTGGAGAGAAACAGCTAAAGCTAAACTTCCACGCTTGAATTGCCATACTGAGAGTTTCATCCAACCAGCACCTTCAAAACAGGTGACAAAAAAAAACACTTTTGCAAACACATGGCGTGATTCACCTAGCAAAAAAAATGGGTGAATTTATCAAGGACATTCTGTTACATGATCTTCTTCCAACAAACGCATTATTTGATGGATATGCTGCAACCAAACCAGTGAAGCACAAACTTGTACAACAGCTTTCACCTGAAGAATTTCGATTCTAAAAGGTGTCCTCACTGAAAACTGCTTTTGTCGTGGACTATTTGTCACAATTGTGATTGGTCAAGATTTATCCAGACCAGACTAGTCATTTAGAATGTTCTACAGATATCAAAATCAATGTGTACCTTGCAAGAACTGCACATTGTCTTCGACAATTATCTTGAACTATCTGTCAAAGAATGTAAATCAGATGAATGTCGACAAGTAGAACAACTGACCTTGCCTGCATCAAAAAGTCGAAACCTATACCTGTGCAACTTGATAAATTCTGGTAATCAGCATCTAAAAAAAATTACACTGGAGATGTTAACTAACTGTGACCTTTAGGGGCAAAGCAACACAGTCCTCTAGGGTAACAGGTATAGAACAAAAGTCTCTTATGCAAAAAGTAAAAATGTGGTTTATTTACATTGTACACAAAATTAATCCATGCAGCAATCAATTTGTTCAAAACTGCAGCAAAACAGAAAGTAAAATCTACAAACAAAATCCTAGCTCAAATTCGAGCACTTACTAAACATAAAGTAATGCCCCTTACTAAACCAGGGTAATAATCTAAACAAATCAACAAAATAAACATTGGTTTCACCAACCTTTAGCACTTTTACTGGTGCGGCTCTGCACAGACCTGCTCTCTCTGCAGGTCAGATTGTATCTCTCCCCTTTCTGCTCTGAGACCTGCTCATTAAAGCCTCAGCAGTTGCTAATTGGGGCAGGTGAATGAGTACAGGCTATGGAGGATTCTGGGTCCTACATACCTTCCTTCTATTATCCTCCCATAGACTCTGTCACATAAAAAACACATTGCTGATGCTTCACTGAACACTGAATTTCCAATTATTGCAAGTGGAATGATTGTCAGTGCAGAATTGGTTGTAAACAAGAAGTAGGCCAGTATTCACCTTTCCCCACAATAAGGCTCTGGAGCACAGTGTAAGCTGAGATGTTGGTTTTAATCCATGTAAACATCAGTAGACAGACAGTGTGAGAACCTGACCAGGTGGACATGATTGACTACATGTTTCGCAGCCTTATTGTGGGGGAAAGGTGAATCCTAGCCTACTTCTTGTCTACTATTGTGCTGAACTTAGTGAGAGCACTAGGAGTTCTGACCCATTCTGGACAGGCACAACAGCTGCTCTTTGCACTTAAGAATCTTTAATGAGGTGTTGGTGCCTGCAGAGAAATATTCAAAAGGCATGGGACCCCATTGTTCAAGAACTTAACAGCAAATTGGAGTCAGTTGACTTTCATGTTGCACCACAAGCTGAATGAGCTGTGTGTGACATGATTTCAGTTGAGTCATTGTATGGGTTATCACACTATGAAAACAAAATTGGAAAAAGCTATGGGCTTTGTGAAGTTTTTAAAAGAATTTGCTGACACAGAAGAGGAATGTGACTTTAAAGATGTAGAAAAATACCTTGTACATGTGTGGAAAACGAGTTATGACTTCCACACATTTGACGATTATCTGTACTGTGAGTTCAAGAGATCTGTCCCGCTAAGTGACCCTCCACATTCTGTGCATGAACACAATGAAAGACAAATCTACTTGATCAGATGTGTAAATTTTTTGGATCATGCGTAGGTAGAGAAAGATCTACGTGAATTTGTTTGGGAAGATATTGATGGGATGTTAAAACCTACAAAATTTGTAAAGCTTCTACCATCAGAACTGAAAAGTACATGGGATTGTGCTATGAAAACATGTCCCTGTCAATATGCTCTTTCAAACGTTCAACATTCTCTACATGTACCACAAGGGATTGATGAAACAAATAAAAGCAATATGTGTCTAAATGACACTGATAAACATAATTTTTTCACATTCAGATTAAAAAACATTGTTTGGTGTATACATAGAATGATTAAAAACCACTATTATTTGTTTCATTTCTGTAAATGTTGGCAAAGTGTCCATACAAGGTCATCAGTGGCAAAGAATGTGAAGTCCATGGAACATCATTAAATTGTCCATCACAAAGTCCAGTAAATATCCACCATGTGTAATGTAGGTAGCTATCCCAGCTACAAAAACATAGACATAAGCAATGGCTCCCTATACCTCTAAAGTAAAATGGAAATATATTCCAGTACTCTACTTCTAAGGTATGAACAGTGTTTGTTTTCTTTTATTGCAGTCTAATATGTGCATCTTACATGTGAATCTTTGTATTGTATCCTTGTTAGTGGCAATATTAAATCATCATTTGTATCCAAGGTAACGGGATTGCATATGTATCTAAGATTGTAAACGCATGGATGTAATTGATTTAATTAGTAACGTGATTTGTCACATAACCTTTAGATGCTGAATACACTTATAGTTTAGGTAGTTTGTTAATACAGCAACTGTTCACAGATATCTTCTACCGTTAAACCTTATAAACATAAGAAGAAATCATCTACTGACTACTACTGCAAATTTAAAGGAAGTCAATGCTGCTCCTAATAACCACACCAAATAACTATGAATAATCTTGAGCTTTGCGACACATAGTATTGTGTGCATCCCACCTCTCAATATGGGACATATTGTATAAGAAGTGACTTAAGTGAATTATTTCTGTACACTAGCAGAAAAGAATGATGTGCCATACTGGTGTGCAATATCACAGGGTTAAAGTTTATCTACATTTTGTTGTTCTGTATATAGGGGGGGGTCAAGGTTTTATGCTCTTTAGACCAGGTAATGCATCCTTGGATATAAGCAGTTTGTGAATGAATGGGAGCCTCTCTATTAATTAAAGCCTGTTGAAGACTATATGAGACAATATGACAAATGCACCAAGCAAGTTGGTCTGCTTTGCCTTTTTCCATGTCACAATAAAATTATTTATACTTTACCAACGCACTGACATTGTCTCTCTTAGGAAACTTTGAAGACAGACATATCAAAGTGCTAATTGTCAGACTTTATAGATACTACTAATTGGCAATCAACATCAGATGTCTTACCATTATGCAAGATTATGCACCTTGGGCGTAAAAACCCAAAAGCAGAATATAGACTATTTGGTACAGTCCTAACCTCAACATCTGAGGAAAGGGATTTAGGAGTAATAATTTCAGAGGACTTGAAGGTAGGTAGGCAATGCAATAGAGCAGCAGGAAATGCTAGCAGAATGCTTGGTTGAATAGGGATAGGTATTAGCAGTAGGACGAGGGAAGTGCTCATGCCATTGTACAGAGCACTGGTGAGACCTCACTTGGAGTATTGTACGCAGTACTGGAGACCGTATCTCCAGAAGGATATTGATACTTTGGAGAGAGTTCAGAGAAGGGCTACTAAACTGGTTCATGGTTTGAAGGATAAAACTTACCAGGAAAGGTTAAAGCATCTTAACATGTATAGCTTGGAGGAAAGACGTAACAGGGGGGATATGATAGAAACCTTTAAATACATAAAGGGAATCAACACAGTAAAGGAAGAGAGTATATTTAAAAGAAGAAAAACTAACACAACTAGAGGACATAGTCTTAAATTAGAGGTGCAACGATTTGAAAGTAATATCAGGAAGTATTACTTTACTGAGAGGTTAGTGGATGTATGGAATAGCCTTCCAGCAGAAGTGGTAGAGGTAAACACAGTCAAGGATTTTAAGCATGCGTGGGATAGACACAAGGTTATCCTAGCTATAAGACCGGGAACGGGTGACTAATTAAAGTTCCCAAAAAAAAATGGGCAGACTAGATGGACCGAATGGTTGTTATCTGCCGACACATTCTATGTTTCTATGTTTCATTATTCATCTGTTATTGTTTTTTTAGCTACTTATGAGTAACCTCATTTGGTGATTTCCGTTATTTTGACCACCTCAGAATATTCATTCATAACACACAGTTATTCAATGAGCTCCTTGTTTTGCTCCTTGAAAATGTTTTACAGTGTCAACTTAATGGCCAGAAATAAGTCCCCTCCAAGATATTCCTCTATAAAATTAGCCCTTATTGCTATAAATACTTGCTAAATATGGAAATTACAATTGTGATGTAAATTAGGCCACAAGCAGATTAGCAGCCATTTTATTGTTATGTAAAACAGGATAATGAGAGACTGGTGCTTTGTAGATCCACATGATGTATCTCAACTGAATATGTAATTATTTATGTTGTAGAATAACATTGTCTCACACCAAACAGATAGCTAGACAGAGATTGAGAAAAAAAAAATAATAATTCAGAATATGATTACAAAAATATGCATCAATATTTTATGCTGCATGAAGAAAAGGGCTGATAATTTCATGATAGACTATATATGTGTTTGGACAAAACAACATTGATGTTGTAAAAAATATTGATGTAAAAATAGCTGACATTCTCATAAGGCTGCTTACGAATACAAACTGACAATTTTGTGTTTGAATGAAAGTATTCAGATTAAATTATAGTGTTCAGCTATCAAGATAGAACTCCAGTCTGTATTATGATATACAGCACAAATCACATAGAAACATTAACCATTGTACAATTATTTGAAAAAAGGAAAAATGTATTTCTAAGGTAACAATCAGTTGGTTCCTCTGGTCATATTAAGCATCATATGCTGCAAGATAACAGATGTGGATTTCATCCTACAATCTGTTTACTTAGGGGACATATCTGGACCTCTTGTTTGCTTGCTTTGATAACTTTAAAAGAGGGTTTGGTAATGTACTGGGTGGATCCAGGGGCGTATCGTGCCCCTGAGTGACAGGCGTGCTGCCAGCCCGGAGCACACCTGTCACTCGGAGGCAGTACGTCTCTTGTGTATTCCCGGGGGTTTGTGTGCTGAGAACAGCCCCTTGGCACCGTTGCTCTATGTGATGTCAGGCTCAGTGTTACACACAACAAAGAGGTTCAAAATATCAGATGACCCCCCAAAAATCATCAATTTTAACTGTTTATTGAAGGAACCATTATTGAAGGATGTAACTAACAAATTAAATGAGTGGAAAACAATATTTAAATCTTGGTTGGGTAGAATAAATGCTGTAAACTATTACATCCTCCCATGTTTGTATTTTGTTTATTGAGATCGATCCCGATGAAAGTAGATCAGAGTATGTTGAAATAGTTTCAGAACAGATTCAACAAATTTACCTGGCAGGCGAACAGATCGAGAGAGGCATTCAGGGTAATATCAAGAGCGCAGGACCAGGGAGGGCTTAGAGCCCCATACATTAATAAGATCCATGATGCATTAATGCTATCCCATTTGGCAAAATGGACACACCTAAACCCAGAAAATCATAACTGGATATTAATGGGGAAAAAAGGCTCACATTTAATTGAGAAACTGTTCAAGGAAGTGGAAAACCATGGAAGGATGGATAACCCAATAGTTAATGATCTGTTGTATATGTGGAAGAGGATAAGGAGAAGGTATCATCCTCTGGGATTAGCAGAGAGTCTTATCCAAAATATAAAATTTAAGGCGTGGGGAGAGGCAGATATTGTCTCAATCAATCAGATCATATTGGAGGATAGAGTCCTTCCTTTTTCGGACTTAAATATGATCTGCATACAGGTGAGCTTTATTCCTATTTAAGACTGAAAAATGTTGTTGAACGGGAAATAATATCATACCTGCATAAAGAGAACTTGGAGACGGATGACTTCTTTAACGCTTTATGGGAAAAATTGGGGGAAAATCATTTAAGGCAATAGATCATGTAGAAAAATTAAACGAACTACCCTTAATAAAAAACAATAGGCTGGATGCAAGTTATAAATATAAAAAAATGTTTTACCCACTCCTTAAGTCTAACAGAATTGTATAATAAAGTAATCTATTGCTGGCATGTAATCCCTTCCAGATTGAAAAATATACCCTGATTATAGTGAACAATGCTGGAGATGTTTGAAAAGTAAAGGGACTGTAATTCATTAATGGTGGGAATGCCACCGAGGGACCGAGTTAGGGACATCGGGAGCCAGGTCATAGGCTTGCTAACAGGTCTTTCGGGTTGCAAAATAGCATGCAATCCTGAGTCGGTACTGTTGCATTTTGGATCAAAAAAAGTTAAAAAAGACAGTAGAGCACTTGTTATACAAGCACTTTTGGCAGCTAAATTAGTAATAGCAAGGTCATGGAAAACAGTAGGATAATTAAGTCTTGAGGCGATGTATGATCATCTGGATTATCAATGTGAAATGGAAAAGAGATATTATATTAATAATGAAGAAACCATGGATTCTTATAGCAGAATCCGGTCACTTTGGATAAATAGAATGAGATAACGTTTTTTAACAATACTTGAAGCATTACTAGAACCAGGGGTGAGTGAGTGAATGTTAGAATGAATGAATGAATGAATGAATGAAGGTATGGGAAATAAAATGTACTGTGTTGTGTTTATTGCACTATTAGGTAGAAGTGATATATAGAATGTTTATCGCACTCTAGATAGAAGTGAAATGTGTACTGCAATGTTTATCGCACTTTAAATCGTATATTTATTGAAGATATGTAATTTTGATATTTTTTAAATTAAAAAAAAAGTTAATATGCTTTGTTTGGGTGGACTTTGTTCCTGACAGAAGGCATCAGCCAGCAAATCGCAAACTTCTACAGTTACCCCTCACATCAATTTGGATGCATGTGCGTAAACTCTCCCACTAATGTATCCATTTGTTCGATGCTCTATTTGGATGCTTTCTGTATTTGAATCCTGGCCTATGCTTCTTCTTCTATTTTGAACATTGCCCTCTGCCTTGGGACATCTTGTCTGCCTGACTGAGCCCTGCCCTCACTTTAGCTCACTAGTCAGTGAGGGCTATTCTCTAAAATGTGAGTCAAGGTGAGATGAACATTTCATCTCATCAATTTAGCTTTAGATTGTGCAGGGACAAACCAGGTGAGTTTGTTAGCAGGGGAAACTCACCTATTTGTCCCTGTACAATGCATTGTTATATTTGTGAGATGAATCTCACCTGCAACTCACCTTTTTAGTGAATATCCCCAAGTGTCTTTATTGTGCTCTCTCATTCCCAAGGTAATAAAGTAGTGATGCATACGTGATGAGTAAAGAGTCACCAAAGCGGAGTTAAAAACTATTTAATATATATTTATTGAATCAATTAGAGACCCTGGTACGTTTTACAATGAATAAATATCAAGAAAGAATTCAGTTTCTAGATGTTGAATTGTTTCGATCAGGAGAAAAATTGGGGTACACTCTTTTCAGGAAAGCAACTGACAGAAATACAATGTTACAAGCCAACAGTTTTTCACCCTCAATCGATGAAAAGATCATTACCGTTGTCCCAGTTTCTGCGTGTTATGCGGAACAACTCTGATGAAGATACTCAGGAGATACAGCTACGAGAAATGGCTTTAAGATTTTACTCTCGGGGATATTCAAAATCCACTGTCCAGGCAGCTCTTCAAAAAGCTAGACAGAAACTGAACAAGACAAAAACTACAAGTGTCAATTCTCAGATGGTCTTCTCTACAAGATTCCACACTGCGTCCCATGACGTCAGAAAAATCATTTCTCGGAATTGGTGGTTACTCCAAAGAGATCCAAAATTGGCCCGTACACCGTAGACACCCCGATGATGTGTTACAGAAGGGGAGCGAATTTGAGGGACCGTCTAATGAAATCCGATCCGATACATTGCTACACGGCTGGCCCGGGTACATTGAATTTCCAGAGACCCGGTTGCTACAGGTGTCTAAATTGTGTGACGTGTTCTCATATGAACGCGACTTCTCATTTTGTTCATCCCCATTCAGGAAGAAGATATGCCATCAAACAACTTATCACGTGCACTACAGATCATGTTCTATATTTGATAACCTGTCCATGTAGCCTTGTATACATAGGTAAAACTAGTGTCACCTTGAAAGAACGGATCCGGGGTCATCGTTCATCTATCATGACGGCCTACCGAGACAAAAAGACCGATAAACCGGTGGCTAGGCATTTTTTGGAGGAAGGTCATCGACTGTCTCAGTTGCGATTTGTGGCATTTGAACACATACCCCCCCATGACAAGAGGTGGTGACCGTTCACGGCGCCTTTTACAGAGAGAAGCTTATTGGATCAGGACACTTGACACTGTGGCCCCCAGAGGCCTTAATGAATTTTATCATTTTCATCATTTTAGCTTCCTCGTTCATAAGTCTGTCTGTCTGCCTGTTTGTCTTTTTTTCCTGTGTACTGGCTATTCTCTGTTTCTTTTTTCTTTTTGTGTGTCCATTTGTATTTGCTTATTTGTAGTCGCTGGCATTTCTTACTATATTCTTTTATTAGTCATTGTTGTTAGTCTAGTGCCTTTTTTCATTTCTTTTCTTTATGCACATTTTTCTTCCATTTTTTGGAATCAGGGCCGGCCTTAGGGGTGTGTGACCTGTGCGATCGCACAGGGCGCAACACCCCAGGGGGCGCCCGCCCGACTAGCAAAAAAAAAAGTTTAAACAGTGATTATGCAGGGTATTGGATTTCCGATACCCTGCACAATCACGGTGTGTAGGGAGCGCGAGCAGCACATTCTTATGCTGCCCGCGGCTCCCCGTGAAGCAGGGTGGGGGCGGAACTACACCTCTCACTGGTGAGCTCCGCCCCCTCACTGACAGAAAAGAACAAGAGGAGGGGGCAGAGACAGTACAGGGGAGGGGGGAAGAGACAGAACAGGGGAGGGGGCAGAGGCAGTACAGGGGAGGGGGCAGAGGCAGTACAGGGGAGGGGGGAAGAGACAGAACAGGGGAGGGAGGAAGAGACAGAACAGGGGAGGGAGGAAGAGACAGAACAGGGGAGGGGGCAGAGACAGAACAGGGGAGGGGGGAAGAGACAGTACAGGGGAGGGGGAGAGAGAGAGAGAACAGGGGAGGGGGGAAGAGACAGTACAGGGGAGGGGGGAGACAGAATGAGGGAAGAGGGAGAGACAGAACAAAGGGAGGGGGAGAGACAGAACAGAGAAAGGGGAAGAGAGAACAGAGAAAGGGGGAGGGAGAAAAGAACAGGAGGGGGAGATAAGAGAACATAGGAGGGGGGAGTAAAGAAAACGGAGAGGGAGAGATAGAACAGATATGGGAGGAGGGGGAGAGAGAGAACAGATATGGGGAGGAGGGGGAGAGAGAGAACAGATATGGGGAGGAGGGGGAGAGAGAACAGATATGGGGAGGAGGGGGAGAGAGAGAACAGATATGGGGAGGAGGGGGAGAGAGAGAACAGATATGGGAAGGAGGGGGAGAGAGAGAACAGATATGGGGAGGAGGGGGAGAGAGAGAACAGATATGGGGAGAAGGGTGAGAGAGAGAACAGATATGGGGTAAGAGGGGGCGAGACAGACATAGCAAGGAACAAACATGGGAAGGGAGAGACATATACATGGAGGGAGAGGCACCACGGGGGAGGTCCGCACAGGGCGCCGGAACACTTAAGGCCGGCCCTGATTGGAATAAGGACTGAAGGAGAGACAAAAGGGAACTTTAGCAAAGAACTGCAAAATAGGAAAAGGGTTTGAGTAGGAACTGCAGTATAACCAAAGAGCTATAGCAGGGACAGTAGACAGAGCAGAGGTAGGGGTAAAGAGAGATACATGAGCAGTGAGGCCTGAGGTAAGTAGTTAAACAGGAACACCCAAGAGAGGGTGATGGCTGAGATATGTAGCTAAGTAGGTAGAACACCCTAGAGAGGGTGAGCACTGAGCACGGTAGCTTATGCAGAAGGAACACCCTAGAGAGGGTGAGGACTGAGCAGGGTAGCTTAAGCAGAAGGAATACCCTAGAGAGGGTGAGGTCTGAGCAGGGTAGCTTAAGCAGAAGGAACACCCTAGAGAGGGTGAGAACTGAGAGAGTATCTGCAAAGAGGAGTGGGACAAAATCCCTCCTGAGATGTGTGCAAATCTGGTGGCCAAGTACAAGAAACATCTGACCTCTGTTATTCCCAAAAAGGGTTTTGCCACCAAGTACTAAGTCGAAGGGGTCAAATACTCATTTATTGACATGCAAATCAATTTATAACTTTTTTGACATGCATTTTTCTGGATTTTGTTTTTGTTATTCTGTCTCTCACTGTTAAAATACACCTACCATGAAAATTATAGACTGATCATTTCTTTGTCAGTGGGCAAATGTTCAAAATCAGCAGGGGATCAAATACTTTTTTCCCCTCACTGTAAAGGGTAGCATTGCATGGATAGTATACAAAAAAATGAAGGAATTGAGCTCACATAAAAATATACTTTGTCATGTGACATATTCACCAAGTTCTTGCCTTGTTTAATTTTCTAAATAGACCTCTGGGTTCTAATTTATCGAATCAAAGTTTCTTTAATCTTTTGAATCCTTTCTCTACTGGTCGTACTGTTGTATTGCACTTTGCACCTCCTACTGGTAATAAGGTGTATTACAGTTAGTGTGTTGTAATTCATGTATTGTCTGAGGATTTATTTAAAGTAGATACCTGGAAGTAAGCGCTAAAGTTTAGAGGGGGTACAAACTGCTCTGCCGTAATGCCCCACTTGAAGGAGCGAAATGACTAACTTATTGGGATATATTCTCTTATTTTATGCTCTTGATCTATGGACATTAACATTCTTACTTCATCTTTATCAATTTTAAGTGTGACCTCCAATTTATGTTCATATATGATTAACTAATCAGTTTGCAGCTAGGAGTGTATTATTTGAATTTAAATGATTTAGCTGAATGCAAAACTTCCTTTCTTATGACTTACCAGTAATTAATCAAGAGTGCCAAAGTATTTCCAGTGGCTACATTAAATAGCATTGTACCTATTCCTACCAGCTATTTTTAGAATGGAGCAACTTTTAGTCAAAATTTGAAAGAAACTTGATAGCAGAGTTCCTAATAGCACGTTTGTGTAATGGATTGTAACATAGAAACATATTAATATGAAATATATTTGTTGGTACCAGGCACCATACAGAGTAGCAAGCCCTATTCTGTACCTGGGTTGCTCTAATTTAAAGAATTCTGTTCTCCAGTAAATTCTTTGTGCCCTTGAAACCACATGTGGCATCTGCCACACTATTTCTTCTGCACAGTTTCACTCAAACTTAAAAAAATAAACATTTTGCAATCTTAGGGAATTTATTAAATGTTTTGTTGTGCTGCGGCCATTTATACCTAAAGGTAATCTTTTGACAGTAAAATACTATTATATAAACACAAATAAATTCACAGCCAATAACAATCATAATAATAATAATAATAATTACTCATGTTTTAATCCTAAACACTCTTAAATATGTATTTGAGTAGTTTATTGATCTTTCCCATTCATCTGTTATGAGAACATTAACTTACTATAACCCGGTAATAATAAAGCTAATTCTATATTGAGAAAGGACCGTGTTTATCTCTGCTACTAATTTGAAACCAAAGTAAAATAATGTAAGGAATTTGGGTGCCAGAAAGCATAGCTGAATCCTTTGCGCAGCAACATAAATTGATATTGTGCAACCTTTACATCTTTCTTTTTACAGTGAATTTCCATTAAATAATGAATTTTGCAGCAACATGGAAGGTTAAGCAATTTCAAGTAGTGACTTTCTAAAGGAAATATGCTTTCAACTCTTAGAAAACTGCGGTGTGCCTCAAAACATACAGGATAAGGCCCTTTTCATCTTCTCATGATTCATATGGCTATTGCAGCTTTAATAATATTGCAAAAAACTCTCCATATGGAAAATGGTTTGCTACTTTTACTACACTGTATGCTTTAATACTAACTGTGTGTGTCTGTGGAAAGCACAGTGACATTTTATTAGAAAATAGGCAACATAATAATCTGGTCTAGAAAAGTCAGCGATATATAAACAATAGATGGAGTGATAGCTATGGTAAGAAGAGGTGCGGTGCAGTCAGAAGGGCAGATACTGTTTGACAAATGGCATTTTGCCTTACTAAGTAAAATTATATGCCCCAGGGAAAGATTTAGCCAGAGACAGTACATCATGAATGTGGACATTTGCAAACTATATTAATGGTCCCTTTGGTGGAATGTCCTGGGATCCAGGTAGGATGATGCTTTGTCAGTCTAAAAACGCTGATGGTGCTGTTGATACAGATAAAGCTTAGTAACACACTTTAAAAACACAAGTCACCTGTGCTCATGTAAGATATCCTAACAACCTCCATAGCGAGATGATCTAAGAAGTTACTTTAAAACGCTTTATTACAAATAGTAAAAATATTTAATTTCATGCATCAGTTAGGGCTACAATTACTACCCAGACTCCCCTTTGTTGGAAGAAGACAAACCATAGATGTCCAAAGTACTCCTCTAGGTGTCAGTGTTTAACAATTTCCCTGCTTTCTTAAAAAACGTTTGTCGTGGTCCACCCACGGCAACATTAAAAAACTTTGTCGAAACCCCCCCCCCCCAAAACACAGAAAAAAATAGTGTAGTAATCTTTCTTCAAAAATAGTTTGTTGCAACAGTTTCTTTAAATAGTTTTAATATAATAAAAATTTAGAATATCGCATTACATAAGTATATAGAATCTAAAATTGTATATATATATTTTTAATTCAGCAAAATACCTGTTACCATGCTTACAAAAGAAAGGGTTAGCTACAATAATTGTATGTTCTTTTTTTTAACAGTACATCATCGAAATAGACAAAATATTTATGCATATATTATGCAAATAAAGTTACATTACAAAGCAGTTACAAGGTTGACACAAAAAAGATAGAAGAAATTCCATCATTTGAAGGCAATTCACAATCATTTTGAGGAACTGGGTGTGTGTTTAAGGCCATAAGTTCTAGATTAATGTATTGTATTTCACACAACTGTGTATAATGTACTAAAAACTGTACATGCAAAAACATTGTATTGTTATATATGAACAAGCATATATAGTTATTTGGGTAATTTAGTAAACATAGTTTTTGTGTACAGTTACATTGACGTGCATTTTATTTCAGACATTGCTTGAAACGCCTCAGTGCTGCCAACTCATACACTGCTGATACCGAGGCCCTAAGCACCAAATATCTGAACACGTACTTTCATCTGATCTCTCACTATGACAGTATTGTGATTAGGTGCTTACAATAAACCTCGATATGCTGAGCCATTATCCCATTGACAGACATGTCTAGACACCATGCATCATAGCATTATCTTACAAAAAATATGTATGACATAATAATTTAGTACGATAAAATAAAATTAAAAACACAGCCAAAAAGCTATTTTTAAAAAAATGTAATTAAAGATGAAATTTACTTTATTTTCAATTTACCAATAAATGCGTTTCTAATAATACATTTACTCAGGATCAAAATTAAGTATACATTTTTTGCACATTTTTTTCGGTCAAATTTTTTTTGTGTTCTTTTATACTAGTTTGTCTTTGTCTCAGGAAAGGCTAATAAAAGTTTCAGCAATTTTTGTTTTATTTTTTACTTTGAAAAGAGGTGTAGATATACTTGTCCTTCACCTTTCTTCATGTTTGTCTTGGTGTTTCCTAAAAGGGATATTGCTCTTTTTGTGTGTGGCTATAATTATTGCCAGCTAGAAGACACTGGATTGTATATAATGTAAATATTTTTTGTTATTTTTTTTAAGAATAGTTACAAAAGTATTCAAATTTAAAAATTAGTAACATGTAAACATTGACACAAAGGAATTGCATTCCCATAAAAGTAGATCTCAGTCAGGGAGAACCAATACAGTTTGGGTTAAAATTGTGATTTGTGCTTTCCCCAACAACTCTAATAAAAATGAACAGTCACAAAAATAAGACTCAGATAGGAAATTGTTTCTTTTTTGTTTGTTTGTTTGTTTTCCTGCAGAGTAATCAAAATCTTTCTATTTTCTCATATATATCTATATTTACAGTTTTGGTCTGTAAACAGAATCTTTTAGATCCAGAAAATGCATTCCATATTCCATGCTGAGGAGCAGTGTTATTAAGTCTTTCTTAGTGCACCGTGACGTTAAAGCTGATTTGGCAGCTCAGCTTTTAGTATTTCAAGAGAATTTGGAAGTACTGTTCTTGAGCGATATCAGATCTGAGTCTGTAAAAGGTGTCCTGTAGGTGTATATGGAGGTGGTGCAGGAAATGGCTTGAATCCTCTGGATCTCATGTACAACAGAAATTGGTCTGGGATTTCAGCTAATACATCCTTGGCAAGCCGTGCCATGCTCAATATGTGGTTTCCACTTCTGTCAATGTAATCCCGGAAAGGAACAAACTGTAGTAATGAAAGATAAAGCATATATTTTAACAGAATAGAGTAAAAATATTATATATATATAAATATTATTTAACACTAAGAATAGTTGTAAATGACATAGAGAAGACTTTAGTCTCTTACACTACATAATTCATAACTTCACAGTTTCAGTCTTCAGCAAATTGTCTCAAGATTGCACACTAACAAATCTAGGATATGCTTATAAGTGAAAGATTGGTTCACAAAATAATGTATTATGTAGCTACTAGCTAAAAAAGTATATCCAAACCTTTTGCAATACTGGATACCTGTGTAATGTTATTTACAACTTCAACCGAATCAGTTATTTTAAATGTATATCTAGCTTTACACATGTTTACAATGCCTACTGAAAATGTTTCTTTTCTGCATGGTTAAGGTAGGGCCTAATAAATGGAGATATAAGTGACTAATAGTGGAGTGATACTGGACAGTGTCTGCCATGAACCCCGTTAAAGAGATAGGCCTGTTTGCATTGTATCTGCTGCACACCCTAGTGTTCTGCCCCTGTTTGTTGGAATCTGCATAGTATTTTTGTTGATGGATTTCTCAAATAGTGCAAGCCACAGATTCTATTAATTGGATAATCGTTGTCATAAAGGGATAGTTTACAAAAACATTGGGGAAAATAAGAAAATCATAACCTACAATGATTAAAAAAAAAAAATGAACATAAACAATCTGTGTTTTACCCTGGGATGTTTACGATTAGCAGAGAGATGATTAATTTTTAATGCTGATCTCCTTTTATCCAGATGGTAATTAGCATTATAATGCAAGCCACCAATGACAATCTCAACAATAAAATGTTCTCTTGCCTGCTTCACTAAATTTTCATTTTGTACATACTGTAAAAGCAAGTCACTGAATGGATTCACAAGATCTCCGAATCACTTTCAAATGCAACTCGCAGACAAGGTGACTGCTGAATTTAGTTTCTCATTGTTATTTTTAAATTTAAAAATATTTTATTGGTGCACATACTTGATACCTAAAATCCAGTTTACATTGTTAGACCAAAAAAACATATCGTTCCTATCTCTTGTGATGAAATAATATTCCCAGCATACATGTGACCTCCTGATCCAGACTGACCGCTCCTTTTCCATTTTATTTCAGATACTTGTGACATACTTCATAAATGGTACGAAGCATAGGAGGGGATTCATGTGTGGCCAAAATGTATTTATAGAAACAAACACTTGGCATTGTCTACCTCTTTCCTCATGTTAAGGGTTTTCATATTCATTAATGGATAATTATGGTAGTTTACATTATATTTGGCTTTATTTTTTACTGCTATTTTTCTGACATTTAGACACTTGGTTTACTATTTTGGAGCTAGCATAAAAAGTGACAGTGCTATAAAATAAGTAAAGGGAGGGGAGAAAAAAAAGAATAGAAGCAAAAAACGTAGATTGATATATTTAATCCTGAAAAAAGGTTACATATCATAGCATCCATTGCTAACATTTCAATATTCCTCGATATTTTAATACATTGGTCAGGAAAAACAGTTACAATTTCATACAGTAAAATGCACTGTATACTAATACATCACAAAAAATAACACTTCCTATTCACAGTTCCATATTTGCTTTAACAGTTCTGTTAATTCTATGTAAGGCTGTTACATAGTTGCCAACATTGGCCATGTTTTCAGGGACACATATTTGTTCCACATTCTGCAGAAAGAGCATGCAAAGTGCAGCCCGGCAGTATGTAGGATGCATATACGTAGGTCCTATGAGATCTCCACCCTGATTAATTAATCTGATTCTGTCTGTGCGTATATCCATTCTACAGATTGCCAGGCTGCACTTTACATGGTCTTTCTGCAACACATTTGTGTCCCTGGAAACATATGTCAAGAATTGATAGACCAAAATAAAAAAAGGTTTTGTAGAATATGTTCTATATTTGTTAAATGGACTGTATCCCCTAAACATTGTTTTTACTTTGAATGTAGAGAATTTTCTTTTCAGTGGGAAATGTGTAATTTGCATATCAAGCCACACATGATATCATAAACCGGAGACACCCCATGGACAGAGCTCCAATGCTGCCCGAAAGTAAAACACTAGGAAGGGGGAGGGAAGGAAGATACCAGGCTATGGGATGGAGGGAGGGAGAAAGAGAGACACACCAGACATGGGGTGAGGGGGAGGGAGAAAGAGAGAGAGACACCAGACATGGGAGGGAGAGAGAGACACCAGACATGTGGGGGAGGGGAGGGAGGGAGAAAGAGAGAGACACCTGACATGTAGTGAGGGGGGCACCAGACATGCAGACATGTGGGGGAGGGAGAAAGACAGAGACACCAGACCTGGGAGGGAGGGAGAGAGAGACACCAGACACGTAGTGGGGGGAGGGAGAAAGAGAGAGACACCAGACATGGGGTAGTGGGAGGGAAAAAGAGAGACAACAGACATGGGGTACAACAGACATGGGGTGGAGGGAGGGAGAAAGAGAGACCAGACATGGGGTGGAGGGAGAGAGAAACCAGACATGGAATGGGAGCAGTAAGGGGCGGCAAAATATATGTTCGCCTAGGGTGGCAAAAAGTCCTGCACCAACCCTGGTCACAGGTAAAATAAGGACTATGTGAAATTAATTTGTAGTTGAATAAAAGGGCATGATTACATTCTTAGTAATAGTATCTGCTTGCAGATATTTCACTGCAATGTAAAGTATTGGCCTTGAATAAAAAATATATAAATGGCCATCATGACAGGGGTTGTCAGTCATCACAGCCCACCTTGTCAATTATATCCTGTGACCATTAAAGGCACAGCTAGGGGTGGTCAGTATCTCAATAAGGGGCTGGGCTTGAGCTATTATGCATAAGAAACAAACTTCCTGTTTGATAAACATTATGGAAAGTTCCCTCCCTCCATTTTGTGTGTGTTTTTCTGTTTTGTGTTTAGGGTCCCCGAGATTTGGTGCCAGTGCAGAGGTTGGCTGTCTTGGGGTATGGCTAACCCGGGTGGCAGTAGCTGTAGTAGCTATCTGCACGGCTCCTCATGGGCTCGTCTACTGTGCATAATATCGATGCCAGTAGCCGCATGGACATGGATAATGCCTACACCATATCCTCGGGGTCCATATCATAGGTGGGCTAGGATAAGTGACATGCTCCTGTAACGTGTGGGGCCCCAGGTGGAAATAGACCCTGAGCACCCGAGATGGGGTGGGGGTTTGGTTCACCAATTAGATGTTAGCTTGCCAACCATGTCAAGGTACCACCAAGCTAACATCTAATTGGCTAATTGGTGAACCAAACACCCACCTTTACCATCTTTAGTGTTAGGCTAGGTCCTGTATTTATCTTTGTTCCTTTGTATGTTTCTCTTGTGTTCCTTAACCCCATGCCTTGTATTGTTTACCCTTATTTTTGTTTCTGTTTTATCTTGCTTACGTATTGCCTCTGTCCTGTAGCTCTGCACTCTGTATTTAAGTTCTGTTCTCCCTTTTCTGTTTTAGCTCTGCTTGGATGTCATTTAAATGTTGAGGCGATAGCCAGCAGTGAAATTTACCAGCAGTGAAAACAGAGCAATCGTGGGCACCATATGCTCCGGCATTATGGCTATACCCACTAGTGGTCAGAACTTCGGAAGTCGCTCTGAATATGTTGTTTGACTGCCCCTAGAGTCAGTCAGCAATATTGCAATGTAAAAAAAAAAAGATTTCATTATCTTAAAACTAGGATTAGGGCTAGAATAGCTGTTAGGGTTAAAATTAAATCATTTTTAGCATAAGGAATCGGGTTAAAATTAAATTAAAATATATTAAGGGATAGCATTAGGGTTAGAGTTGGGGTTAAATTTAGGGTTCAGGTTGGGGTCAAAAGTTAAATATAGGAAAAAACACTATTTTTGGTTTTTGCCCCATAACTCGCAAAAAAATGCAGAAAAATACGGAAACATGCATATTTCTGAACTCGGGACAACATTTAGAAACTATTTAGATGTGGTATTTTTTAACGATTGTATTTGTGTAAATTATATTTTAGGTCATTGTTAGAAAAAGTGTTTTGTTTTTTAAAAATGTCATCATATTTTATGATTTTTTTTGTAGTAAATTATAAGATATGATGAACATAATGGTATCTAATGAAAGCGCTTCTTATGATAATAAAAACAACACATAATTTGTGTGGGTACAGTATGTGAGAGAGAAGAAAATTACAGCTAAACACAAACACCCCAGAAATGTAAAAACAGCTCGTCACCAAGGGAAAGATAAGGTCAAAAGGTCATGTCACTAAGGGGTTAAGCTGTTAGTTTTATGTTGCAGCATTGTTTCTGATAAATAAATACTGCTACCTTTCTAGCCACTCCTGTGTTTGTGCAATTTATTGGTGTGGGGGATGTATTATCTGTCATACCACTGTCATGAAGTTTATTTTGGCAAACCTGAGTGGACAGCAGTGTATGATTTTTGTACCTATAGAAGAAATATGAATTCCATGTTTCACAGGGCTTTTGTCTTGAACACAGTTTTGAAGACAATAGAACACTTCAAACGTTTCTTTCCGTTTCATTTCATGTGAACGGCTCTGCTTTTAAACCAGTAACATAAAAGAAGCAACAGTATGAGCAAAGTGATGTTTCAGTTAGTGTACCTGTACAATGTCCCTTTCTGCAAAACGTCCTCTCGATGACACTCTGACTTCATCACCATCTAATTCGATCATTGCTTAAAAATGAAAAACAAGAATGTATTTATATACTATTTACAGACAATACTAATCTTATTAAAGGGACTCTGTCATCTGCAGACTTTGGGGAAAGTATGTAAAAGCCCACATATCATTTTGGCAGCCTGCACAGGCTACTAGACAACCAAGGTATAGCATGACAGAGTCCTTTTAAAGTGGCAAACAAACGTTCAATGTGGAGCAATAATAACATTCCCATAACACTGTGTATGTTAAGGGGCTGACAGGGGAGTTTGAGATATAGTCCTCCAAAAGCTGGAAGGCTGCAGTTTGACACCCTTGAGTTAAATAGTTTAATTGTACAACATAGATATGGAGGCAGGGCCGATCCTAGGGTCCCAGGCGCCTGGGTGCAGGTTTTCTTTTGGTGCCCAAAGGTGGGCATGGCTATATTATGAACTCCTCCCCTTTAGACATTTCTGTTCCAGACATGCCCATTTTATTATTGGGGAGAGGGGGAGGAGAGCACCAACTTTATTTTGCTGTAAAGGACCAACATAAACTTTTATTTTAAATAAAGATATATTTGGCCATGATACTGTGTAGAGGTTTTATTTATTTCTATGATGCTCAGCCAGCAACATGGGAGAGTTTTTGCTGGCTAGCAGAATGAGTTTTAACTACCGTTCCCATGATTCCCAACCAGCAAAAGCCTCTCATTAGTCTGGCTGTGCATCATTGGAAAATAAGTACACAAGGAGTGATAAATAATATTCCACCATGCTCACCATGTCAGTCACTCACGTGTCTCTCTCTCCCCCCGTACCCTCATGTCCATCCCTCTCTCCCCATACCCTCATGTCTTTCTGTCTCTCCCCATTCACTCATGCCTGTCTGTCTCTCCCCATACACTCATGCCTGTCTCTCTCTCCCCATACCCTCATGCCTGTCTCTCTCTCCCCATACCCTCATGCCTGTCTCTCTCTCCCCATACCCTCATGCCTGTCTCTCTCTCCCCATACCCTCATGCCTGTCTCTCTCTCTCCATACACTCATGCCTGTCTCTCTCTCCCCATACACTCATGCCTGTCTCTCTCTCCCCATACACTCATGCCTGTCTCTCTCTCCCCATACACTCATGCCTGTCTCTCTCTCCCCATACTCTCATGCCTGTCTCTCTCTCACCATACTCTCATGCCTGTCTCTCCCTTTCCATATCCTCATGCCCATCTCTCTTTCCATACCCTTATGTCCATCTCTCTCCTTCTCTTTCTCCCCCCACTCACCTCATACCCTCTGTCTGTGTTGTTACACAAATAAAGTAGTTGTTCATTCTTGCTGTACCTAACTTCTAGTGGTCTCCTGTCTGCTATTTGGGTACAAAGATCAAGGGTCCAGGAAAGACTTGCTGGGTGGAGACCCCTGCCCCACCTTGAATGCCAAGCCGCACAGCTGGCACTGTTCCTAGAAACCAACCAGGACTCCCCCTCCTGGTCCTCACCAAAGTCTCCAGCTGAATCGCTGGAATCAGGGCAGAGTACAGCTGGCCTCTGCCCACATCCACCTGAGTCCCCTCAGTTCTGGTGCCTGGAAGCTAAGCTATGGATTATATTGCCTCCACCAAAGCACTGGCATCTGTGCCCCCAGGACTTGGCCAGGACAACTTCATGGAATCTGAACTGACTAACCCAGAACCTTCTACATGCTCCCCAGTGGCCGAGAGAACCATTGAGAGAAGACATAATTGACCCTTTTCCCCAGCGGCAGAAATGTGCTTTGGGAGAGGCAGAGATTGGGCTGGTGAGTGCTATTCTTGAACTGCACAATGATGGGAATTACAAATTTGTGCTTAAAGCTATGCCGAATGACCTCAGAGTCACCGTCTGCTCCTCCGGTGTCAGTCTCCCCCCCGAAAAAGGAGATATGTCACAAAGTGAATTCTGACAGCCTTTCTGACTGGGGTTCTTGGAGGGGCCTGAGGGCCAAACACCTACCTGTAGATTATGGGCCCTGGCTTATGTGCCATGACTCTAAACGTTAATGTTGTTAGTTAGTTATATTCTGTTAGTATATTGGTTATGTGTAATGTATAATTCTGTGAGTAGACCACTCTGAAGGATTATAATGTGTCAGTGACAATAATTGATAATTTACTCCAACATCCATTGTTCTGTGTTAACTGGATTTACGGTTAAACTTATTATGTTGTGTACATTATGTGTGTTTTGTAATTACTCACTGTATGTTAGTTCCTATTTGGTTTTCAGCCTGAAAGTATAATGTATTCCTAGCCCCAGTTAAGTGGAGAACTATGCTTAGTCCCCCCCCCCCCCCCCCATTGTATACTATATCTATATATATAATATCTGTGATGTCATGTTTATGTCTTTTTATAAGTCTGTGTTATTACACAAATAAAGTAGTTGTTCATTATTGCTGTACCTAACTGCTAGTGGTCTCCTGTCTGCTATTTGACAAAGAGCAAGAGTCCAGGAAAGACTTGCTGGGTGGATGCTGAGCTGTAATCAGGGGCTAGGGAGGTGATTTCCTACAACGGGCAGAGGTTCTACTACGTCCGGTAGATGGTCCGTTACAGTCACTTTGACATTAACATATGCAACAGCCAGTATTAAAAATGCTACAGTTTGCCTAATAAAAATGCCAGTCTGTCCATTAAAATATGCCAGTTTCCCCATTAATATGCCACAGCCAGTTTGTCCATTTATATACAACAGCCAATTTGCCCATTAATATGCCAGACAGTTTTCCCACTTATATACCAATGCTAGTTTTCTAATTCATAGGCCACCGCCAATAGTTAGTTTACCTAATAAAAGCATTATCTCCTCTCCTGCCTTCCCCAGTACTCACCTTGCAGCTGCTCTCGTGTCCCTGGCTGTCTCCACTGCACAGTCTTCCTTCTACGTACGCTGGCTGCGCCGGCTGGTTGGGGACTGGTGCCTTCCATGTGATAAATTGATGGGCACAGTGAGGGCCCCGGGCAAGAGCACACTTACAAACAGTCACACATAAATACACACAGTCACACAAACACAGTTACACACTTAGTCACCCTCACAGACATACATTTACACAGACACCCTTATACACACTGTCACACATACATAAATACACACACAGCCACCTTTACACACTTTAGAGTGTCTTTAGACACAGTATACACTTTCACACTTATGTACACACACTTCCATAGTTATACACACTGACACACACACACTTATACACATTGACACACACTTCCACACATTTTTTTTTATTGTAACTCCCCCAAACTTATGCTGTTAGCACCTCTTCCTCCTTGTTAATCCAAGCACAGCACGACGGGTGCAAGCTCCGCCCCGTCGAGTTCTGTGATTGGCTGCAGGGAGGAGGATGTTCTCTATGGTGTCTGCAGAGGCAGAACACCAGCATCTAGTTTCTTCTGCCAGATGTCAGGTGACATCTGGCAGAAGAAACAAGATGCAAGTGTCCTGCCTTGGCCGACACCATAGAGAACGGCCTCCTCCCTGCAGCCAATCAAAGAATGCAACAGGGGCGGAGCTTGCACCCATCGTGCTGTGCTTGGATTAACCCCGTGCACCCACCCAGAATCGGCCCTGTATGGAGGGTGGGCAACACACAGTGCTGTTAGCAACTGCTCATGTCACCAATGTCTAAATAGACAGGGAACTGCACAAGTAGCAATATGTAATATGTGCATTGTGACCTTTAACAGACTTTCTGCTATTGGATTTTTTGGTTGTAGAAAAGGCATTATTGTCTGTGTAAAGTCATCATAAAGCACTTCTCAGCTTGTGGACCTGGATTAAAAGGAATATACAGTAGATTGTTTTTTCTTTTCATAACTTATTGATCCTTTTCAGAAATAGAAATATTGTGGATAAAACTGTATCACATTACCTAGAGCTTGCACATTTAACTTTTCAATACATCAAAGCCTCTGCACTAGTACCGTATTTGCTCGAATATAAGACGACCCTTATTATAAGACGACCCCCCAAACTATGTATAGTCCTTTAGGAAAAAAATTAAAAGCCTGAATATAAGACTACCCTATAGGAAAAAAGTTTAACTTGTATATATTCACATGTAAATTGCTTTTTCATATTTAATAAAAACTTATGATATAAAAAAAATGCATTTCTTTTTTTTATTTACCTTTTATGTGCCAATACACCCCAGGACTTACCCAATGCTCCCCGCAACAGGGTCTGTCTCTCTCCCCCACCCTCCCCCCAACGTTGTCTGTCTCTCTCCCACACCCTTCCCACACCATTGTCTTTCTCTCTCCCCCACCCTCCCCCCAGCGTTGTCGGACCCTCTCCCCAATGTTGTCTGTCTCTCTCCCCCACCCTCCCCCCAGTGTTGTCTGTCTCTCTCCCCCCACCGTTGTCTGTCTCTCCACCCCTCCCTCCCCCCAGCGTTGTCTGTCTCTCTCCCTCCCTCCCCCCCAAGTTGTCTGTCTCTCTCCGACAACAGGTTGATACATCATGTAATGCCGAAAGGAAGAAAAAATATCAAGGAGCTGTATGAATGGTGTAATTTTATTCAGATACAATGCAACATTATGAGTATTCCTTAGGCTTAAATTAAAACATTGCCTTGTGTCTGAATACAATTACACCATGCACAAAGTGCTGAGTGTCCTTGATTTTTTTTCTTGCAGTTTGGAGATTTAGGCGGTATCTTGCCATGAGCACTTCTCTGGTTTGTTCAGATATGAATAATTTTTGATGTACCCCAGTAAGGAGCCCAGCTGTCCGGGGGGACACCATCCGATGTTGCCCGATGCTTCCGCAGGTCTTCTGAATTGGAACTTCGGGAGCACGTGATCTGCACTCTGGAGAACTGCCCAAAGCATTGGGCAACATCAGAGTAGGGCTGTGTATATTGAGCAGCACACACAGATATTCTCCAGCACAAGGGAATATGACAAGTCCTCCTGGTGCAATGGCAAGTACTGGGGTGCAATGGGAATTAGTGGGGATGCAAAGGCAAGACTATGAATGCAATTTAAAATTGTCTGGATGCAGTGGCAAGTCCTAGGGGTGCAGTGGCAAATCCAGGATGTGCAATGACAAGTCTAGGTAATGCTGCAGGGGCAAGTCCAGTAGGTACTGCAATGGGGTGCAGGGGAAAGTTGTGTGGGTGCTGTAGTGTGGTACAGTGGCAAGTCTTGTGGTTGGTGCAATGTGGTGCAGAGTGTAAGTTCCTGTGGGGGCTACAATGTGGTGCAGGGGCAAGTCCCGTGGGTGCAATATTGTGCATTGTGAGTATAATGAAAGGTAGACAGAAGAACTGGAATGAAGCAGTACAGAAGAAGGAAGTAAAAAAACTAATTTTTAAAATAACATTTCTGATGACAGCCCTGCATCCCAGCATTCAAACATTTGAGCGTCTAAAAAATCCTTTTAAACCTGAAAAAAGTATGGGCATTTTTTTTCACGTTTTATTTATGGAATACATGCCTTGAAAACTCAAAAAACTAACTGTTCATCTCCTGATGATTAATCCTCCCATCAAGACATATTTTGCTATTTTTGAATAACGGGCATCACTAGCATTTGGTAGCCAATTGCAATGTCATAAAAATGGGGACTATATATATAATGCTGCATGCATTTGCATGTACAAAAAAGGACACAAAACTGTATAATGTACAGGTTAGATACTACCAGATGTGTCAAGCTTACTGTGGTGCCTGCCATGTCACTTTAAGGATACAGAGTGTCATAGTGGTACTGGAGTGCATATTTAGAAAATGTTATTTATTAATTTGACATAGATGAATCTAAAATACTAATGTTTATTTATAACAAGCTAATTTTATCATTCTTTATATATGTTGGATTGCCTTCTTATGAACATAGTATAAATATTATAGAAGTATTTCCACTGTTTTAAAGGTTTATTACTATAACCTGGTTGGATCTAATGTAGAAGAATTCTCACATGCATAGAGCTGAATACACGGAAGTAGATCCGAGGTAAGAGGCTGTGAGTCCGAGACTACTATGACATTCTAAGTGTCAGTCAAGGTAACCATGGGGGAATTAAACAGACATTCAAATTATCTTAAAACCTAACCACCTTTTCATTTAGAAGGTGCACCTTTGCACTAAGCAAAGAAAATGTGGAATGACAATACTCTAAAAGCACAGGCAATAGACCACAATTTTTTTCTGTATATTATTCTTCTGGCAAAATTCTGAATTATTATCATTATCTGTTCCTCAGAAGTATATTCTTCCCAGCAATACTTCCATTTCCACATAAAGACAATGAGAGCAGTGGAATTGCAGCGGAGACCTTAGTAACTTAACAGATGGAGTCAGAAGGGTCAGAGCTTTGATGAAGTAAGTGGAATGGCTTGTAATTTTGAGCTCGAAAATCATAATCCTTTAAAGCGTTACTGAAACTTTAAAATAACTTTAATAGAAGCCAACGCCATTTTTAGAATGTACCTGAAAAGGAGAATAAAATGGCATGTTTTGAAGCTATATTCTGCCTTTCAGTAGCAGTGGTCACAAAGCTGTTCAGCTGGCAATATTAGCAGCTATAAAAAGCTATGTTTCCAGATAAAAGGGTCGTAGTTAAGATCTTATCAATTAATTTAATGGGAAAACAAAAGTCTCTCACTACAGTAACTTTGAGTTGCTGTCGCCGACCAGATCATTCTTTCTTATTTATCACGCCACTTTTTAATTAGATGATTTTTACACCAGGGAATGTGATATGCCATCTACAATTAACTGGGCAGGGGATAAAAAGGAACAAAGCATGGATTTTTGCACAACACTAGACCTAAATGAATAAAAAATTTTTTAGCAGTCTCCAAAACAATTCTATAGATACAAGTAAATGAAATAGGATCGAGATTGTGTATTACTTGGATGCAAAGGACAAATGAACACTCCCATAACAGCATCATGTACTCATAATATGTACTCTATACTCACCATCAAATTCTGCAGGTCCCACTCCCACAATGATAATTGACATTGGAAGTTTGGCGGCCTTTGATGGGAAGAAATAGATATTTGATTGTATAAAAAAACACACAGTAACACAGCCTTTATATCAGACATGAAATGAATGCATTAAATGCTAATTTAAAAAAAAAAAATTATATAAATGTTGTCATTCTGATATGCTGGCGTGTCAAATTGTCAGTTATAGACCGACTGGCATTATTGGCACAGCTGCTATAAGTCACAGAACTCTTGATACATAATATATAGATGTATTACCAGAAAATGTTTCTTTATTATTGTTTTTTTCCTCTATATTCATGACTTCTACAGAGAGAATAGATGTTGGTTGACATTTTCAGGAATTCTAAATAGATGCATGATGCCATGGACAATGGTAAACACGCACTTCTTCATCATTATACACAAAATGAACTTATTCCCAGAATATCTATCAACTTTATGGGTTAAAGTCCTATGTTGAAGTGAGTGAAGTAAAAGGAAACAGATGTTGAAACAAAGTAACAAACTAGTGTATTAGTACCAAGAGAAGGGCAGACATATTGTCACGTACTAGTTACACAGCTAATATCTTTGTTACAACAGAACATCAAACCATTTTGTTGTGCTGGCAATAAGAAAAAAAAAAATGTGGAATCGGTGAAATGCATCCATGCAATACTACTGCTGACAGATAAACATGGAAATTCTGCTAACACTGACATGCCTGCAATGATGCCAACACAAGCAAATTGGCTCTCACAGCTCTTCTCAAGGTTTCTCTTCAGAGTCAAGTTTAGTTTTGTATTCCCATATAATTTACTGTAACTTGCTTTTCTCTAGTCACACGTCTCAATCTCATTGCCCTCTGTAACAAATGGCAAGCAGACAGAGGAGAACTGGGGTAGCACATACGTTTAAGAGTACGTACGATTTAAAAATTGTATTTGCTTTTAGATAAGAAATAAAACACATATTTTACTCAAGCCTGAAGAGAAAGAAAAATGGCCGCAAGGGTATCGTGCTTTTGTACATAAATATGTACTGTAACCAAATAAAAGGAGGTATGAGTAGGTATGGTGCAGGCTTCTGGCAAATGTTTAAAACAATATCAGGTGGTATGTTTAAAATACATCAAGTGGCAAACATCAGCAGTTCCTTCACTTCTTAAACTAATAAGTTAGAAGAGAACAGCTCTGTAAACAAATTACCTATGCTAGGTTATACGGTAAATATGAATGTCAACTAAATAGTTCATACAAGTGTAACCAATTGATATTATTCTGTCATTCTGTACTCTTTATTCAACATTTTTTCCACCTTTTTGTACTTCTCAGTATATATATTTCTTTCAGTTTATAACAATCAAGTGTTTTCACAATATCACAGAAATTATTTTATGGTATATTGTAGATTATTTGTTGACAAATAATTGCATTACGTCTAAGGGGTGAAATGCGTTAGGTTTCAATTTGATAGTTATGCTTCAAGGAAATGACAATGACATTGTTTTAATCATCACTAGTAGCTCACATTGTCATTAATTTCTTCTTTATTTAGTGATGCTTTACTCTACACTAAGTAATAGTGATTAACACACATACATATGTATTTATGTACACTTTTTGGTATATTATTATATATAATATTTATTTAAATTGATCTATAATAAACTGGTCCTTGAAAATTAAAATCTATTATTTACCTTACTTTATTGACATCTCTTTAATTGTTAATAAAGAGCATAATATCCTACTTAGGCAGCTACAGATTATCGGTGGAGGTACATGCCCATAAAATATATCTAAAACATTATTCATTTTAATTTATAAATTTGACTAACCATAGTTTGCAGACTGAACAACATAAAATAATGAACATAATTATGCTACAATTAATGGCATGACTAAAGACAGTAGTTGGGAGGATTTTCTGTTATTTTATTATTTACCGAGTGCCATTATGTTATTGACAGTAGGGTGAAACAAAACATACAAAATAGAAGGTAACGTAACAGTTTGGAGTTCTGCTCCAAATTGCTTACAGGATAATAGTAACAATTTTTTTTGTAAAGGCCAATGCCTGGGGCCCCAGACAAGTAAAACTAGCATTTTTATAAATAAACAAACATATTGTATTAAAAAATTTTGTGGAAACAACATTTTTAGAATCTTCTTACTTGTAGCAGTGCACAACATATGTCAGTTGACAATGGTCACAATTGTACCAAGCTTAAAAATTAACTGAAATTAAATACAGAATAATAGGCGCATATTGGGAGTTTCAATTTCCTGCAATAGACGAGTGCACTGACCAGAGCAAATTTAGCAAGATGACTCCATAACAAGTATTTATGAACATAAATCACATCAATATTTTAGGACCATCTTCCTTGCAGCAAGTGCATAACATCTGCTAGTTTAGAAAAATAATTTGGATAGTCTGCCAGGAGCAAAGCAATGACCGAAAATAAAAACACATAAATCAAGAAAATGTCAAGGCAGACAGTTGTTACATTCCAGGATATAAGGAAGACCTTTCAACCCTTCACAACCAGAGGGGACTGTAACCTGCTAACTTGTCCATCAATGTGAAATAATACAAATCAATAATAAATAAAAAAAACAAGATGAGTTAATGTTCTAATAGTCATACAGTATATTGTTTGAAAGAACATATAACTTACAATGCATAACGTCATATGAAAAGGAATAAAGGCATATACAGAACTATATATAATAATTGTATACATGGACATAGAGATAGCAAGAATTGTATTGTCTCACCAGCATAAGTAATTGACTTAGTTTTAATTAACTTCTAATCAGAAAAAAGGTGCATGTTTAACCATCTGGAATAACATACTTTTCTTTTATAAATTATAGATTGTGTGCATTTCCCATTATGCAAACTACTTAGCAAAGATATTTATAACATACTATACAAATGATGTTTAATACCATTGACATGTTGCATCTGTAAAGCAGACAGCTTCCATGGCTTCCTGTGGTTACAGTCTCATGTCTCATCATTATTACCATTTCATACCATAGAAAGGCCATTTGAAGCGTTTACAAGAATTCCGTAAAAATAAAAGATTTAAAGAACCTAAAATATGTGTACAAATGTTATAGAACTATTTTTATTTCCCAATTCAGATGGGCATTGCACACTTGGAGTTGGAAACAATTCTCCAATGCATCTGAATGGAATAATTTATCCAACCACGCTACATTGGCCTTAAGTTTGAAATGTCCTCAATTCCCTGCAATTCCCTCTGTATTGAGTAGACCCTCAGATGTGGTATTTAACCACAGATAAAATATTCATGCACTCTAGTCCACCTTTTTCATTATTTAACAGATATTTATTAAGAGACAAAAACACAGCAGCATATAATAAAGATTGACAACCTTAAACCTAAAGACCCCTCAGCTAACACAGAGAGGGCTATTAATTAGAAGGTGAGTTGAGGTGAGATGAAAATTTCATCTCACCAGTTTAGCTACACATTTTGCAGGGACACACCTGGTGAGTTTCATCTGCTATGCAAACTGATCAGGTTTGTCTCTGCATAATGTATAGCAGAATTGATGTGATTAAATATTCAGCTCACCTTTTAATGAACAGAACCCAGAATGATCACTGCATGCATAGCGTTGTCACCTTTTCTTCAAAAAAAAAAAAAATACCAACCATAGTATTGCCTCAATTGGTAATTGGTGACCTTTGATGGGAGGAAAGAAATGTATTGGCAAATCTGGTCAGTCCATGCATGATGGAGTCGAGAGATTGTAATAGAAGAGGTCTTCTCAATTGCTTGTGAGGTCATTGCTGGTATTAAACAGATCTCAACAGATCAAAAGACACAAAATGGCAGTTCGAGTTTAATACTGTCATGCCACCATGCCAAGAACAAGATGACAAAATAAAAATCCATGTACTTATTTAAACATAGGCAATGATGTTAAAAGGTCCAGTGGGCAGAACAGACGTTTAGGTGAATAAGGATTCCCCATTGTTGCAAGCTTGTCAATGCTCTGGTTTTATTTAATGATTGTAAACTATGGTGGTTAGAAGCCACCACTTCAGTGCACTACAATTTTAAACTAAATAAATAATGCACACATAATCTCGGTATGTTATTTAATAAAAATAAAAAGCAATATTAAGGCAGTAGTGACCCTTTAACTATTATAGTTTATACTGCTATGGATGCTTATTGACAAAAGTACTACAAACCTGGAATGAATAAAGTTAATTTGAGAAGGCATTCTTGCATTTAAAATCTTGAAGCGTTTTCTTAAAGCAATAAATCAGACAGACATTCTATAACCACAGGTACATAATAACGAAGAGGAAATCTGCCAATGTTGCAGGAAAAGAGCACTTCTACTTACATTGACTATAGCCTCCTTTGTCTGAGCCATGTCAGAGATAACTCCATCAGTAATAATCAGCAGAATAAAGTACTGGGAGCCATCCTTTATTGAAGCAGAATATCTGTAAGAAAGAAAGAGAACAATTACTCTCAATAAAAAAACAACAGCAAACTCAATCATGTAAAATACTACTTCACACTGCAGACTTCTTAGTAAGCCAAACTTACAAAAAATCTAAAGAAATAATTCATGGGAAGGTGGAAAATACACTTACATATCTTTTTCAAACTCAAAAGACGATTATACATTTTATATACAATATACAAAACTCCAAGCAGAGAACAGTCAGCTTACATCAAGTCAGTGGTGTATTTTGGTTTTGTCCTGCCCTAGGCTGACTAAATATTGACCCCCCCCCCCCCCCCACCACCACAGTATTGCAGAACCAGGACATACCCCAGCACCCCAGATCATGCACTAACAACTATGTTGCAAAACCAGGATATACCAATCACCCACAGTGCACACTAAGGTCATGCCCCATCACTCACACTACAGACCGAGGACATGCCCGAGCTCCCACACTGCACACCAAGGTCATGCCCATTACATGCACCCTTACCCCAGGACATGTCCCATCAACCACACTGCACACCCATTACATGGCCACTCAACACAGGACATGCATCATCACCCACGTTGCACACCAATTACATGTTCCATAACCCCAGGAAATGCCCCATTGCAAAAAAGTGTGTGAAGGCTGGATGTGAGAATGGTCAGTGGATGTTGGCTGATAACCAGAATTTAAAACTTTGGTAATTTGGCCTAGTTTCAAATTCTGAAACAATCAAAAATCCTGTATTGTGTGTAGTTTGTACAGCATGTAAAAATCAGTGTCTCATAACTTGCACTGGCATTGCTTCCAAGTGCTACAAAAATATCCAGTATGCAAAAAAAAAAAAAAAGAAAACTCCAGTGCTCAGGAAAAAACAAAGTGAAACCACTTTTAATATTGTTTAGTTGCAGACTCATACAAACGTTTCAGGGGAGTACCCCTTTATCAATGAACAAATACAATGGTTGTATTTGTTCAGTGACAAAAGAATAACTCCTCCAAAAAGTGGGCGTGCCAAATGGAAACAGAGGTGACCCTGGGGAGCCGAGTAAGAACAGAGGTGCTACTGGGGAGGTGAGTCGGAACAGAGGTGACACTGAAGAGCCGAGTGGGAATGGAGATGACCCTAAAGAACAGAGTGGGGACAGAGGTGACCCTGAAGAACTGAGTGGGGACAGAGGGGACCCTGAAGAGCAGAGAGGGGACGGAGGGGACCCTGGGGGCCAAAGGTGACCTTCGGAGTTGAGTGGGGCCAGAGGTGACCCTGGGGAGCTGAGAGGGTACAGAATTGACCCTGGGAAACAGAGTGTGGATAAAAGTGACCCTGGGGAGCTGAGTGGGGACAGAGGTGACACTGAGGAACTAAGTGGGGATAGAGGTGACACTGAGGAACTAAGTGGGGACAGAGGTGACACTGAGGAACTAAGTGGGGACAGAGGTGACACTGAGGAACTAAGTGGGGACAGAGGTGACACTGAGGAACTAAGTGGGGACAGAGGTGACACTGAGGAACTAAGTGGGGACAGAGGTGACACTGAGGAACTAAGTGGGGACAGAGGTGACACTGAGGAACTAAATGGGGACAGAGGTGACACTGAGGAACTAAGTGGGGACAGAGGTGACACTCTGGAACTAAGTGGGGACAGAGGTGACACTCTGGAACTAAGTGGGGACAGAGGTGACACTGAGGAACTAAGTGGGGACAGAGGTGACTCTGAGGAACTAAGTGGGGACAGAGGTGAAACTGAGGAACTAAGTGGGGACAGAGGTGACACTGAGGAACTAAGTGGGGACAGAGGTGACACCGGGGTGTTGATTGAAGAAAGAAGTGACACAGGGTTGTTGACTGGGGGCACAGCTGACACTCTTGTAGTACACATGTAGTAGCAAGCTCTCAATGTCTGCCATACGTCATGACAATACACTTGTCTGTCAGACTATTGGTTTGGTAGACCAATAGTGAAGAATTAATGCTGATTTGTTTCTTCATGCTTAGTTACTAATTTTACAGAAACAATTCATGTGAAATATATAGCTCAGATTTCAAAATTAAACAGGGACAAATATTAGGGATTTGTAAATTTTGATGCTAATTCAATGGCGCTATTATTTCTCACTGCACGAGTGAGAGACACTGCCTCAGTTAGAGACAATTAACCAGTTAAAAAGTAGTTACACGGTTAGTATTTCACCATTCCTTCTGTTGCATATCCTGCAAAGAAGGTTCCATAATCAGAAAAGACACTTATTGACATAGTTCCTCAAATTAATTCAGAGATTTGCAATTCCATTTTTATATTGTTAACATCATTTTCTAGCAGATACTTTTTCTTATTTTGTTATGATTTCTCTTCATATGTCCCTGTATAAGATCACTTGGATTAAATAGTTATTTGTTTTTCTATCTGAAAACAGATATTTTAAGTTTACAATTACTTTAAAACAGTTTAAAAAAAAAAAAAAAAGCACTAGCCTAGCCAAAATCATTAAAAATGTGTTAACCATCTACTAATACAACACTTTGAGTAAATAGATCACACAGCAACTTATCGCTTCTAGCATGTGTCTAGCATTTTCAGTTCAATATACATTAACTTATTTGAAATAGCTGCCTTTCCTCTGTGCTCAAAATCAAGAGTAGCCAGAGAGGTTACTGCCAGACAGGTGACCAATAGACCAAAATTGCATTCATTCTTAATTCAATAATGTTTTCAAATCATGATGGATATAAGAACACAACTAGCTGAGCTGGAAATTATTGTTAATATACAATAGCATCAATAAAAATAAAACAAGTTGTAGCATTTGATAAACAGCAACTATACAAAAAAAAAAAAGACAATAAACCTTTGAAGAAAATTGAATACTTTCATACACATGCTCTCAGGCACACCAATCAATCATTCCTTTGTTTTTAGCAAGCAGGCATTTTCAGCTTTCATTTAAATCTAGATAGAATTCATTTTAGAGCTGTAGCTTATATTACATTTCCTGATGTTGGGGAAATATCCTGACAAACCAATAGGAGGTACTATAGGCATCAGCTGGTGATCGCCTGTAAATAAATCAAATGTCTGTACATTGGAATATTAGTTTGTTATAGCACTGTGATTTACTTTATTTTGTAAAATAATGAAACAACTGTGTAAAAGTGTATTGTTTAACCCCTTAGTGACAAGACATTTTCACCTTGACTTTCCCTTGGTGACAATTGCTGTTTTGACATTTCTGGGGTGTTTGTGTTTAGCTGCAATTTTCTTCTTTCTCACATACTGTACCCACACAAATTATATGTTGTTTTTATCGTCATAAGAAGGGCTTTCATTAGATACCATTATGTTCATCATATCTTATAATTTACCACACAAAAAAATCATAAAATATGATGAAATTTTTTTAAAAACCCACTTTTTCTAACTTTGACCTAAAATATAATTTAGACAAATGCAATCATTAAAAAAGACCCCATCTAAATAGTTTCTAAATGTTGTCCCAAGTTCAGAAATATGTATGTTTCCATATTTTTTAGTTTTTTTCCTACATTGACCTTTTGACCCCAACCCGAACCCAAAATGTAAACCTAACACTAAATGTAACCCCAACTCTAACCCTTATGCTATCCCTTAATATATTTTAATTTTAATTTAATTTTAACCCTATCCCTTATGCTAAAAATTATTTAATTGTAACCCTATAGGCCAGTGATGGCGAACCTATGGCACGCATGCCACAGGTGGCACGCCGGGCCCTTTCTGTGGGCACGCGGCCATAGGTCGTCGGGAGGTGGGAGAGGGCTCCACACAGCATTGCACAGGAGGACAGGAGAGCTGAGGCATACAGCTACTTACCACCACCGACTGTGTCCCCCAAAGGTAAGAAGAAGGGAGGGGGGGATAAATAAAAAAATATTTTTTTTAATGATTATTAAAAAAAAAAAAAACATTCTACCTGCAGCACCCCCCCTTTACACACAGCACCCCCTTACACACGGCACCCCCCCACTCTCACACAGCAACCCCCCCCCACTCTCACACAGCACCCCCCCCCCCACTCTCACACAGCACCCCCCTACTCTCACACAGCAACCCCCTCACATAACACCCCCAACCCACTCACACACAGTACCCCCCCACTCACATAACACCCTCCACCCACTCACACACAGCACCTCCACTCACACAGCACACCTCACACACAAACACATCCATTGTGTGTGTGTGTACTCAGCAGACTGTGTGTGTGCGTACTCAGCAGAATGTGTGTGTGCGTACTCAGCAGACTGTGTGTGTGCGTACTCAGCAGAATGTGTGTGTGCGTACTCAGCAGACTGTGTGTGTGCGTACTCAGCAGACTGTGTGTGTGCGTACTCAGCAGACTGTGTGTGTGCGTACTCAGCAGACTGTGTGTGTGCGTACTCAGCAGACTGTGTGTGTGCGTACTCAGCAGACTGTGTGTGTGCGTACTCAGCAGACTGTGTGTGTGCGTACTCAGCAGACTGAGTGTGTGCGTACTCAGCAGACTGAGTGTGTGCGTACTCAGCAGACTGAGTGTGTGTGTACTCAGCAGACTGTGTGTGTACTCAGCAGACTGTGTGTGTGTGTACTCAGCAGACTGTGTGTGTGTGTACTCAGCAGACTGTGTGTGTACTCAGCAGACTGTGTGTGTACTCAGCAGACTGTGTGTGTGCGTACTCAGCAGACTGTGTGTGTGCGTACTCAGCAGACTGTGTGTGTGCGTACTCAGCAGACTGTGTGTGTGCGTACTCAGCAGACTGTGTGTGTGCGTACTCAGCAGACTGTGTGTGTGCGTACTCAGCAGACTGTGTGTGTGTGTACTCAGCAGACTGAGTGTGTGTGTACTCAGCAGACTGTGTGTGTACTCAGCAGACTGTGTGTGTACTCAGCAGACTGTGTGTGTGTGTACTCAGCAGACTGTGTGTGTGTGTACTCAGCAGACTGTGTGTGTGTGTACTCAGCAGACTGTGTGTGTACTCAGCAGACTGTGTGTGTACTCAGCAGACTGTTTGTGTGTGTACTCAGCAGACTGTTTGTGTGTGTACTCAGCAGACTGTGTGTGTGTGTACTCAGCAGACTGTGTGTGTGTGTACTCAGCAGACTGTGTGTGTGTGTACTCAGCAGACTGTGTGTGTGTGTGTACTCAGCAGACTGTGTGTGTGTGTGTACTCAGCAGACTGTCGGTGTGTATCCAGCATTGTGTGTATTCAGCAGACTATATAAGTGTATTCAGCAGTCTGTCTGTGTGTGTATTTAGCAGTGTGTGTATTCAGCAGACTGCTGAGTACGCACAGACAGCTGAGTACACACACAGGCAGCTGAGTACACACACACACACACACACAGACAGCTGAGTACACACACAGACATATCCCCTTGTATGCATCTTTGGCACAGTTTACATGCAGTTTTGGTGCAGCTGGATGGACAGAAACCTGATGAAAAATGCATGTCCATTGACATACATAGAAAGCTGCACCAAAACTGGATGTAAGACGGATGTAATTCTGATGTAAACTGTGCCAAAGCAGCATGTAAGATGCATGCAAACTGCAGGTGGATAGGTGGGAATAGGTCCTTAATAAGGTAAAGCACCACCGAACACCAGTGTGTTTTAATTTACTAGAATTGATGTTTTTTCAATAAAAAAACAGTTTGTATCATTGAACTCTCTGTTGTTCTTCTTTTAAAACAAAAGATGTTAATTAGTTCGGACAACTGTTAGAGTTGTTTTTTCTAAACTTAAACCTCAATATTCAGGTTTAATTGCCGTGTTGGAACTTTGAGGAAAAAAAGTTGGCATGTATTGCGGTTTAGGCACTCGGGCTCAAAAAGGTTCGCCATCACTGCTATAGGCTAATCTAACTATATAACTAGTTTTATATTAATTAAATATTTATTCAAATTTTTTTTACATTGCTATGCTACTTAGCTACCACTAGGGGCAGTCAAGTAGCATATTCAGAGCGATGGAAGTGAAGTTACTTTCACTTCCGAAGCTCAGACCTGCAGAGGGCATAGCCATATTGACGGAGCAATCCGTGGGTCGATCGTGGGTGCCCCAGATTTGAAATTTTGGTGCTGGCTATTGTCTCAACATCAAGGCAATAGACCAGCACCTTTAAAGCGGTTTTCGCGATCACTGATCGCGAAAACAGCTTGATTCACCGCAGGACGTGCCAAGCACGTCCATTGTCGTGAACAGAGTTCCCGGCAGGACGTGCCTGACATGTCTATTGTCGCGAAGGGGTTAATATGTTTGTTGCAAGCAGGGGCGTATCATGCTACTGAGTGACAGGCATGCTGCGCACATATGGAGCATCCACACCTGGTTGCAGGGCTCATGAAAATTAACCTCTGCTAGTTTTAGTTTCTAAATCACTTATGCCCTTGATACTCTTATTTGTCCCCAACATAACTCAATCCAAGGCATAATGCAAGCAACATAGAAACAGCCAGATACACTTTCATTACATCTTCCCAATGGCTGGTCTACCTTAGGCGTGCTTTATATGGCCATTGCATGTCTTTTGAATGAACATAGGTATTAAGATAGTTGATGAATTGTCAGAGGAGAGCAGAATACATGATCTTATCACTTCTACAGTTTGGTATTTAAACTACGTGGTTAGTTTTATGAGGGCAAAGGGGATAATTAGGCATATAGCATCTGTGATGGTACCAGCTAGCCCGATTTATACCTTGTACCGTCAGGAGGTTTCCTACGTGAATCTGTGGATTTCCATATACTTTTTAATTAAATCAGTAACACGACTGTGGTCCTGGTGGATCACACAGTAACATTTTTTAAACAATGTTTAATTTATTTTAATCTACACAATTTACTATATATGATTTATCTAGAACTGGGGAGTCAAACTGGCTCAATACAGCTACTGGTGGCAATCTGAGATGTAGTCTTCCACAGGCTGGAGTGCTGCAGTTTGACACCCCTGATCTTGAACACCACACACAAACCGAGTACCCACTAGGTCTGTGTGGTCTATATATATATATATATATATATATATATATACACACACACACACACACACTTAATTTCAGGTATGATTTAAGCAAAGGACAAAGAAGTGTTTCTGAAGGTCTTACAAAGCCCTATATAAAGAGTAGAATATAAATGGAGAAATATCTGAATATTAAAGGAAGCTAAACTTATTTTACACTATGGCACAAAACATAAAAACATTGGCAAGAAATAAAAATGTAAACAGAGTTAAAATACAACTAATAAGATAAGTCATATATTTACCTTGCAACGTGGTTAATTACTGGAGCAAAGTTTGTAGGCCCATAGAGCTGTACACTTTTTAAGCTTCTGTAATAGGCTTCCATCACTCCATCTATCCCATTACAGTAAGGGTTTTGAGGATTTCCATTCTGCACAAAAATGTTGAAAATAAAACAAGATCAAACATTTTGTTTGCATGGTATCGTTCGGCTATTACTAAGAACAGATGATCCTGGATTTAGTGCAGCAGCTACCTGGCAGTTAATTGAAGTGGGAGTAAAGTAGATAAATAATTTTATTTTAAATGAATAGCCACTATAAGTGGAAGCGATATTAACTTTAGACAAGCATTTATTTCTAATTGATGTTGACCCTTTAAAAGTTTGCTCAGACCCATAGAAAGAGTGAAGTGACAAGGGGAATCTAGCAAATTCTAGCCCAGGGAAGCCAATTTAGTGGCCCATGGTGCAAATTCATTAGCCCACCCGTTATCAAATATAGACACAGATAGACAGGCAAGACAGATATACTGACAGATAAAGTACAGAGACTGATAGATAAACAAGAAAATTGGATAGAAAGTTTGGCTCATTTAGAAGTGAAAAGAGTGCAACCCAAGCCCATTGAGTCAGGTAAGAGAACAGCACTGGCAGACCTCCCGTGGAAGTGATGGATGCACTAGCATAAGGTGAGTGGGTACAGTAGTTGTAGCCATTGCCCCCTCTCCTGAACCTGAACTGCAGGGCAACGCTTTTTCAAGGAGAGATCTGATCCTAGGTGTCAATCGTGACATATGCTGGGCAAGCCACAGGATAGAGCAGGGATATGAACTTAAAGTTACAGAAAAACAAGCAGGTAAGAGGCAGAGCCATGCAGCTCTCACGCTATTGACCACCAGGGAATAGTTGAGCCCCCAAGAAGGGATGTACGAATACTACTGCAATAATCAGATTTATTATCTTCTAAATGTAATAATAGCTCTGTGACACAAGTACTAGAGCAGTGATGGCGAACGTTTTTGGTCCCGAGTGCCTAATTGTTTTTAAAAAAAAATTTAGACACTCAGTACAGTATGAACAATCGTGTAGGTTATTGATTTATCTCATCATTGTGTCTTTACTTTAATAATTCATCTTTATTAATATCAAAATATTTAAAACCGGACTAGGGATGAGAAAGGAAATTTACAGAAATACAAAAGAGAGTAATATATCTATGATTTAGAAAGGACCCCGATTAATACACTCGAGTCCTTATTCAAATTAAACTTGGTGACCATAGGCTAACAGTTCTTTGTTATTTCCTTCCTCCATAGAATATATATAGAGTATATTTAAACTATTCCGAAAAAAGCATTCACACACATCATTCATCTGTCTGGACTACTGTCTGGGTAGGAGGGAGGAGGGGATGGCGGGGGCTGACACCGGATCTTGCAAAGAATACTCAAACCATCTTGCCCAAATTTGCTGATAGTTATCTGACCTCCCACTCCCATCTCTATTCTGTGAAAAGTATCTCTCCGCCCTAGCTTGAAAATCTATCTGTGATTTGATCTCCAGCCATGTAGGAGTTTCAACTCTTCTCCAATACCGAGCGATGCTAATCTTAAAACCTGACAAGATGCTAATCCAGAGCACCCTTCTATGTGGGTCTTGTTCCAGAATTCCTAGATGAAACAAGAAGGATTGTGGAGTGAGTTCGGTAGTATTAGGGGAGACCCAGGTAAGTATATCTAGAATCTTTTGTCTGATTGCCTCTAGACCCATACAGTCCCACCAGATATGAAATTGCGATCCGATAGCTCTTTGGCAACGCCAGCACAAATCGTCTGCATTTGTGTCGAACTTTGCCAAACGACTAGGGACTAAGGCTTTGAACCAATCTTGGAGAGGGAAGGTTTTTCCCAGCTCTCTCTTCCATTGGGATGTTGCCAGAGATCTCTCGATCGTCACCCCCTTATCAAGAAACCTCCGGCATCTCGTAACCATGTTCCTTTTACCAGTTGTAGTCACAAAAACATCCCACTCTGTAGGATCCGCTGGAACGCACTCTCTGAAAAATGAATTTAATCTCATATAGTTAAAGAGCTCGGACCGCGGGAGATTGAAAGTGGTTACTAAGGTTTCAAAGGAGACCCTATTTTCACCTATATATAGGTCCTCAATTTTATTTATACCTGCCCTTAACCAATTATGTAGCGAAATGTCAGGTATACACAATGAAATAACCTGGAGTGGAGCTGTTCTTGAAAGGTCATCTTTAATCTTCAATTGTTTTTTTAATTTATATTGAGATGTCATCCCCTCTTTCACCGACTTAAGGGTAAGGTCAAAATTTCTATAAAACCTCTGTGGGACCCAGATCAGGAGGGCCGGATGTCGTTCCTCGCATAGAGTTTTTTCAAAACTATACCAGCCAGTTTTGTATCTTTGATTCCTCCAAGCTAACACGTGTGACATTTGGCATGCGTCATGGATTGTTCGCAGGTCTGGGTAACCCAAGCCATCGAATTGCAAGCGGTGTTTTAAGATTAGGCTTGGAATACGAGGCTTTCTAGCGGCCCAAACAAACTTGGAGAAAAGGAGGTCAAACTCTCTGAGAATATTATTCGGTACTGTGTAAGGGATAGTTCTAAACAGGTAAACTATTTTCGGGAGCAGATATGATTTTAAAATATTAATTCGTCCCATCCATGAGGACTCTATCGCCGCCCACTGCTTAGTACGTTTTTGGAGATTAGTTAGTAACAAGTTAGTAACAAGTTATAGTTTAACGGGATAATCCTCTCTATCTGCTGTACAATCTTAATTCCTAGATAGTCTATCGTATATCTTGCTCCCTCCTTTCCTCCAAGCCTGCACAGTACTTGGCTATTTAAATTCTGTAGGTAAAAGGGGATATATTGTGTTTTTGAGAGGTTAACCTTATAGTTAGAATATGTTCCGTATGTCTCCAAGGCCTCTAGAAGAGCCGGAATTGATATTTGGGGGTGTGTCAATGTCAATATGATATCATCTGCAATAAGGTGTTCCTCTGTTCCAATCAAGACTCCCTTGACCTCTTGTGACTTCCTAAGAAGTTGGGCCAGAGGTTCAATAGTCAATGCATATAGAAGAGGTGCCAGGGGGCAGCCCTGTCTAGTCCCATTTTGGATACTTAAAAAATCGGAAGCCAGGAAAGGACCCCTAATCCGCGCCCTGGGATTCACATACAAGGACATCACCTGTTCTTGAAAACGGCCTGTTAACCCAAAGGCCTTAAGGGTTGCCGACAGGAATCCCCAATCCACTCTGTTAAAAGCCTTCTCTGCATCGAGAGCGACTATGACAGAGGGGATCTTTCTCAGGTGTATGGTATCAACTATATCAAGGACCCTCCTGGTGTTCTCCAGACCTTCTCTTGCAGGCATAAAGCCAGCCTGATCGGGGTGTATTAGATCATGCATTACCCCTTTTAATCGAGTTGCTAGTATTTTAGAGAATATCTTCACGTCTACGTTGATCAAAGATATCGGTCTGTAATTCGTCACGAGTTCTGGGTCCTTTCCTGGCTTCAGGATTGGTGCGATGGAGGCCTCCATCATTTCGTCTGGAAAACCTCCACCCGACCCAATTACATTAAACAATCTCACTAGAATAGGGGATATAACAGGTTTCCAACAGAAAAGTGTCGGAAACCCGTCCGGGCCCGGAGCTTTACTTATCTTCATCTGTTTAATGGTTTTGGCTACCTCTTCCTGTGTAAACGGTTGACTAATGATGTTCAGTTTATCTTTGGATATCCGAGGGAGATCTAGAGAGCCTAAAAATCTCTCCAAGTCGTCCCTTGAGGTTTTGGGCCGGGGGAGATTATATAGTGATTGATAATATGATTTAACGGCAGCCGCGATATGTTCTGGCGCTATATTCGTCTTACCATCTTTCACAATCTTTTTAATTCTAGATCTAATATCGCCTTCGAGTGCCTAATTTTTGACCGACACAAATTTGCAAACCACAAAGTGCCAACACCGCATACTCACACACGCTTATACTCATACACACACACTTATACTCATACACACTCATACACATGCACACTCATACACATACACACGCACACTCATACACATACACACGCACACTCATACACATACACACTCATACACATACACACTTATACTCACACACACACTTATACTCACACACACACTTATACTCACACACACACTTATACTCACACACACACTTATACTCACACACACACTTATACTCACACACACACTTATACTCATACACACACTTATACTCATACACACACTTATACTCATACACACACTTATACTCATACACACACTTATACTCATACACACACTTATACTTATACTCATGCGAACGCATACTTATACTCAAACTCACACACACATTTATACTCACACACACTCATACTTATACTCACACATACACACACACACACATATACTCATACACACATATACCCATACACACATATACCCATACACACACACACACTTATACCCAAACACACACACACTTATACTCATACAGACACTCATACTCATACAGACACTCATACACACACTCATACTCATACACACACTTATACTCATACACGCACACTTATACTCATACACGCACACTTATACTCCCACACACACTTATACTCATACTCACACACTTATACTCATACTCACACACTTATACTCATACTCACACACTTATACCCAAACACACACACTCATACTCACACACTTATACCCAAACACACACACTCATACTCATACACACACACTTATACCCAAACACACACACTCATACTCATACACACACACTTATACCCAAACACACACACTTATACTCACACACTCACACACACACACTTATCATACTCATACACACACATATACTCATACTCGCACACACATACTCATACTCGCACACACACACACTTATACTCACAAGCGCACACACACAAGCAGGTTCAGCTCTCACCGCTTATCTGCTCCGTTGTCCTGGAGGTGCAGGCATCAGCGTAATAGATTGGCGCTGCCGGTCACCTGCTTCTTCTCCAGATGATTGACGCATGTGCGTTATGTGAAGAAGCGTTCAAGTAGGAAAGCAAATAGTTAATTGCTTTCCGACTTGAACGCTTCTTCACAGAACGCGAATCATCTGGAGAAGAAGCAGATGACCGGCGGCGGGCTCGGCGTGCCAGTAGTAGCACGCGTGCCATAGGTTCGCCACCGCTGTACTAGAGGATGGATTTTTAAAATAAGTTGGAGAGTAAAAACTACAAATTAAACATAAAGGTATGCTATACACTTTTGTTCAAAATAAATCACAAAGGCACTACAGTGTATAGTGTTTCAAGGGCGATTACAAGGGTTTAATTAACTGCAAATAAAGCACTGTTGAAATAAAAAAGACAGGCTTGAACTGAGCCTCAGAGAAAAATATCTGTGTGCATCAAAAAAATCAAGGATGAAGAAAAAAAGAAAATATCCAAAAGACCGCCAGTCTAATATGCAAAAAATCCTTGCATCAGGAAAGTTTTAAAAGTTAACAAAACAGCAAAAATAGTAGAAAAAAAATGAATGTACAATAATCCAAGACTACAAGACTTTTGTTTAGGTAATATACAGAAATATGCGAACAGACCAAAGAACACCACAGAGTGAAAACAAGCTGAGCAGGTCATATACCGTATTTTCCAGCGTATAAGACGACTGGGCATATAAGACGACCCCCAACTTTTCCAGTTAAAATATAGAGTTTGGGATATACTCGCCGTATAAGAGTACCCCTCTTCCAACGTGCATTTTCTCCTAGTGAACCTTAGACACACCCCCTTACACAGAAAGTGACACACACACACAATTACACCAATAGACACATAACCTGAGACACACTATTTTGCCCCTCAATATGCCAGTATTTTGCCACTCAATATGCCATTCTTGTGCCATTTAATATGCCAATATTTTGCCCCTCCAACATGCCAGGATTTTCCCCCTCAATATGCCAGGATTTTGCCCCTCCAATATGCCAGGATTTTGCCCCTCCAATATGCCAGGATTTTGCCCCTCAATGCCATTTAATATGCCAGTATTTTGCCCCTCCAATATGCCTGGATTTTGCCCCTCCAATATGCCAGGATTTTTCCCCTCCATCCAATATGCCAGGATTTTGCCCCTCCATCCAATATGCCAGGATTTTGCCCCTCAATGCCATTTAATATGCTAGAATTTTGCCCCTCCAATATGCCAGGACTTTCCCGTCAATATGCCAGGATTTTCCCCTCAATATGCCAGGATGTTGCCCCTCCAATATGCCAGGATTTTGCCCCTCCAATATGCCAGGATTCTGCCCCTCAATGCCATTTAATATGCCAGGATTTTGCCCCTCCAATATGCCTGGATTTTGCCCCTCTAATATGCCAGGATTTTGCCCCTCCATCCAATATGCCAGGATTTTTCCCCTCAATGCCATTTAATATGCCAGGATTTTGCCCCTCCAATATGCCAGGATTTTGCCCCTCCAATATGCCAGGATTTTCCTCTCAATATGCCAGGATTTTCTCCTCAATATGCCAGGATTTTGCCCCTCCAATATGCCAGGATTTTGCCCCTCCAATATGCCAGGATTTTGCCCCTCCAATATGCCAGGATTTTGCCCCTCAATGCCATTTAATATGCCAGGATTTTGCCCCTCCAATATGCCTGGATTTTGCCCCTCTAATATGCCAGGATTTTGCCCCTCCATCCAATATGCTAGGATTTTTCCCCTCAATGCCATTTAATATGCCAGGATTTTCCCCTCAATATGCCAGGATTTTGCCCCTCCAATATGCCAGGATTTTTCCCCTCCAATATGCCAGGATTTTGCCCCTCCAATATGCCAGGATTTTGCCCCTCAATGCCATTTAATATGCCAGGATTTTGCCCCTCCAATATGCCTGGATTTTGCCCCTCTAATATGCCAGGATTTTGCCCCTCCATCCAATATGCCAGGATTTTTCCCTTCAATGCCATTTAATATGCCAGGATTTTGCCCCTCCAATATGCCAGGATTTTGCCCCTCCAATATGCCAGGATTTTCCTCTCAATATGCCAGGATTTTCCTCTCAATATGCCAGGATTTTCCCCTCAATATGCCAGGATTTTGCCCCTCCAATATGCCAGGATATTGCCCCCCCCCCCTCTCAGTACTTACCTCGTTGCTGCTCTGCAGGTGCACGCGGCTGTGATGGAAGCGTTGTGCGCTCCCCTCCAGCCGGCTTCAATAAAGTTTGTTTAAAAAAAAAAGTTTAAACAAACTTTATTGAAGTTGCGTGGCTGGAGGGGAGCACACAACGCTTCCCTCACAGCCGCGCGCACATGCAGAGCAGCAACGAGGTAAGTAAAAAGACGACACCCGGCGTATAAGACGACCCCCGACTTTTGGGAAGATTTTCATGGGTTAAAAAGTCGTCTTATATGCCAGAAAATACGGTACTACTTGCACTCCATTGTACTTATGGAAGTTCAACTAGAATGAAGAAATAGGTGATATGTATTTATCAAAAATCCCACTTTTGATACTTTGGCTGTGTTGGGTGCCACAGACATCTGATCGGCTGTAAAAAATTAGAAAAAAAAATATGGACAGATCTCACCTCAACTCACTGGCAACACACCTTCTAGTGAATAGAGTCCTTGGTTTTGGTAATGCTAATTATCTGTAGCGCTACTTTGACACGTTAAAATTACCAACTGTAAGGTGGCACTTTGACTGGACTAAAGAATACCCCTAATGAGAAGGGCAGCTATATAGCAATACATAACTACTAACTACTGATATCAGTAAATATTTTCTGGCATATGTGGGGTGTATATAGCGTTTGCAGGACTACTGTTACGGAGTTTGTATATCTTACCTTAAATAATATATCAACTGTACCAGAATGCTTACCTTTTGACTTACTGGATCCTATACCAATGTGAGTGGTACATGTCTAATGCACAGCTTATAGCCCAGTGGAGCAAAACTATTGAAGTCAGTGGTGTATCTTGGTTTTGTGCTGATCTAGACAGACAAAATTCATGCACCCCCCACCCACACTGCACACCTACGACATGCCCCACCACCCACATTGCACATGCACAACATGCCCCATCACCCCTATTACATGCCCCATCACCCACATTGCACACACATTTAATGCCCTATCACCCCATTACATGCCCCCATCACCCACATTGCATACACATTTAATGCCCCATCACCCCATTATATGTCCCCATCACATGCTCCATTACCCCATTACATGCCCCCATCCCTTCATTACATGCCACCATCAGCCCCTTTACATGCCACCATCACCCCCATTACATACCCCCACCACACCCATTACATGACCCCATCACCTCCATTACATGACCCCCCATCACACATCACATTCAGACTCACTCAGGGGAGGGTAGGGAGTGAAAAAAATTTGCAGCACCAATAGGGTTTTAAGCTTTAACACCCTCTGGCAAAGTGCCGCCCTTGGCGAGTGCCTTGCAGAAGATACACTAGTGATCAAAGTTCCACAGACATATGCGGGGGTTTATGTATAAAAACATGAGTTTGATAAAACAAAAATGCTCTTGTTATGTATAACGGAGATTGAGCTTTTTTATAATTCTCGACACTTTGCAGTGCGGGAAATGGACCTCGGCCATACAACGTTTAGCAGAGGTTCCTCGACACAATGCTTTTCGGTGCCTGATATTTTTTATACATAGATGCAACAAGCGAAAACACAACCTAAATCTACACATTCAGTGTAGATAGCGCAGACTCCCGAAATGTGTTGGGAGTCTGTTTTATACATTGCTGCAAATGCTGATTGAGCCAATATTTGGCACAATCTGCATGTGCGCTGTGTTTATATAGGCCCCCTATAGTGTTTTTGGCTTTATTTTTTTTATGGTTATTGGAGAACTATCACTTGGATCAAGTATGATCGTTTTTCAGGCACATATGGGTATTGCCCTTATGTTTTTAATATAATTGTGCCTAAAAAGTAATATTTTACTGTACAGTATGAGGAGGGTTTTTAGTTTAATTTTGCCAAAGCTAGCTTTGAATATTATACTTATGGGCTCTTACGATATAGTAAAGTGAGATCAGAACGTTGTATATTAATGTCAGCATACAGCTGTATATGCAATTATGGATTTTCCACTTTCTGTGTTGCTGAAGGTCTTACGTTTATTTGAAAATCACATTTATTCCTGCTTCTGCCAGAAGCACTAAGCAAAGGTTGCTCCTGGGGAGTGTGCTGTCTGTGGCCATCAATTCCATTATAGAGTGTTATGTAGCACTGTCAACCTAGAAGTGTTAGTGCTGCGTGCTGGGACTTTTAGATCAGTTTGCAGCACATTGCATGTCACATCACAGACACTAAGGCAATATATCAAAGAGCTGCGTCCTCCATTGATGGACAAAAACAGGTTTAGCGGAGAAGAAAATTCTGGACATATGGATTAAAAAATATTTAAATGGCCAAACAACAAATTTTAGGGACATTTTAAAGAAAAACTAACTTAACTCTATATATAAATGGTATATTTTAGAATCCAATAGACTGGCAAGGTGACAAATACAACTATAATAAAATTTCTGAAACATTTAGCAACCTTGGGACACCAACATAGCACTCAGGAGACAAAAAAATGCATAATGTGGAATTTCTGTTTTAATAAGCAAATAAGCTGTTAAAGGGAAGATTATGGTTTTATAAGAAAGCTAGAGTTGATACATCCATGGGCTGCATTCACTAGCTGTCAACCAAATGTTATTCAGCTTACGTCTGTGTAGTCATTCACCTACGTCCTGTTACCTCGGATTTGTACTATGCTTAACATGGTTTTTCAGAATTCTAAGAAACCAAATCATTTGGAATATTGGAAAAACTGAACAGATGTCAATGCCGTCGACTGACAGTCCATCCATAACTCAGTATAAGCAGGTTAGATCAGCGCCTCATTATGGATTCAGCACTTTACGTACTAATGAAGGACTTATTTTACTTCCCCCAAATGTACCGTATTTGCTCGATTATAAGACAAGGTTTTTTTCAGAAAAAAAATTCTGAAAACTACCCCTCGTCTTATAATTGAGGTCGTCTTATAATCTGACCTCAAACTGAGGTCAGACTAGAAGACTGGGATCCAGGTCCCCAGCAGAGCTGCAGGGGACCTGGATCCCCCTCTCTAACAGCAGGGGATGTCTGCGCGATGAGCGCAGACTCCCCCTGCTGCCGCCCGGGATGACCGCCGGGACTTCTATGATGAAGCCGGGTACTTCCGGCTTCGTCATAGAAGTCCCGGCGGTCGTGCCGGGCAGCAGCAGGGGAGGTCTGTGCTCATCGCGCAGACATCCTCCGCTGCCCCACTAGCCACCACCCTCCATGCTGCCCGACACTTCCGATAGTGCAGACATCCCCCGGCTAGCCACCAGGGAAAGAGAACAAGGTGAGGGGGGTGGAGGGAGGGCTGGGGGACCAGAGCAACAAGGGCAGGGAGGGGGGCAGAGACAGAGACAAGGGGAAGGAAGGGGGGAAGACACAGAGACAAGGGGAGGGAAGGGGGGAAGACACAGAGACAAGGGGAGGGGAGGGGGGAAGACACAGAGACAAGGGAAGGAGGGGGGAAGAGAGAGACAAAGGGAGGGGGGGGGGAAGAGAGAGACAAGAGGAGGGAGGGGGGCACAGGGGGGAGAGAGACCAGGGGAGCGAGGGGGGAGTCAAAGGGAGGGGGAGAGAGAGAGACAACACTAAGGGGGGGGGGGGGGAGAGAGACAAAGTTGGGGGCAAGGGAAAGAGAGAGGCAGCATTGGCACATAAAAAGAAATAAAAACAATAAATGCATTTTTTGATATAATTTTTTTTATTAAAAAAGCAATTTAAATGTTAATATATACAAGTTGAACTTTTTTCCTATAGGGTAGTCTTATATTCAGGCTTTTAGTTTTTTTCCAAAGTTTGGGGGGTCGTCTTATAATCGAGCAAATACGGTATGTTTACTAAATGGAAATGGTTTTATACAAGAATAAGTACCTGTATATTATATTGAAGAATTTTGAGTAACATTTTCTTTTACACAAGTCCCGTGGGAAAAGCCCTATGTAAATGCCAGTCAGTGTCCTCTATGTGATGCTGGTTTCAGTGTGGCTCATACCCCAATTGTTGTCTATAGCCCTGAGGACAGGTGAGAATATTTCTCCTTTGTTAACTAGGTCTCAGCTAGTGGATGAGCATGACCTGCAATTAAGTGGTTTAAAAGTAGTGGTACACTAGCTTAAAAGGTCAACAATGGGTTACATTTCAAGCTGCTTTTACAAAAGGGATGTACATACTGTTTTGTACGTACACCAATAATTTTCCACGGAGAGAGCATGGAAACAGTATATATCAGCATTTCTGGGATAATGCATCAACTGTAAAATTGGTAAAATCCTCATCGTTCAAATCCTGGCAGGGTCAGCTTAGCCCTTTATCTCTCTGAGGTAGATAAAAGGAGTACCATTAAATTAGGAAATAGCAACTGCATGTTGGGCAGTAACTAAATCCCTAGGATGTACATGAAAGCAAGAGAATATCTCAATGTGTCTTTGCTCTCATTATTATAATTAATGCAAATTGGCTCCACTTCTAGATTATTTGTTTTTTTATTTAAGCTTTTAAAATGTTCTAAAATTACTGGGGGGAAAAATAGAAAACACAACACATTAGTTGTGCCCAAAATCCCAGTGACATAATAAAAAGGTAAATAAAAATATATCACTTAAAATGCAGAGTTTTTTCTAATTAATTTTTGTATATGGTCAACTTAATTAAACATCCTAACTTTACTAAACAATAAACATGTTTTTAATTATTTCCTAATGCATACTACACTTTTTACTTTCCCTAGAATTTATTAGGTTAAATGTCTTCAAAAGAAAAAAAAACATAATTGCTAGAGTCAAATAAGGATAACATTGTTGAATAGTGACAATTACTGAAATGAGTACCGTTAAATGAACTGCCTGGAGAGGAAAAATGAGGCACTGCACTAATTACATAACCTCCAGGCAAATAATTTATGAGCATATTAGAAATGTAGCTCCATATTAAAATAAAATATTATAACTGCACAATAATTTAGAGACCATTATAACAGAATATGAATCCATCATTACAAAATGCTTTGGAAAATGGATTTTAATCTACATTGGTATTTGCACTTTTCTATTGTTTTGAGTATTTTTTCTTCAATATTTGGAGTTAGCTGAGAATAAGCCTAGGGAAGCCCTTTTCAGTCATCAGTGGTAATAATCAGTAGTAAGAACATAAGTTTCCACCACCATTCCTAATTATGCAACCTGCCAATATGAATTCTATGAGTATAAGTTGACAGCAATGACCTCCCATTTGACACTCAAAGGGTTATAATAGTAATGCATTGTCCTCCAGCAGTCAAAGCAGAATTGGAACAGCCAAGGGCAAGCTCCTTCTGGAATAATAATGTTAAACCACTTGCTCTTTTTTCTCTTATTGGTGAAAAAGGAGAACAAAATCAATCACTGGACTGGACAGAGTATCCACATTTTTATTATTTGTTTGAATTAAAGGAATATGTGAGATTTCCTTAAAAACAGTGTTCTATACTTGGATTATAATATTCTAGGTGTATATTTTCAGATGACCCACACTGACTCATATTACTAGAATACCCATGCCTGAATACTATCGTTACACTTGTTTATGTATTTTCACATAATTATATAACTTTACTGTAAATTGAGATCTCTGAACAGCCAGTTTATGAATATTCAAGACAATTGCAAATCAAGACATGTGTGATGTTATAACCTGTAGACACAACAGTATTCTCATAATTTTAGCATGATTGCCATTGTACTAGGGTTGCCACCTGGCCGGTATTTTACCGGCAGGCTGGTAAAAAATTGGCATCCAGACAATGTTAAGTCTATGGAGACAGTACCAAGGCCGGTATTTTTTTTGAAGAAAAGGTGGCAACCCTAAATTGTACTAACACAACATTTAGATGATTTTTCAGCATTTTTGTATCGTCTCAATTCCCACAGTTAACAATATTTAGGTGATAGAGCCCCTTTAAATGCCTTTAAACATGGTATGATAGAAGGCACTAGACCTTCCAGTTTAGTTTTCGCTCATCATAGCTGGTACCTTTGCAAGACAGGAAAACAGAATAAAGACATGTACCACTCTGCACTATTGTAATATCCACTGATAACTGGAAAATCGCAATCAGAATAAAATAAAATAGGTTGTCCTTTTAAATGAGTGCTGGTATATTTACAATCTATTGTAGAGCCAGTACAGTGTTAGAAAATTCACTGATGAAGCAGGCTGATACAAATGATGTAGAACACAGGTATAAATGAATGTATACTTCTACAAAAATGTTATATCTGGTCATGAACATAGTAATTTAAGACTAATCCATCAAGTTCACCCCTTCTACAGATCATTCCTAGTTTTAAACCACAACAAGACAACAACAAAAAAACACATGTAAGCTATTTTGAATTTTGAAGCTTAGGGGTGCAATTTCCTTCTTGACCCCAAAAAGATGATTTCTCATTGGATCAAAAAATGCTAAAAATACGAATGTATATTCTATTATTAATAGCCCTGTATGACTGACTTTTCAAAGAAAAAAAACAACAAGACTTTTTTTAAATGCATCTATTGTATTTGATAGCACCACCTCTCTTGGCATTGAGTTCCATATCTTTATTGTCCTTACTGTAAAAAATCCCTTCCTTTTTTTCCTATGAAATCTTGGCTCTTCCAGTCTCAGGGGATGACCTCTAGTCCTCTGTACATTTCTGTTAATGAACAGGTCACTGGAAAGCTCTTTATATTGGACCTCTAGCATAAATAAATGCAACTTTTTTACTTTCTCTCTGCACCACATATTCAAGGTGAGGTCATACCATTGACTTGTAAAGAAGTAAGATGATATCTCCCTCCCGTGGTATGGCAAAATGTGGCTTAGCTTAATATTAGGAAGGTGACTATTGTTTTGTACACTTGGTATATATTTATAGTGTTTACTTGAAAAATGATTTGCAACACTGTAGAAATGTTATAATTAGTGTTGAGCGAACCCGAACCGCACTGTTCGGGTTCGTACCGAAGATTATGATTTTTGGACCCCGGACCCGAACACGGACATTCCACTGTATGAAGAAATTCTTATGAATGGGGACTCTATTTCAGTTTTTAGAAAGCCAATAGCATTACATGTATTCCATAAACCGAAAGTCTATAAACCAAAAGACATTCGGTTTATAGACTTTCGGTTTATAGAATAGCAATAGCATTACATGTATTCCATATATTCCAATTTACCACCCAAAACTATTAGAATTTTTCAAAGTGCGCTGTAAGCACAGTATTTGATGGTTCTATTTGACTCTCAGATGTAATACATGTAATGTATGTATGTATGTTCGGCGATTACATTGTATGTAATGCTATTGGCTTTCTATAAACCCAAATAGAGTCCCCATTCATAACAATTTCTATTTCGGATTATCGAATAGCAATAGCATTACATGTATTCCATAAACCGAAAGTCTATAAACCGAATGTCTTTTGGTTTATGGAATACATGTAATGCTATTGCTATTCTATAAACCGAAAGTCTATAAACAGCGCACTTTGAAAAATTCGAATAGTTTTGGGTGGTAAATAGTACATTTGCATGTTGCGGTGCACTTCATATCTGAGAGTCAAATAGAACAGTCCAATACTGTGCTTACAGCGCACTTTGAAAAATTCTGGCTACCTCCTCCTCCTCCCGCCCTCCAGCGCCACTTCCACCTACACCGCCACGGTCACCGCCTCCTCAACCTATGGGTCACTTAGTATAAACTGAAAGAGAATACCCTGCACCCCAACCCTCTCTCAAATGGATAATTCTGTTGATCCTCCTGGCAGCCATGCTTTAGATTTAGATTTATGTTCTTCCAAAACTAAAATCAAAGATTCCATCTAGTGCTATTTTATGGCTCAGCTGTATTTTTAATTTGTATGTATCTTATGTTATTTGAAGTTATTTCCCTATCCATATTTGTTTGCAGGGCACTTGTCCTTCTCTTACCCCCATTTTACTTCCTTTTGCAGCCCTCTAGCCCTTTCCAGGACTTTTTTAGAGGCATTTTAGTGGATAAAAGTTTGGGTCCCCATTGACTTCAATGGGGTTCGGGGTCAAGTTCGAGCCTGAACCCGGACTTTTTTCCGAAGTTCGGCCAAACCCGCCGAACCCGAACATCCAGGTGTCCGCTCAACTGTAGTTATAATCTATTAATTGGGGAAGACTGTACAATGTTGATATGGAATCTGAAAACTGATGCTTAGTTAAGCCTAAACAAGTTCCAGACTTGATGTGAACATATTGTCCATAGACAATCCTCATAATAACAGCACTAGCAGGATTTTAAATATACATTTTTGAAGAAAAACAAATATTCTTACCAAAGCAAATTCATGACATACTCGTCCATCAGGTGGCAATTTTGCTCCAAATCCTAATGCAGGAAACATTTTATCACTGTCATAATCCTGAATAATTTCACCCACTGCTTTTAGTGCCATGCCATATGCATTCAGTTGATAAGGATTCATGTAATGCAGAGAGGTGGGCTGCGCAGGGTTACCTGTTTAGAAATGAAGATTATATAAGTGAAACAAATTGAATGTAAACCAGAGACTTTACAGTTGACATTTTCTTTTGTTATGAGCAAGCACAGAAAAAGACATCAGCTAGTAAAATATCCAGCAATATTAAAGGGACTGTATTACCTGAACATTATTTTTACTGTACATGTAGAGCATAAAAAATGATTGAAAATGATCTATACATTGTATTAGCAGAATTGCAAGCAAATACCTAAATTAGGTGAACAATGTGTTATAAATGTGTCTGTGGAGTCATCACCTTATGACATCACCTGTGGCATGATATGCAAATGACACATTTCACATTAAAAAGGACTTCATTAGCATACTTTGCCAGATGTAATGTCATAAACCAGATACACCACAGACACATTTGAAAACACATTTTTCTCCTAACTTAGGCATTTGTGTGTAATTTTGCTAATACAATGTATAGATCATTTTCAATCATTTTGTATGCTCTAAATTCACAGTAAAAAAATGTATATGTGATACAGTCCCTTAAAAAATAACGTATTAGATAATAAAGCAATGTTATCACACAATATTACTATTGTGTGATACTGCAGGTTATCAAGCATAACTATAGAGGTCTGTAAAAGATCAGGCTATTTTTTTTAAAATTATTTTTGGTTTTAGTTTTTAAGTGTACGAGACAGAAAGCATATGAATAAAATGAGTAAAGGTGATTTTTATTTTGTTTTATTTTATTGTTAAGTGCAGATGTGACTTAATTAGAGCACTAGAAACACAGAATGTGTCAGCAGATAAGAATCATTTGGATTATCTAGTTTGCCCAATTTCATAAATACTTTTATTAGTCACTGACCTTAACTTATATCTAGGATAGCCTTGTGCCTATCCCACACAGGCTTAAACTCCTTCGCTGTTACTCTCAGTAACATAATACCGTATTTGCTCGAATATAAGACTAGGTTTTTTCTCTTAGCAAATTCACTGAAAAACAGCTCTCATCTTATGTTAGAGGGCATCTTATATTAAGACCTCAAACAGAGGTCTGACTATAAAACTAGGATCCAGGTCCCCCACAGAGCTGCAGGGGACCTGCATCTTCCTCGCAAGCAGCCAGTGCATGAATGAGCGATGCCAGGAGGTCGCATGACCTTCCAGTGGTCCATCATTGAAGCCCCGACGGAAGTGTCGGGCAGCATTGGAGGATGTCTGTGCGCATCATGCAGGCATCTAACTGCTCCCCCCACTAGAAATCAGGGAGAATAGAGGATCACCGGCAAGTCTAGGGTAGAGGGCAGCATTGGCAAAGACCAGCACATAAAGGGAATCAATTCATTTAGGGGAAAAAAATAAAAGCCTCAATATAAGGCTACCCTATAGGAATTCTTTTGTTTTTTTCTTATTTAATAAAAATTATGATGTAACAAAAATGCAATTTTTTAAATTTTCTTTTATTCGCCAATCTGCCCCCCAGTCTTAGCCAGTGCATCCTCTCACCCAGCCATGTGCACTCCCCATAATTAGCCCATGCATCCCCCAAAGCCATCTGCCCCCCCAGACTTAACTAATGCTGTCCCCACACAGCCATCTGCCTCCCAGACATAGCCAATACTGCCCCCACCGTCCTAGACTTAGCCAATGCTGCCCCCCCCACCAGACTTAGCCAATGCTGTTCCCCCTACCCCCACACTTAGCGAGTGCTGTACCCCTACCCCCACACATATAGCAAATGCTGCTCCCCCACCCCCCTAGACGTCGCCAACGCTGCCCCTACCCCAGACTTGCCGATGATCCTCTAGTTTTACCTGATGTTTAGTGGGGGCAGCAGTTATGATTCCTGCATGATGCACGCAGACATCCTCTGATGCTGCCAGACACTTCCGGGGGGCTTTTAAGATGGACCACTGGAAGGTCATGTGACCTCCTGGAATCGTGCATTCATCCACTGGCTATTTGCGTGGAGGTTGCAGGTCCTCTGCAGCTCTGCGAATGACCTGGATCCAAGTTTTTTATTCTATACTCTATTTGAAGTCTGCATAAAGGAAGCCCTCTAACACAAGATCAGGGCTGTTTTTCAGAGCATTTTCTCTGAAAAAAAAACTAGTCCTATAATCGAGCAAATAAGGTATTTAAATGTTTGTATCCCCCCTGCCTCCTCTTTCCTCCAAGCTATACATGTTAAGATCCTTTAACCTTTCATGGTTAAAGTTTTATCCTTCAACCCATGAACCAATAGCCCTTCTCTGAACTTTCTCCAAAGTATCAATATCCTTCTGGAGATCCGGTCTCTGGAGTACAGGGCCATCATCAGAAATTACTGAAAAGAATTCTGCCCCCCCCCCCCCCCATTTCTCCCTCTCGCCCCTCTACCCTCCCAAAGTCATTTTATCCAGGTCTTTCTATATCGTGCCAATGATTCAAATACACCCCAGGACATGGTCCATCCCCTGTACTGCACATCCAGGATTTTCTGCTGCCCCCCAGGACTTGCCCCATTACCTACATTGTACATCCAAGACTTATTATGCCAGTTTTCCCATTAATATGCTACAGATTGCCCATTAATATGCCACAGCCAATACACCCATTACAACTCCACAGCCAGTATGCCCATTAAAATGCCACAGCCAGTATGCCCATTAAAATGGCACAAAGAGTATGCCCATTAAAATGCCAGACAGTATGCTTATTAAAATGCCACAGACAGTATGCTCATTAATATGCCACAGACGGTATGCCCATCAATATGCCAAAGTATACTCACTAAAATGCCAGAAACAGAATGCTCATTAATATGCCACAGCCTGTATGCCCATTAATATGCCACAGAAAGTATACTCATTAAAATGCCACAGACAGTGGCTCATCAATAGCCATTTTTTTTTTTGTTAAAGGTCCGGGGACCATGACGGGTGTGTCACCTGTCATCCCCCTGATGGCGGCTCTGACTGCATTCAACACTCCAAGTGAGGTCTCACCAGTGCTCTGTACAATGGCAAGAGCTCTTCCCTCTTTCTACAGCTAATACCTCTCCCTATGCAACCTATGAAATTATTACTCCTAAATCCCTTTCCTCAGATGTAAGGTTAGGACTGTATCGAAAATCCTTTATTTCTACTTTTTTTTTATTATTATTATTTTTTTCTCAGTATGTAGCCTCTAGTTGTCCCTAAGGGACTGCACACCAGTTGCTGGGGTAGGAAGTGGCACCCAAAGCTGTTGCTCTCTGCAACTCTGCTTGCTGTAATACTGGTCTCCCATCCACATTGGTGCAGGTCTCTGCAGCTGTCAGTCATGCTGCATGGAGAGCCAATGACAGGGGTGCCCGGGGATATGAAGTTATAGCCCCGCCCCTCAGCCCTCCATGTGGCAGCATGACTGACAGAAGAGAGCCTGCAGTGCAACATCATGGAGGAAACAGGGGAAGATACTCAGAGACCATAGCTGAGCCTCTGTAACAGGTAGGAAGAGCTTATAATAGCTTTAAGGTACATGGCAGAGTTGGGTAAATCCAGGGAGGTCCCTCTCATTTCCCTGAGGTCTCCATTTGTCCAGTCTGAGCAGCTCCTCTGACCAGGCTCTGCTCACATCAACATGGTGACAAGTGGATGGGGCAGAAAATATAATGGAGGATAAAATGATGTGATAGATGGAAGCAGATTGCAAACAAAATGGGATGACATGGAGCAGAAAAGATAATAGAGGATGAAAAGAGGTGATTGATTGGAGCAGAATACAGACAAAATTGTGACATGGGGCAGAAAAGATAAAATGTAAGTGAAAAGAGGTCACTGACATGGAGGAATAAAACACATAAAATGATGGGGAAAGAGATGGCAAACATGGAGGAATAAAACATATAAAAAAGGGAGAAAGATAAAGAAATGTCATGGATTTAGGAATTTGGGTGTTTAGGGAATCTGTTGCTTTGTGTTTATATTGTGTGCTATAGTGTTGTATCTGGTGCTGTTGGGTTACATTGTGTGCTATAGTGTTGTGTCTGGTGCTGTTGGGTTATATTGTGTGCTATAGTGTTGTATCTGGTGCTGTTGGGTTATATTGTGACACTATAGTGTTGTATCTGGTGCTGTTGGGTTATATTGTGTGTTATAGTGTTGTATCTGGTGCTGTGGGGTTATATTGTGTGCTATAGTGTTGTATCTGGTGCTGTGGGGTTATATTGTGTGCTATAGTGTTGTGTCTGGTGCTGAGAGGTTATATTGTGTGCTATAGTGTTGTATCTGGTGCTGAGAGGTTATATTGTGTGCTATAGTGTTGTATGTGGTGCTGAGAGGTTATATTGTGTGCTATAGTGTTGTATCTGATGCTGAGGGGTTATATACTGGTGCTGAGGGGTTATACAGCAAAAGAGGGCTGCTCGGCTCCCCATGCTTAATGCAGGCTCCCAATGCTTAATGCAAGCATGGGGAGCCGAGCAGCACTTTCTCTTGCTCCCCGTGAAGCAGACGTTGCTCTGCTTCACAGGGTGGGGGCGGAGCTACACCCCTCAGCCGGTTAGCTCCACCCCCTTGTCGGATCCAGCAGAGGACTGGTGATCTTTTGATCTCCCCAATCCAGTGCCTCTACTGGCTCGCAGAGGTCGCACACCCCTAAGGCCGGCCATGGTTGGGTTATATTGTGTGCTATAGTGTTGTGTCTGGTGCTGTTGGGTTATATTGTGTGCTATAGTGTTGTATCTGGTGCTGTTGGGTTATATTGTGTGCTATAGTGTTGTATCTGGTGCTGAGAGGTTATATTGTGTGCTATTGTATTGTATCTGGTGCTGAGAGGTTATATTGTGTGCTATAGTGTTGTGTCTGGTGCTGTGGGGTTATATTGTGTGCTATAGTGTTGTGTCTGGTGCTGAGAGGTTATATTGTGTGCTATAGTGTTGTGTCTGGTGCTGAGAGGTTATATTGTGTGCTATAGTGTTGTATCTGGTGCTGTGGGGTTATATTGTGTGCTATAGTGTTGAGTCTGGTGCTGACAGGTTATATTGTGTGCTATAGTGTTGTATCTGGTGCTATGGGGTTATATCTTTGCTATGTTGTTCTATCTGTTGCTGTGGAGTTTCAGCTAGAGCTCTGGATATTTATCTGGTGCTGTGGTTTATATCTTGTATCATGGGTTTTTAGCTGGTACCCTGGGTTAATATCTGGTGGTGTGGGTCAATATCTGGCACAGTGGATCTATATCTGGTGCTGTGGATCTGTATCTGGTGCAGGGTTTATCAACCCTTTGCATGCCTTCACTGATAATGACAAAGCTCCTCCATTTCATGATAACTTGTCAAAAAGAGGCACGGCGCAGAAAGGATGACGGTTAAATTATGCCCCCCCCCTGAAAAAATTTCTGCGGATGCCCATGGATCAGCGGTTAATAAATAACACAGTTCTCTCTCATCATATTATCGCAGTGATGGTGAACTTAGAGCATGGCTGCCAACAATGCCAGTCAAGAGAATATCAGGTAAAATGGAGAATATCAGATCATGCAAAAGGTTAGGGGAAAGGGGACAAAAGTGCAGCGGGAAGAATTGGAACTGAGAGACGCAGGACAAACCAACACAAACTGGGGAGTGGAGATGGAGGATAATCCATTAGTCGGAGGTCTGATGGGGTGAACTTATGGAGGCAACAGAAGAAACAAAAACTCACATCTTTAAAGAGAATTACAGCTCACTCAACTAAGAACCCCACTGAACTCCTTACAATATCCCCAAATTCACTTTCCATCATGTTCTTTTGTCCATCCTATTCAAACAACGTATGTGTCTTGTGTCCTCCATTTTTCTAGTTTGCAAGCACAGGACTCACTACCTTACATAACTGCCTGTTTTGACTCCTCTAATTGAGTTTGTATTGTAACACTATTTTAAATCCAGTGCCATAATTCAATTTAAATTACATTCATTGTTAGCACTGTATAAACATTAATATCATGTAACGTTGTTTCTTACAATTGACTGGGCACCGTCTTAAACAAAATGCTATCACTGGAGAGTGGCACAAAATTATTTTTCACCAACAGGGGCACCAATATGTTCATGGTAATGCTCCTTAGAAATGTCATTAAAAAGTTGTTTGTGGGGAAGGTAGTTGCTCTTTAAGATCTGGGTGTGGTTATCCACTGTCTGCAAAATAAAGCAGATTACTAATTGCATTACCGGATAGCATGTTTATGACATCCGTTTTGGCTACTAATACACACTGTAGTAATTACTTGCATACTCTGTGCTTTGAAAAACAGTCTGGCTAGAACTGAAATGCTGCCACATTCTGTGTGTCTAAAATGCTTTGGTGTAGATTGCAAATGTTCTATATTTAGATAGACTGCTTTGTTTTCTTCATCCTGCTGCACCTGCTAGGATCTACATTTTATTGCTGCTAACATAGAGCTTTCCAGGACTAGAAATGTATCTAGTACCATTTTGAGGGTGTCAATTTTTCCTGTGAAGACTTAATGTGTTGCAGTTCTAAAATTAACAGATCTAGTTGATACTATATAACATCGATTTATGCTAATACCATCTACTATTGCTAACTTTAAAATTAGACTGCAAGGTCAGCTGTGTTTGAAGACATTTTTATTGAAATTGATTGCTTCACAAGTACTACATTCTCAAAACTACTATTAACCAGTGTCCAACAAGGTATTGTGAATCCTCTTTCCCAGTTCTCTGATTGACAGACCTTGTTGTAACAACAATCTGCCCATCTGCCCCATTTATGTATAAATTCTCTGCACTCCAAACTGCACCTTCTAGATACACAGGGCTTTTCCATTTTAATTATGGTACAAATGTCTTCATGTGGCTTTAATAATTTTTACTGTGCATCATGCCACTATTACACAAAACTGATACCCAAACTCCAATAAGGACAGAAAATGAGGGAGGGCATAGACCACAGCTTTATTGAAACATATAATGAACATATAATAATCCCTACTTTAAATGACTACCAGCTGAAGGGCATGAACCCCTAAGCACTGGCAAATAATTTGAATGGCCAATGCAGTCTGGACCTAACTTATTAAGCGCTTGTTCACTAAAAGATTGTAACTCTAGACTGACGATATCTAAGATGGTTCAAGTAAACACCATCAGATCTCATAAGACCACCATACCCCCGAGCCTTCTAAGAAATCTACAGATAGAAAAATTGAGCTTACTGAGCTAATAATAACAATAAAAAACTTTTTTTTACATTGTTCTACATAGTTACATAATAACAAGTCTTCCCCAGGGTTATTATTTATAAAAAATTTCATATTTTGACAAGTAATCTACTTCACATAAATCTAAAAATTATGTATCATTTAGAGGCTGTACTTTATTCACACAGACAGATATATACACACCCACTCAAACTCACACCTATATATGTATATACCCTATATGTGTGTACATATGTGTGTGTGTTATATATATATATATATATATATACAAACACACACACACACACACACACACACACACACACACATATATATATGATTATCTAACTTTAGCTATATTTTCATTGTCATACAAAGTTAATCTTAATGTTTCAAGCAATGTCTTTGTTGTAGTGTCACTGAGAGGTTTGCTCTAGTTACTACAGTTCTAAAATCTCAAATAAAACGTATATTCATGCTCAATATGTACAGTTTTGGGTAATAGTGTCCACACTATTGTTGAATGGAACCTAGATCATTCAACCTTTGTGTTAACAGCAAACTCATAGAATTTTTATCACAATGCCCTAACATTGTCAAACAGAGACAGAATGCATTATAAAGATGTTGTTCTAAAGGTTTATTCAATTGAGCTTCTTACCACATACATGGCATATAAACTAAAAGGAAGGTACATTACCCACCAAGCACTAGGTGGACACACCAGCAGAGTAAACATCATAAAACCAAACATCTCTGGCGTTCTTTCAGATATTCTAAATGAATGTCACATTCAAGGAATTCTGTTCTGTATATAAAACATTCAAGCATTTAGGTGAATCTTTAGTGCATGCATCTCTTTGGTCCCATGCCCCACTTGGTGGTCTTGGTGATTGAAGGTGCCAAGACAGAACATCACAGAAAACTTCAGCCTGATCATAAAGAATAAAGAGAGGCGGTATCTATGTTGCTGGAGATCAAATCATACTAAACAACCATGAATAAATGCTAATAAAGTCCAAGTGACCAAAGAGCAACTTAGGACAAAACTAGAAAATTGATATGGCTGCAGATTTACTTAGAAAGTATGGAGTCTGCTAAAATTAGTCCACTGCATATAATGAATGAAAAGGAAGGTCATTAAAATTTGGAAGAAATTGGTCACAAATACCGTAATAGAAATGTATTCAGCAGGATTAAGAGGATTTGGAATTTGGGGAGGTGGAAGGGTTGCACTGGTCCCAACAACCTTTTTGCTACTCTATTGAATATAAAGTAATTAGAGATCCCACTGGAGAAATTACCCACAAAGCACACAACTTTCATAGAGATTTCATTCCACAGAGTGGACAGGTCGTGGAGAGTAGCAGAGATGTCGGATCAGTTCAACCAAAGACTGACTGTTGGATCAGATCTATTGGAGTCTATACTGTTGTCATTCATTCTATTATCAAACATACGTAATTCTCGATATGTAGTGTGCGTGTGTATATATTTAGATATAATGAGAATGTTTAAATATTTGAAGAATCTGATTCATCGCTGCGGCCTCAATTTTAGGCACAGTTCATTGGCAAGCATATAACAGTGAAACACATGTAGGCAATTTAATGCCTCTACAAAACATAATTAAACTACTTAAAACAGAGATTAAACTTCAAAAAAGGATTACACAGAATATTGATGACAAATTCCTTTTCAAAGAAATAATTACTTTTCATTTAGAAAAAAGGGAATTCAAAAATAAATCAATTTGTTAAAAATGACGCACTGTTATAATCTCTTTCCACTTACCATTTGATGCGGTGAAATCTATGGCAACGGTGAAATTGATTTGTGTCCTGTGAATCAAATCAAGTAACAGGTTGTTTATTATAATATTCCATAACAGCTTTTCCACTTACACTAAAGGCATTTGAACATACTGAGTCCATAATAAATATCTTCTCATTTCTCTTAATCCCTTTTAGATGCAAATAAGGTAACATTATGGGGAAAATGTGATGAATTATGTTACATGGGAGGTGTAATGATTCCACAAACTTGTATTTTAAAACAAACATAAGTACAAGCTTATAATATTACCAACTTAAAATTTTCCAACTCCTACAAACTAGTGGAATACAACATCCGCCAATCAGTGACAGAGATTTATCGTTAATTTCTCCAAGGGAAACTTACCACAGAGATATTAAGTGAAAAGTGTGGGGAGACTTGAAATCTAGCCAATTTACTGAGTGGAGGCACTGATAAGCATACACATATAAAGAATGTCTTGAGCTCCCTATCTATACTCAGGGCTTTTAGCGACTTCCCACAGGAATACGTTGCCAAAATTCACAGGGATATACTCTGCTCTATACAAATGAAGCTATACATATTCGTTATTTTATTTTTTTGTGTGTGAGATGAGGGAGCTGTTATTTCACTCATACTTCAGCACAAACACTGAAGCTGTTTAATGAAGCCAAGCTCTCACTGTGAGCACCAAACAGCTCCACTACATGTGCAGCTGGACTCCATCACCCTTATATACGATATATATATCATCCAAACAAAGCTTGAGTGAAATGGCAGCTTCCTCCCCATTAACATAACACTGCTGTGGAGGGGGGGGAAATCAATATATATATTTTAATTTAAAAAACACATTAACTTAATTTCATAAACAGCATTATTTTTTATGTTATCTATATAGTTAGCTTAGCATTGTCATTTAAAACATTTTTTTTACTGGAATGTCTATTTAACAGACTGACATTTCGGTTCTTCTTTTCAATTTCTTTGGCCACATGTTTGAATATTGCAACATGTCACCCTCCTGCATTCAATTTAAATCAATTCAAGAAAATCACAGTTTCTGGTTGGTTGCTGTGAGTAACCACGTTTTAAAAACAGTAACCATCACAGAGGAGAGTTTACAAAATTGCGATGCAATTCCAAGGTGGCCATGTTTACACACCAAAGGAGATATACATCAAAGCCATAGATGTTATGTTTTCTATATTTTGTGTTAGATGACAATAATTACAGTCAGGGCAGCCATCAGGGATGACAGGCACTCTGACCTGTCCCTTAAAAATGAACAACATTTGCAGCCAAAGGCGCTGGGTGGCCTCTCTGCAGCGAGACACTGTGACGAGCAGGCAACTGGACGTCTGTGCATCAGCATACATTCCCATACTGCCTCTCACACTCCCTGGCGTTGCTCTGAGGTCAGAGCGTCGTGGATCACATCACCTGGCGGCACTCAGAACAGTACGGGCAGCACAAGAATGTCTGTGCTGCTATAAAGACATCCAGCAGCCTCCACTAGACACCAGGAAGTGGCTGTCTGGTGGGGCATGTCCTGGGGTGCTGGCGTAATTCCAGAATGTGCAATGTGTGTAATGGGGCATGTCCTGGGGTGCAGGGGTAAGTCCTGAATGTGCAAGTTGATGGGGCATGTTCTGAAGTGAATGGGTAATCCCTGGATGTGCAATGTGGGTGATGGGGCATGTTCTGAAGTGAATGGGTAATCCCTGGATGTGCACTGTGGGTGATGGGGCATGTCCTGGGGTGCAGTTGTAAGTCCTGGATGTGCAATTTGGGAATTTTGGCATGGCCTAGTGTCAGGCTTCAACTGGTTGGCAGACTCATACGACAGTGATTTCTGTATCCTTTTGCTTTGCTCGCTTGCTTAGTTTTGCTTATGTCTTATGCTCACTCTGCTTTTGGTTTGTATCCTTTTCTCGGCCACAGTGTATCTGAGGCATGTCCTGGGGTGCAGGGGTAAGTCCTGGGTATGAAATGTGGGTGCACGTCCTGGTATGCATTTTAACCCCATTGATATGATATACAAAGATTCATTAACGTTATCCTCTTTGGCATGATATACATAGTGTTATGCATTTCAACTGCATCTGCATGATATACAAATTCCTGGATAAAATGACTTTGGGAGGGTAGGGGAGCAAGAGGGCCAAGAGGGAGATATAGGGATGGGGAAAGCATAACATTTGTTCGGTAAGGGACCTGAAATTTCTGATGGTGGCCCTGATTACATTCTGGTAGCATTTTTTGTACATTGATTGATTAAAACCATGGTTTGGTGTGCCACTGCAAGTTAACGCACATTTACTGCAATTTAAACACATTGTGTTGTTATGTTGAGGAGTTTGATGTATTAAATGTTCTGGGTCACTGAAAGAAGTGACAGAGGTAGGATTGCACCTAGAGTGTAATAGTTCTAGATCTTGTTACCTATCGTCACACAATGGTAAATGTGTTCATAAAATATGAGGAAAAGAAGAACATGATTAGACTTTCAAAAAACAAAAATGTAAAAATTGTATTACACTTCATTACATAGGTTTCATTTTAAAAGAATGAACAAAACAGGTGCAATGCTCAAAGGCTTAATGGAGACACTTCAATGAAGACATCCAAAAATATGTTCTTAATCTTTCAGTATTAATTAACAGGTCCCACTTGGTTTTCTGAGAAATAGGTCACAGGGGTGATACAGTGAGTGTGTTCTAAGTAGATAATTTTTTTATATATGTGATAGATAAAAAAAAAACATACAGAAAGTAGACAAAATATCAAACCACCATATGAAAATGGGAGCTTGATTGACCAATTAGCTGCACATCAGTTGTGCATCAGCTATGAGAGTTCCAACAATTTAGCACTTTGATATGCAAGTTTTCAAAGCACCATGATGCAACAAGGAGTTCCTTGAGAAGCCATATGATTTCTATGCAAAATGCAGGTGCATCGATAAAAAAAAAAACAGTGAGGAAAACAGTATTTTCTTTTAATGAGTTCCACTTCTGCCTCATTAAAAGTCTAATTTGAATGGTCCATGACTACTGATTTCTATAATTGGTGTCAGGGCTGGTCATATTTGTTAAGGCATCCTCTGTGGCGTCCCCCATGCTGCTCTGCCAGTCAAAGGCTGCCTGTGCATCATTGGACGAATAGTCCACAGCAGCAGATTTTACAAAAAAAAAAAAATACATTTTCTGGCATGGGGGAGGTTCATCTATTCCCCATGCCAGAGCGGCACCATCCTGGGCTGGCAGAGGCCTGCTACTTCTCACTAGGCAGGGACAGTGCATGCGGCTCGATTACTCTAAGGCCGCACGCGAATAGTGATGGTTCCGAATTTTTTTTTTATTTTTTTTTATTTCAAATTGTCCGCATCGGTGTTGCGTACTGTGGGGTCACACAGGAGGCAAACCCCAAAAGCCGCCCAGATTGTTATGTGCTTGTGTCACTGGCCTGCCATGCAATCAGTGGGGAGGAGATGATCAGCTCCTCTCCGGCTGCAGGTGTGTTTGGTACCATACAATGGAATAAATGCAGTGTGTATCCATACAACATATTCTCTTAATAATAAGTGCACCCCACCCAATCACAGGTGTTCTGTGTATGGTGTCCAGTGACATTTGTATAAATTCTAGTTCGACAGATTGTCAGAAAAATTAATTTACAAGTAAGTAGCTAGAGATAGGACTCACCAAGTTTGAAGTATTTTGACGTAGTGATGGGCTAAGCAAAATATGGCCATATATTGTGACTAAATCTCCAATATATTTTCATCTAAGCTAGGTGCTTTTAAAATATCTAAAATTGTTTAAAAATGTTTAAAATTATTATTAAGATAATATGTTGTATGGATGCAAACTGCATTTATTTCATTGTTTGGTACCATAGACGCTGCATAACAATCATTGCAAAGAACCATCTCCAAGTCCGAATGCTCCTTTGGAATATCATTCATAAGTCTTTTTAATCATACAGAAGACTACTTCTGTGTGATCAAGAAGATCATATAGGTTATTTAGTCCCTCATGAATGTGTTTATGAGAACAGTCTCAAAAATTGACAGCATAAACTAAATACTATCAAATTGCACTGGCAAGGAGAAATAGTGGAAATATACAGTGGCGTCCCGAGGAGGGGGCGGACTGCACCGGGTGACACCTCCAGCGGGGACGACACCCGTGCTGCCGGCACCACCCGCACCGCGCCACTTACCTTTTTTTTTTTTTTCCTGGCAGCCGCAGGCGACTGTGTTTCCCTCCTCCGTGCAGGAGGGAAGACTGCACGGAGGAGGCGTCCGTCCGGGGACACAGAGCAGCAGCTACTCGGAAAGTGATAGGGAAGGGGGGGAGGAGGGTGGTTTAAAACGAGCACTGGCATGGCACAATATTCCTGGGGTCTGACTGGCACACTATTCCTGGGCTCTGACTGGCACACTATTCCTGGGCTCTGACTGGCACAATATTCCTGAGCTCTGACTGGCACACTATTCCTGTGCTCTGACTGGCACAATATTCCTGGTATCTGACTGGCACAATATTCCTGGTATCTGACTGGCACACTATTATTGGGCTCTGACTGGCACAATATTCCTGGGCTCTGACTGGCACACTAGTACTGGGCTCTGAATGGCACAATATTCCTGGGCTCTGACTGGCACACTATTCCTGGGCTCTGACTGGCACACTATTACTGGGCTCTGACTGGCACACTATTACTGGGCTCTGACTGGCACACTATTACTGGGCTCTGACTGGCACACTATTCCAGGGCTCTGACTGGCACAATATTCCTGGTGTCCGAATGGCACAATATTACTGGGCTCTGACTGGCACACTATTCCTGGGCTCTGACAGGCACAATATTCCTGGGCTCTGACTGGCACAATATTCCTGGGCTCTGACTGGCACAATATTACTGGTATCTGAGTGGCACACTATTACTGGGTTCTGACTGGCACAATATTCCTGGGCTCTGACTGGCACAATATTCCTGGGCTCTGATTGGCACAATATTACTGGGCTCTGACTGGCACAATATTACTGGGCTCTGACTGGCACACTATTACTGGGCTCTGAGTGGCACACTATTCCTGGGTTCTGACTGGCACAATATTTATGGTATCTGACTGGCACAATATTCCTGGGCTCTGACTGGCACAATATTACTGGTATCTGAGTGGCACACTATTACTGGGTTCTGACTGGCACACTATTACTGGGCTCTGACTGGCACACTATTACTGGGCTCTGACTGGCACACTATTACTGGGCTCTGACTGGCACACTATTACTAGGCTCTGAATGGCACAATATTACTGGGCTCTGACTGGCACAATATTACTGGGCTCTGACTGGCACAATATTCCTGGTATCTGACTTGCATAATATTACTGGGCTCTGACTGGCACACTATTACTGGGCTCTGACTGGCACACTATTACTGGGCTCTGACTGGCACAATATTACAGGCATCTGACTGGCACACTTTTACTGGGCTCTGAATGACACAATATTCCTGGTATCTTACTGGCACAATATTACTGGGCTCTGAGTGGCACAATATTACTGGTATCTAAATGGCACAATATTACTGGTATCTGACTGGCACAATATTACTGGGCTCTGAGTGGCACAATATTCCTGGTATCTATAATTGTACAATTGTCACCTCGTGGGGCTCCTGTGTGTTGCATAATTAATGGCGGTCCCATGTGTGCATAATTATGGGGCGCTTGTGTGTGGCATATTTATCGAGCCCCATGTGTGGCATAATTAAGGGACTTTTTGTGTGGCATAATTAAGGGACTCTTTTGTGTGGCATAATTATGGGGCACCTGTGTGTGTGGCATAATTATGGGGCACCTGTGTGTGTGGCATAATTAATTGGGCAGAGGTGAGGCATAAATAGTGGGGCTCTGGTGTGGCATAATTTATGGGGCTCTGGTGTGGCATAATTTATGGGGCTCTGGTGTGGCATAATTTATGGGGTTCTGGTGTGGCATAATTTATGGGGCTCCTGTGTGTGGCATAATTTATGGGGCTCCTGTGTGTGGCATAGTTAATAGGCCATCTAACTGGCATTACTAAGGAATCTGTTTGGCATTGTATTGGAGGAAATCCAGGGGGGTGACACCATGAGTTTCCGCACCGGGTGACACCAACCCTAGTGACGCCCCTGGAAATATATAATATGGAAAAATAAAATATGTGCGGGTCTGATGAGTCATCATTCACTATTTCTAGACAGGTTTACTTTTGGAGAAAGCTAAAAATAATATTTTCATCCCACAATGTCTTCAGCTACTGAGATTTATGGCTATGGTAAAGGAGCTCAAATCAACACTGGATGGCAAGTTTACAACATTGGATGCAACTGGCATGTCCTGCTGTTTTGATCGTGGTATCCAATCGTGCTGCAACTGACAAGGCTGAGTAGTGGGCCCCATATCCAGTGCTTAGCTTTGACAGCTTTAGTCTCTTCTTGCCCTACAGCAATTGTATTTAGTATATGGGTAGCCTTCCCCTGTCCCCCAAGCACTTACCAGCCACTAGAATTTGTTAAAATAAAAAACTTGGTCTTAGTGCTAGGATTATGGGTAGGGTTAGGGTTACAATGTTATTAAAGTTATTCCTGGACAAAAAAATTATGAGGAAAAAGCAATGTGCTGCTTGTAAAACAACGTTTAAAAAAAATGGGGTAGTTCCAAATCAGGGCAAATATTAGAAGCAATTTAGCAGGTAATTTTTACATTAGGATTTGGAGATGTATAATTTTTTTATAGTATATAGTATGATAAAAATAATGGCATCTAAATAAACTCCTTATCGTGAAAATCTATGTTGGTACATTAAATGAGGGAAAGGATATATACAAAATGTCAAAACTGATTTTGAAAAAATGATTCTTTTGTTTCTAAATTTTTATTACATTTTCTTCAATAAAATGTTTCCATATAAACGTTTATAAATTGTATGTGCAAAACAAACAATAATAGAAACACTAGTTATAAGAAACAAATCAGTTAATAACACCTTGCATTTTGTCAATATATGTCAGTATGTTCATATTTCTACTACCGTCACCCACTCTCAATATATATGCATATAAAAGTTTTGTTCACCATTATTCGATAATTAAAGGATTATAGGGGTTACAGGTAGAACCTCTTTTACTGGGCCATGGGCAAAGTCTTTAGCAGTGGGCCCCCTCAACCTAATTTTTCTAAAGTCGCATTGTAAAAAACTGTATGTAAATGGAAAATTTTTAATATTATATGCAACTATTGTTATATCACATTCAACTATTTGTATATGTAATAAAAATGTTATTGATAAATTTCACACAGCACAGACCAGTTCAGCTGATCCTGCCAGCTCAGGAGCAGATCAAAGGAGAAAAAAACGTGAGGTCACCGGCATGGAAGTGAGTGAGAAATGAAGTATGCCTCCCCTTAAAGTGACGGCTTCTGCTCACTCTCTCCTCCGCGAGAGCTGAATTCTCCGATTCCGGGACAGTGTCCTGGAAGGAGGAAAGCTCTGCACATGGGGAAGAAACAAACAGCAGGACAGCAACATACTGAAGGTATCACTTCTACCAATTCCCCCCCAAGAAAAATACCAGGCTTTGTATTGCCGCCGGTATATTAGTTATACAGGCCCAGGCCCCAAGACCTTAATTACCAGCTGTGCCAGTAAAATACCGGCCAAGTGGCAACCTTAATTGCACCTAAAAGACTTAACACAGCACCATATGGTACCAACAGCACTTGCCATTATTGATTGAGGACAGCGAGAGCTAGATGTGATTAGCTAGGGGTAAATCAACTGGTATGCTAGTTACACTGTTGAGAATATGTAGTTATGAATGACATCTGTACAATAATATATCAAATATAAGCAAACATTCACTGACAGTTACTCTGACTCTCTACTGTCATTGGACCCCCATGTGGTATCTCCGAAGGTCATAAAGCATTTGCAAAATCTGATCATGTGCAAAGCCTGCTAAAAGTGCAAAGTGTTTTCAAGAGAGGAGGTTAGGATGTTGCCTGGATACTATAATCTAGTAGTCTATTTTTATGACCAAAAGTCAGGAACAACTATTATAATTACAAAACAGAGCACTGATACAGCCCAGGATGAATTGCACACAGTTTGTTTATTCAGCTGCTATTAAATACAACATAACAGTTTGCAATTACATGTTTGAAACTTAAGATTTGAAATGTAAGGAAATAATACAAAATAAAAATGTGTACCTTAATTAGACAGCACACTAGCATACCACCCAACTTCTTCTCCCAGATAACTGGGATGTTGGATGGCAGCTTGAGAGGATTAGTGTCAGCTCTGTTAAGGCACATAAATCTGCGCATGCACAATATGCATTCTTCAGTGTCTCAGACACTGGTGACTGGAATTGGAAAATGGGATCACTGCAGTGGCGGATCCAGGTGTGGGGGGGGGGGGGGCGGGCAACGGGACAATTGCCTAATTCCTTCAAATGTCAATCGGCTATTAAAGCATTGCTTATAAACGCAGATGTGTCTCAAGGGACTGAAGACATCAACATATTTTAAAAGAAATTTGAACATTTGCACTTAGTACTGTCTCATTAACACTCCTTAAAATATTACTAATTTATGACTTATTAATAGCAAACACTTAAGTAAAGGGGAATGCAATTTTAATGTTATTAATTATAAAAAATGTTTAGTGTGGTGGTAGAATAACAAGTATACATTTTAACAACTATATACATTAGAAAATAATTATTTTTTACATCTACAGCTTGTGTATCCCTTATCCATAAATCAGTTATCCAAAATGATCAAGTTACAAATTCCACACACACCCGTCAGAATCAAGTGCACAACAGTTTACTCAGTGTCTAGCCCCCCTTAATATATGATATAGCCTTTCTATGCATGCTCAGATTCCCCCTACCCACAAAGGTTAATACAATGACACATGTGCAAACCTGAAAAGCAAATGGCAGATTCCTCACATCACCAGGGTCGCCATCAAGGGGTGACAGACGATACAACCGTCACAGTCCCGCGCTCGGGCCCTGGCCCTTTAAAAAAAAAAAAAGGAAAAAAAAGCATGGGCAAATGGGGCAGCTGCCCAGGGTCCATTCATGCCTGGGAGCCCACTGCCTGAGTGACTGTCTCACATGGAGACAGTCACGATATGGCAGCAGCCAGCTTTCTGTCTATTCACATAAACATTAAAAAGGCAAAAACTCTATGAATACCAATTTGTTACTGGATTCAGCTATTTTAGCTACACCCATTGCTGTATAAAGTCACAGTAACACAATATCTGTACAGAAGGGCTGTGTCTCATGATAAGATCACAGGATGCCACCTTTCCCAAAAAAAAAAAATCAGTTTTTAAACTTCAGCCCTGCTACAGTTGGTGCTGCTAATGTGACGTGGAAAACTTAGGGAGCAGCATGTAACCACATATTCCTACTGGATCTGCTAGGTGCTGAAGCATGAAGAACATAAAAATTGTAAACATTCTGATTAGAGTTGAGCGAACACCTGGATGTTCGGCGGGTTCGGCCGAACTTCGGAAAAAAGTCTGGGTTCGGGCCCGAACTTGACCCTGAACCCGAACCCCATTGAAGTCAATGGGGACACAAACTTTTGGCCACTAAAATGCCTCTAAAAAAGTCCTGGAAAGGGCTAGAGGGCTGCAAATATAATTAAAATGTGGGTAAGAGTAGGACAAGTGCCCAGCAAACAAATATGGATATAACTTCAAAAAACATAAAATACATACAAATTAAAAATACAGCTGGGCCATAAAAAAGCACTAGATGGAATCTTTGATTTTAGCTTTGGAAGAACATAAGTCTAAATCAAAAACATGGCTGCCAGGAGGATCAACAGAATTATCCATTTGAGAGAGGGTTGGAGTGCAGGGTATTCTCTTTCAGAAAGAAATTCTTATGAATGGTGACTCTATTTAGGTTTATAGAAAGCCAATAGCATTACATGTATTCCATAAACCGAAAGTCTATAAACCGAAAGACATTCGGTTTATAGACTTTCGGTTTATGGAATACATGTAATGCTATTGCTATTCTATAAATCGAAAGTCTATAAACCGAATGTCTTTCGGTTTATAGACTTTCGGTTTATAGCCGAACCCCGAACACCAACACGAACATAAAGTGGAGTGTTCGGGGTCCGAACACCGTAATGTTCGGTACGTACCCGAACAATGCGGTTCGGGTTCGCTCAACACTAATTCTGATCTTTAAGGTGTCTGTCAGTTTCTTCTCTTGATAACCCCATACAGTGAAAAGAGAAAGAAAACACTGTTTACCAAAATCTATTAAAAAAACAAATATAATACTTGTGTTTTCTATTGAAAACATCATCCTTGTAGACAAAAATTTTTTGTGATTCAATGATGTTACTTCCTATTTCCCTATTAATTTTATTCTAGAGGACAGGGAATGTAATATCCACACCCAATGCACTAGCAGCTCCTGAAAGTCAAATGAATATCATTGCCCTCCAGGACCAGCAGGCCCTTGTTGGGGCTCCACAGGGCCATGGTCCATGCAATGCTTGTGGCCCTAATATAAATAAATGCTAGATTAAATTAGAATAATTGCCCCACCTGGGCTTGGGACCAGTATACCAAGCCTGGATAAAATAAATCTATCGCCTTTTGTAATTTTTATGAATGCCTCTTTCCATGGGCTGGAAGCTGAGGATCAGGGGCATAGTGGATTGCCACTGGATACAGGTATATTTCATTCCTACAGGGCACCCTTTGTAATTTTCACCCTTATGCCAGCCCCAGGCACGGGGGATATATATTATTTTATCTGGGCTTGGGGCATGTTGGGCTCCCTCAACATTATTTTTTTTAAAGGCTAGTCCTTTTAGTGTTAGCACTTCCTCCTAGCAAGGGGGTGATGTCACTTTAACTCCTGGCAACAGAACATCTCAGAATAGATACAACTTGTGTGATTTGGACAGATTTTTTACATGCAGAAGATATTGGAGGTTATCTACTGCTTGATCTACTGAAGCTTTTCCTTCATTATTTATTTGGCTAGGATAAGTGAGTTATTAGGTCTCAATATGGCGGTGGAGCAGTGTCTGTTTGTGTTTTATGAGATGCTATTATTTATTGCCTGCTTTGTCAGTTATATTATTCTGGGATTGTGCCATGTGGACTAAGCAGAGCTTGCCAGAATGGGGAACGACAGCTCTTCAAAGTTTCAAGAACTGGAAGTGATCCAACAACTTATGCATTACCACATTATCATTATTTTTAATGGGAGTATCCGGTTGTGTGAAATGTGGCATTTGTACCTTGTGCTGCCACCTTACTAGGTTTGACAAGATATTAATTTACTCAGGGTATACCTGTGATGCTTCCCAGACCTACATCTTAAATCCATTATAGTGCATTCCACGGGAATTACTGTATTGCCTCCATTACTCCCCCCCAAACAAAACAAATGATGCATGTAGAACAGTGAGGTCTCTGCAGGGTACACATGAGCAAATAATGGTTTCTTCAACCTGGTAGCATTGTTTCACAGCACATTAGAGTGGAAAACCAACATCCTAACTCCACCCTGGATTAAACCTTCCAGAAAAATGGATGCTCACATGCTGATTTCTGCATAATTAATATATGACCCTTTTACTTCTTGCACTTTACTATCCATGTATATCTATATTTACATGTATCACAACATATCTTTTGCAATGCTCCAATGATGCCAGAGTCCCTTTAATCAAAAGACAATTATTACTGCTTAAACTGATCTGATTTGATATTGTTACATAATATGAGGAAATAAGAGGTAGGGTGGAGTGGAATTAAAAATATATATTCTCCTTCACCTCACCTGTGAGTCACACATAATTTACAAAACAGTGAACATAGCGAAGAATGGTCTTTTCTGTGAAAAGAGACTTCTTTGGTGTGAACCTTTAGAAGTCAGTAGTTGCACAAATATAAGATGTAATAATAAAAAAACAGATTGTTGTTGAGGAGCAGTTTCATTATATTCCTAATGAAAACTTAGCTCCCTAGATTGACACAAATGGCTTTGCTTGGAAGATTACATGGTGCTGAAACCACGAAGTCTAGATATTTGAAAACTAAAGTCAAAAAGATTTTCTATAGATGTTGTGGCGGAAAAAACTAAACAAATGTGAGCTAAAATAGGAATAACACAAAGCCTTTACTTTGGGTTCCCAAAATTCTTTTCTGTGTATGGTTTCTGTTAAATTGCTTATAAAAAAAAATGAAATAATGTATGATATTAGGGAAATCGTCTTTTTATAACAGTTTGCATGGAACGCAACATTTGAGAGAAAAATGTACTTCAGACTTTTGATAATGGAAATCGGATAGTAAATCGGATAGTAAAACACGACTACATTCAACAAATTAAGTTTGTTGATTCAATATACCGTATTTGTGCGAATATAAGACAAGGTTTTTTTCTTATATTTAAGGTAGTCTTATAATCAGACCTTAAATAGATGCTGCCCAGAACTCCCACCCGGACTTGTATGATGGAATGCCGTGGTCACATGACCACCCGGCATTCAGTTATAGAAGCCCTGGTAGAAATGTCTAGCAGCATCGGAGGATGTCTCTGCCCATCATTCAGACACCCACCTGCTGCCCCCATTAGACACCAGGGAGTCTGGGGGAGCATTTGCAAGTCTAGGGTGCAGATGGCTAAATGTGTGGGGGATGCATTGCCTAAGTCTGGGGGCAAATTGGCAAAAAAAAAAAAAAACCAAAATGCATTTTATTATTATAATTTTTATTAAATATGAAAAAACTGTTTACATGTGAATTCATATTTATGAATACATTTTTTTCCAATAAGGTAGTCTTATACTCAAGTTTTTTCTTTTTTTCCTACATAAATATAACAAGTTTGGGGGTGTCCTCTTATAATCAGGGTGGTCTTATATTTGAGCAAATACGGTATATGGGTCAGAAAACTGCATTTATGGAATAAAGCCCGTTTTGAGGTAATATCCAAGAAATATGTTATAAATTAACTTTCAATATGTGTAAAAATCCCAGTATGTCATTTTTTACTGTTACAATGGATACTATTTTCAAATATCAAAATTTCATCTTGCAATTGTATGTGTATTCTATGTGTAGTATAATATAGTATTGGACAAAACACTTGTGCTGCGTGAAAATATTGCACTCACTAGAGGTCTGGTTAAGAAAGGCTCATCGATCTCTGTAGATAATTTTCTTTAATAGGAATGGAAAAAAAATATCATGGCAATACCTTTAAAGTGACAGTGCTCAAGATATAAAATTACACTTACAGGAGATGATTACACCCACAACATATGGTGTGCAAATTGCACAGTCTGCTGTTATCACCACACTTCCATGTACTGGCCTGAAAGTCTCCTTAATGGTATTATGTCATGAGTGTTATTTGTACAATACTGTATTACACTATATTTTATATATTTCTTGCCGTATGCATTTGTGCTCCCATCAAGTTGTGGTTTTGTGTACATTACATTAACATTTATTTATCCAGCGCCAACAATTTACATTGCGCAAGGTACAGAGCATAGAAGGGAACTACATACTAAGTTAGACAAACTAGAGCAGACTAGTACATGAGGTGGAGAACCCTGCTCGCAAGCTTACAATCTAGAGGGTATTCGTGCAGTGAAGAGATGCATACTGGGACAGTGGCACACCACAGGTAGGTCATCATTTTCATTTTGGTTGGGTAGGGATTTTTCTACCATTTTGCTATCAAAGAGGAAAGATTAACCAGACCTTATTCACAATGTTGGAAATATATAATAATTACAACATGAGCCGATGCCGAGTATAAGAGTAGAAAAAGAATGTTTGCAACAGAAACTTGATGAAGTAATGTGCATGAGTGGGAAGAGTGAAATTGCCCAATTTATAAATTTGCTTTATAGGATTTTTACAGTGCTTAGGCGGTAAGTTAACATAAGAAATTGAGAATATGAGGCAAAGCCAATATTACAAGTATATAGCAAAATCGTAGATCACCAAAAAGTGGTCTTAATTAGAATTTTTCAATGAATTTCGAAGGCACCCATACTCATTGATACATAGTCTTTTTCTTCAAACCCGACCACATTAAGTTGTTAAAACACACTGGTTGCTCAGATGGTTATAGTGGACAGCCAGTCTACAAAAGTTTCCTGCAAATAGCTCAAGGATCCCATCTATGCAACTTCTATAATTCAGAAGGCAACTGAATGTGGCTTGTTAGTAGAGTGTCTGCACTTTTGCACATACACAAACCTCTGCACATGTGCACCTTTTATTCTCCAGTGTCGAGAACACCAGGGAATGAAAATTGGGAGCATGGGAAAGTGGCACCGTTGAGGGGTACAGGAGAGGGAGCAGCTGAACAAAAAGATAAAGAATGCATATGAAAACAGTACATAAATGAATACCCTTGTCTGCAGGTTGAAGTAACCAATTCTTAATTAAGTTGTATATAAATGGTGGACATTTAGGCTCCCTCACTTTTTTAGGACTGTGGTTTGGAGTAGCCGTATTAGTTCGGTGATGCAGATGCAAAATAACAAAATGATAAACTGAGGACTTCTGAAAGCTTGTCATTCAAAAAGGTATAATAAGCAGCAATGAATATATCCCACTCATCGGTCAAGGTACGATGCCCGGCACATAAAATAAGAGGGCTGATTGCTGTTCCCACTTCAAACAGTAAGAGAAGGTCCTCAGGCCAGCCAACTGCTTACTACAAATTATAATAGGCAACTGGTAATATAATTGCATTTATTTATTTAACAGTCACTCCATGATAATATGCCTTACATCTTTTGCGGTTACAAACAGTGATTGGTCATTGGGCTCGTGGTTCCACAGTATTACAAGATTATGCAACATAATGTTTTATGAACAACTGCTAAATCACAAACATTCATGGATATTTTATAAATCTTAACAGTCCCAAAGTACACTTTTTGTTAACGCTGGGTAAATATTTTCCTGGTTGTTTCCCAGGCAACAACACAAAGATGGTAGAAAGTTTGTGTTCACCTATCTCATAATAAAAAAAAAATGTAATGTTAATTAATTAAACTGCTAAATACTATGACTAATCTGCAGAAAATTTTCAACACAAAGAATAATCAGTTAAGCAGCTATCACTCTCAGTGACAATTAGTCATTGCTATTAACCTTTCTTCCTTAAATGTAAATATTGCAAATTAAATTAATGACATTTTTGGTTCCGAAGAAAGCTAAAAACACAGGTCCACGGTGTATTAACTTGTACACTATGTGTATATCACTTTTCTGTGAGTTAATAACTAATGATGGTATATGAGAAAGGCAATTAAAGTAGTTGTTCCATGAAAATGAAGCCACAGGAAACATACATACATACATATATATATATATATATATATATATATATATATATGTGTATATATATATATATATGTGTGTATATATATATATATATATATATATATATGTATATGTATATATATATATATATATATATATATATATATATATATATATATATATATATATATATATATATATATATATATATATATATATATATATATATATATATAGTGTTCCTCTTATTACTACTACTACTACTAATACATATTTTACCTTAAGCTGATCACCAGTGGCAGAACAAGACCATTAAAAGGTCCTGGTCAGAAATAATTGCTTCCCTCCTCAACCTACAAGGCTAATATTGCTAACAGAGGCTGATACTGGATACTGGGTGCAGTGTGCCTTCTGCACCACCTATTGTTGCTCCATGCTTATCACTTTTGTTAAGTTTTGTCTTAGTGTTTTTCTAACATTAAGAACCTTTCTAAAACACTGCTAGGATTATTTCATTTCTCTCTTTTTTTTACCTTTTGTGAGTTTTACCTATGGGTGTCTGTAATGGGCAGCCTTGGAGCTCAATGCTGGGGGATCACGCAATGTCACATTATTCTTTGGACTCTGCCCCCTTTTTGCCATTGGGACCCTCATAGGAAAAGTTAGCAAGTATACTGCTGCACATTTACACAAATGTTGCAAACAAGCAAGAACACCTCACTAGGCCTGCTTTCTCAGTGACGCATGTTGAGAGGTGTAACCCAGGGCACCGAAGGAAAAGACCAGCCTGTAGTGCCACTCTGGGGCTGGTTTAGCCTTTTTGTGCCAGAAATCTGTGCAGCATGCATGCAAATGTCATGCATATTAAGGTGCCAAACTCACAAAAAAGGATAGTTGTCACCTTGGCAGCTTTGTAATTACCTAAACATAGCATTAATGAAAGGTCACTAACTATAGTATTACAACTGTGTTTATAGCAACTATCTAAGGGTTTGAGGACACTGAAGGAATTGAGAAACAAAAACACTGCATATCTTCCAGACAGAAAAACCCAGCAAATAACATGATTATTGTTAAAAGGAGTGGGAGCAGGTTTCACAGCTCTGACATTTATGATCTAACACTATTCCTGTTCTATATTTAGTTTCAGTGAGGAGAAAGGAGAGGCAGTATAACAATTTAGTCACTGTGTGCACTTGTCTTTTTCCTATCCATATTAAAAACAGAGTTCCATTTTATATAAAATATGACTATGGATTCTCATCTAGGGCACACTACAAGAATATAGATTGGCCTATGGCTTGTCCATAATAATAACATTAAAAACAATAGCACCAGGTAAAATCAGTTCAATTACGAGTGGATTGGACTGGGAGAGACTAGTGAGAGGGGGAGTTGGAATTAGGAAGGGATTTTAACTGGAGTAAAGTTGGCAAGGAATCATTTTAATTAATGAGTTGGATTTTTGTGAAAAATTGTGTATTTATTATACATATATGTAGGTCCAGGTTTGTATTCCATATACATGTCCATAAGAAAAACTAACCTTATGGGTAGTACTGAAGGGAAAAGCACCTTGTACTTATACCAATGTGCGTGAGGTTTGTGCAAACTAAAACAAGTGGACATGGCTACAGCTTACACTACCACTAAAACTTCCATAATACACAAGAAAATGGGCACTTTGAGCTTGCATACAGGAAACTTCCCCTTTCTCGTTTGTAATCATTGGTCTCCTTTGAGCTTTTCTTTTTTTCCATACAGAGGACAAGGATGCAACCATTTTTCTTAGAAATAATGTTTAAGTGAGTGCTTCCTTACAACTTTTATGTTTAATTGAAACTTTGCATCAAGTGTATGCATTGTAAGTACAAATATCTTAATTAAACAATGCACATGAAGTACATTAGAGTCCTTTCTGCTTGTATATCATTATCAGGAGCAGACATGTTGGGACAGATGGATCAGGTTTTCCTTCATCTGACCCAAGACTCGAAACAATCTGACCTCCCCCTGATATAGCTATACAAGCAAAGAAGGCTTAATGAGTTACTCTATTTGTACTATTTCCATTTAAAATGCGTAGATTTGACGCAATCTTTCATTTAATAAACATACCTACATTGTTGCTGACAGTTGTCATCTAATTTAGCTGGGTGCAGAGAGTAGCCAGCCCCACAATCCAGTATCACAATAAAAAGAGACAATACTTAGCACTCCTTCCATGATCTGTTTTTTTCCACCAGCAACGTATCAACCACAAGCATTTTGGGTAAAAACCTTTGTGGGTGAAAGTTTGCTTGTGGAATAAACAAGTCACAGAAGAAGGTTGCAATCATGCTCTGTAGCCAAGAATAAATTACTTCCACATTCTGATAGAGAGCTGAATTTAAGAAATGAAGTTATACATTGGGCCCGATTCAATGACACAAAACAGTACCAATCGCAGGCTTTAATTCAAATTTTTCTATTTAAACCAAACAAGATACTTCACTTATTGCAAGTTGCAATGCAAACATTTGAGGAGTTCTTTAGTACAATCTTTGTAACCTCCCTGTTTTGCGATACTTACAGTAGATTTTTTTGGAGATGCATTTCCAGGAGAGATACACTCAATAGATAACACTGTTGCTGCTGTACAAGTGATGTTTTGCATCATGTGCAATGGGAACCTAGTTTCTAACTGCAAAATATGATCCATATATATATATATATATATATATATATATATATAAAGCAATCACTAGAGACTTGCATTCCTTGAGCCAGTATCATACCTCTATAATGTCCCTAATTAGGAGGTACTGTCCCTATTTTGCACCCAAATCCCTTATTTCCTCCTCTATTATCCCTCTTTTCCGGGAGCTAAGCATTTTTGGTTTGTATAACTGTATCACAGAGCACCAGAGTAATCAAACTGCAGTAAATGTGTTTTTATATTACCGTATTTTTCCGTGTACAAGAGGTCCCCATGTATAAGACGAGTTTCCCCTAATTTTTGAGCCCAAAATTAAGAAATTTAGAATTTAAAAGAAATACACTCACACACATTTACACACTCAAACATACACACATTGCCACTCACACACAATTAGGGTTATAATTAATAATTGTGTGTGAGTGTCAGTGTGAGTGTCAGCAAATTAATTATAACCCTAATTGTAATCCTAACCCTAGACCCTAACCCTAGAGCATTAGAACTCCATACGTCCGGGTGTGCTATGCATTGTTATTTAGCATAGACTTATATTCCTTATATTGTACTTCAGATTTTAGTCTCACAATTACCTCCCATTGAGCTTATCTAAGGAATGACACAGTGAGAATATTCTTTGTATAATAGCAATATTCCTGACCAATGATAACTGCAGAAACATATCATTTCATCGTGATATTGTGAAAGTTAGGTGGATGGAAAGCAAACCAGAAACATGCTAATTATGTTTTTACCGCACAGGGATGAAATGTTCAATACGTTTAAAAATGTTGATAAATACAAAAATATATCTGCAGCCGATGAGAATGAAAAAAGAAACAATGCAAAATGATTATATTTTGCATGCTCTGCTTCTTTCTTCAACTTCAATAGTAACTATGCCAAAATGGCTTTTGACAAGTAATTCAGAGAAGCGGCAAGCTTGCTGTGAGCTTAACATGTATTCGAAATTGGATTGCTACTTTAACATAAAAAGAGGTTATGATGCACAGTTGCACAGCACAGTCAAAGCATATCTTCCAATTAACAACATTAACTCTTACTATCCTGTACTACACTATTACTAAACAGCGCTTCTGCTATCGCTTCATATACTTTCATACAAGCACCCTCTTGTCCCAAGAATCTTAGACATAAAAAGCAAATGATACGCTGTATCAAAAGGGCCTGTCTCCCTGTAATATTTTAAATATTAGCATGTTCCAGAAATGTTTATTAACTAGAGTGAGAGTGTCAGATTTGCCAGTGATTAGTGGCTACGATCAGTGAGTGCAAACAGGTGTCATTATGGTGTCTCAGGGCTGGCCTTAAGTGTTTTGGCGCCCTGTGCGGGCTTCCCCGGTGGCGCCCCCCCCCCCCCCCCATCTCTTTCACCCTCCTGTGTATGTGTCTCTCTCCCTTCCCATGTTTGTCCCTTTCCTCTTCCTTGCCATTTCTGTCTCTCTCTCTCTCTCCCCCCCCGTCCCCTGTTCTGTCTCTCCCCCCCCCGTTCTGTCCCACCCTCCCCCTGTTCTGTCTCTCTCTCCCCCCTCCCCCTGTTTTCACTCTCTCCCCCAGTTCTGTCTCTCCCCCAGCCCCTGTTCTGTCTGTCTCTCTCTCTGACCCCTCCCCTGTTCTGTCTCTCCCCCTCCCCCTGTTATCTCTCTCCCCCCTGCATCTGTTCTGTCAGTCTATCTCTGTCACCCCTCCCCTGTTCTGTCTCTCCCCCATCCACTGTTAAGGCTCTCTTCCCCCCCCTCCCCTTGTTATCTCTCTCTCCCCCAGTTCTGTCTCTCCCCCCTGCCCCTGTTCTGTCCGTCTCTCTCTCCCCCCTCCCCTGTTCTGTCTCTCCCCATCCACTGTTCTGTCTCTCTCTCCCCCCTCCCCCTGTTATCTCTCTCTAGCCCTGTTCAGTTTCTTCCCCCCCCCCCCCCCGGTTCTGTCTGTCTGTCTCCCCCCTAACCCCTGTTCTGCCCCTCTTCCCCCTCCCCTACCTTTGCCTGCAATGTTGGATCCAGAGAGGGGGCGGAGCTAACCGGCACAGCGGTGTAGCTCCGCCCCCACTCTGTGAAGCAGAGCACAGTCTGCATTACGGAGAGCCATGGGCAGCAAGAGAAGGTGCTGCTCGGCTCCCCATGCTTAATGCAGGCATGGGGAGCCGAGCAGCACTTTCTCTTGCTGCCCGCAGCTCCCTGTGAAGCAGACGCTACTCTGCTTCACAGGGAGGGGGCGGAGCTACACCTCTCAGCCGGTTAGCTCCGCCCCCTCCCCGGATCTAGCAGAGCCTGCCGAGCAGAGGGCTGGTGAGGGGGGATCTCCCCCAGCCAGTGCCTCTACCGGCTTTTTTTTTATTTTTTTTAACTTTTTTTTTTTTTGGGAACGGGAGGGCGCCCCCTGGGGTGTTGCGCCATGTGCGCTTGCACAGGTCGCACACTCCTAAGGCCGGCCCTGTGGTGTCTAATATAATTTCTCTATTCAATAACAGCTGTATCTGCAAGTCAGTAACACTTTCAGACTGGTCTTTATTCCTCCACATCTGTAAAGAACAAAAATAAACGTGGTACAACATCTGTGCACTGCGATAATCTTTATGATTACCTCTGTACCTTTGCAAACATTGTCATTTTTTTAAATAAAAAGTTTAATCTAGATCTTTTAAAAAATAAATTCAACAGAAAAATATGAAAAAGATTTTCATATATCAACAAAACAAATCATACAGGCTGATTTTAATGGATTTTAATATACAGTTGTTTTGTGTCATTTTTTTAAATTACTGAATTCCAAAAATGTATATATATATATATATTTTTTTTTGCATTTTGCTCAGGATGTGAAAGGACTACCTATCTGCATCAGCTCAGAAATGATACTGGTCATGGGAACACAGAACAAGCCTCATTACACTTACATTTCAAACAGAATTCAGTTAATAAAGTATACGGTGGAAAGAGTAACAAATAGATCCATGGCTTTTCATATAGGTTTAGTCACATTTGGGCCTTTTTGACACTATAGCTATGGTGTCGTAAGGTCTATGACACTTTGAGAAGTCTGAACACTATAATTTTAATTTCAAGGTCTCTCCTCCACAGCATGACATATTTTAAAGGGCGCATACTATGTTTATGGATAATGCTTAGAGATATCTAAACCCACAAGTTATTGATTAATAATCAGTTATTAGAAGAACAAACTAACATAAGGTAGAAGGTTTTAAAACAGCAAGCATATGCTCGGTTATAATTAATATTTTCATTAATTTCTGATTTGTAAGGAATATTGCTTTATAGATAGTAGATATTGCCTTTAATCTAGGAGTATAAAACCTACCCTATAATATTTTACTATAAAAGGTACTATGAGTTGTGGCATTCTATACGAGTGCGGCTGATGCTACAGTAGGTTACAGAAATAACACTCTTGCAGAATCAGCTCTGTGGAAAGGATTTTGCTGCTCTCTGTGGCAGCATGTGTAATTGTCGTAGAATAGCTGATATAAAAACTGCAGGATTAACCCATATAGGGCAATTCATTTTTGTTTTGATGTTCATTTGGGACAAGAACCATTTTAACATCGAGAGGTAAGGACTGTTTTTGAAATGTTGTACAATTTAGGACACAGGCTGGTTTTACACTTCCGCTGTGTTTAGCTGTAATTTTCCTCTCTCATTCACTGTACCCACTGTTAGTAAAACCATGACATTTTTATCATATCACAATTTACAAAAAAAACTATGAAATATAATGAAAAATTAGAAATGTTGCCATATGTCAGTATTACTTTTGCCCAATAATATGCCAGTATTATTTTGCCATTAATAAGCCAAAGCCAATTTGCCCAACAATATGCCAGTATTATTTCCCCATTAATAAGCCAAAGCCAATTTGCCCAATAATATGACAGTATTATTTTGCCATTGATATGCCCCAACTAATTTGCCCAATAATATGCCAGTATTATTTTGCCATTAATATGCCCCAGCTAATTTGCCCAATAATATGCCAGTATTATTTTACCATTTAATATGCCCCAGCCAATTTAACCAATAATTTGTCAGTATTATTTTGCCATTTAATATGCCCCAGCCAATTTGTCCAAGAATATGCCAGTATTATTTTGCCATTTAATATGCCCCTGCCAATTTGCCCAGTACATGTCCCTATCCCCCAGGACTTACCTTTGTCCCTGGTGGCTAGTGGCAGGCAGCATGGTGTCCTCTTCGGCTCTGCCGCAGTGTGTGCAGAGATTTCACATAACCCGGCGCGTGTCTGACATCAGAGCGCCGGTCACATGACCTGTCGGCACTTCCCCGTCACACTGAACGGAGAGCCAAACAGGCAGCACAGAGGTTTCTCTGTGCTGCCTGTTTGGCTCCCCATGCTGCCAGCTTGCATGCACAGCGGTGGTGAGGGGAGATCTTCCAATCTCCCCAGCCACTGTCTCTGCCGGCAAGCAAGCTTTTTTTGTTTTTTTTTATTTAAGGGGGGCGGCTTTTTTTAAAATGTTTATTTTTTTTTGGGGGGGGGGGGGGCGTTTTGTGCCACCCCTTAAAGCCATTGAAGGCAAGTGCCGCCCTAGGCACTTGCCTTGTTTGGAACAAACAGAGGTAGTGCCAGCTGAAGTCATCCGGAAGGTAAACAGCATTAATCCATAGTTGGTTTGTAAAAAAGTAACTTTATTAAATCAAAAAAAGAATAATAAAACCATCGAGCAGGGAGACAGGAACAAAACGGATACGACACACACTTGACGCGTTTCGCACCAACTGGCGCTTTTCGACAAAGCACCAGTTGGTGCGAAACGCGTCAAGCGTGTGTCGTATCTGTTTTGTTCCTGTCTCCCTGCTCGATGGTTTTATTATTCTTTTTTTGATTTAATAAAGTTACTTTTTTACAAACCAACTATGGATTAATGCTGTTTACCTTCCGGATGACTTCAGCTGGCACTACCTCTGTTTGTTCCTGTTGTCTGCCTGGGGTGTGAGTAGACCCTTTTTCTGTGCTACAGCACCTGGAAGTTAATTTTACTCACTCCACTGTTATTTGGGGCTTGAGCCGGTCAGAATCTGCTTGGAATTCCACTTGCCTTGTTTGCCTTGCGCTAAATACAGCGCTGGCAACACCACCTGAGATGTGGGTGTGATAATCGATTGTATCAACTGCTCATTTTAACAGAAGCCGTTCTATGCCATCACCGGTCCTCAATGCACAAAAAGTTCTGGTGTTGGCAACGGGTTAAACCTTTAGTGATGGTGAATTTAAACAAAAGTGTAAGCTTGTTTTTAAATGAATCCCACAAAATATTTATATATATATATATTTTAAAGGACAGATATGGCTTTCGTTTGAGGACATTTTTGAGATTTAACCCCTTGTATCGGGTGAGTGGCCTGATTTTTTAAACTGCCGGCAGTCTTTTTTTTGGTGTGCTTTCCTAGATATCTTAACATGAGGATTCAAGGAAAACAGCAGTGGCACTAATTATGGCAAAAATAGAAATGTAGAATGTGTCGGCATATAAGGACCATTTGGTCCATCTAGGTCTGACCAAATTTCCAAAAATGTATTTATTAATCCCTGGCCTTATCTTATATCTACAATAGCCTAGTGGCTATCCCACGCATAAACTCCTTCACTGTGCTTACCTCTACCACTTCCACTGAAAGGCTATTCCATAAACCCACTACCCTCTGAGTAATACTTCCTGACATTACATTTAAGTATTTGCCCCTCTAATTTAAGACTATGTAAGACTAATTCCTTGATTGCACCATTTTACATATACGGGCAATGTTACCAATGCAATGCACTGGGAGCCCATACATGTATGATCTTTGTAATGAAGGGGTTACAAATTAATTTTTAAAGTGGAATGCAACTAGAACAGCATGGATCCATCTGTAGATACGCAACACTATCTCATGATACATGCATTAGAAGATTTAAAGGACAACTCTAGAAAAAATAACTTGTCTGATTGAAAGAATTGTAAGAATAAAAATAATGAATCTTCAGGATCTCAGTTTGCACCATATATCTCTATCATCAGGCTGACATATTCAGGTACGACTTCCATTCAGCTGAACCAAGATTGTAAAAAACATGTCTGCAAAAGTCACAAACAAACAGAGACTTTCCATGCATTGGTCTAAGGAAAACTATACTCAATAAGTGACAATGTATTTTTAGTGTTTGTCCACATGCTACTTTAATTTAGAAGAGGTCAGAGAATATCACAACTTAGACAAGGGCAGTGCAGTCTTTCTTTGAGATACACATAGATAAGTAATCTGTTATCAGTGAAGACTTGGCTTTAGGTGAAAATGTACTTTTAACAAGCACAGGTGAAAAAAGGAATTGGTCATCAGATGTGATCATTGGCGTGAAAAACTATGAGAAATTGCTGTGTTGGGGGCGATGGCAAATTGTTATAAGAATTTCATGCAGCCTGCATCATCCCAGAAAAGGTTAGCGCACATCAAATGAGACTTCAGTGATAGGAGCAGTGATACATTTGTCCAGTCGCAGTAAAGGACAGATAAAACATCGTACCAGATAATTCAGTTTTACACTCACTTCCGATGTTGCACATTTAAATCTAGAGCTCTGACAACTTTTTTATTTGGTAGATTTGTGAATTCAGTTACAGTGGAGACCTGTAGAAAAATTAAATGTTAAAAAGTTGACATTTAGAAAATAAAATCAACACTCACCCTCCTTTAATATAGTCAAGGAATGAAACCTCTGTTTCCACTAGAAAGGAAAGCAAGGTAACCTAGAATGGGAATGAAAAAGAAGAAATTAATAATGGTACCTGTATTGTTTCATGCCAATACCAAATTATTTGCTCTGGGTTTTTGCTTGTCAATTTACATTTCATCTCTAATTTCCATATATATTTCAACTCTATCCCTTGTCTCCATTGAGGACTTTAACCTATATTTAGGCACTTCAGTTGTGGTTAGGGTTGCCACCCTTTCTCCAAAGAAATACCGGCCTTGGTATTGTCTCCACAGACTTAACATTGGCCTAATGGCAATTTTTTACCGGCCTGCCGGTAAAATACCGGCCAGGTGGCAACCCTAATTGTTGTGTACTATATTTCAGATTATGCAGAGCCTGATAATAGTTCCATGGAACACAACAGTTGCAGTGCCAGACATTCCTTCACTTTGGCAGATCCCAAGCTGTTGAATGTCCTAGCACATCCTATTTTCCATTGTTTAAAAAAAAAAAAAAAAAAAATCCCTAGAAAGCTTCAGAAACCTTTGATTAAATAATCTTCCATTTTCCTCATCAACCTAATCAAATCCCTATCAATTGTTTGGACAATCCATAACGAATGCACATAACTTATGTGTATGAATATCATTTTTAATAAATTAATGCATATACTTGGATTCTATACTTGACATTCCTTGCTCTTACTTTTTGGATTTCCAAGAATTCCTGTTCCACCATAACATACTAAATCCCTTTTTGTGCAATTATAGCCAAACTTCCTGCACAAAAGGATAAATCCCTAGAAAGACATCTTCTGCCATTTCAGTGGTGCTCAGATGCTGTGTAAGATCAAAAGATACTGCGTCTAAATATTGCAAAGGCGCGGCCATTCGGTGGAGCCCTTTTAATCACAATGAAGTACTTTTCTGTCTCATTAAAAATTGTCAGGGGACAAAAAAAAATGTTGCCACTCATAAAGACAAAAGACTAACCATCATTAGACTGTGTAATAATAAACAATGATTTAAAAATACTTATTAAAAAATATTTGGAATGAGAATAATGGAATTCCAGTTAAAGGTAAGAAAATAGTAAACTACTTTAAACTGCCTCACTCATGTTGACCTTAAACCCACCTATGAAACAACCAAGTTGTACTACTGTACCGTTATATAGTGTCATTAGTTTATATAGATAATTTTACATATTTCATTACAATTAACCTAACACAAGTTTGGCATTTTATCAAAGAACTGAAAGCATTTTATTTCCCTATGGAAACAGGTAACAATAATGCAAGTAGGAAATCCACAAGATCCATAAGAGAAAAAAAAACTAATGGTTCATATTACGATGGGGCAACTGATTACTTTATCAACCTTGTGAGCTACAGCACTTCCTTAAATTCAGTAAGTTCAATGTATAAATGTGGACACTACATCTGCCACTTGAGAACAGCACTAAAGAGCATGTCATTTTACATAAAAATGTTTGTTCTCTCATACAATTTCCAGTTACACCTTCTGCCACGATGGATGTCATTGCCATAACTGCAGCACACTAATCACAATGCAGCTGTGAAAGGAAGATGTATGACCACTCTTAGTCTCTTCACTGGCAATACACGAGAGAGCCTATTAGGCAGGACAGGAAATGTTTCTACACAATTTAAAGGTCCTGGTGAGATTTTAAGCCTTATATTTGTCCTAAAGGCAAATTACTGGCAGCAATGGTGGCTGCACATGAAAACTACATCAGGTCAAAAGCAAATGTTCACAATAAGTAGAAATTTCAGCGCACCACCAAAAATTGCAAATTTTTCATAAAGCTATTTTAAAAGCACCTTAGATGAAAATGTTAGTGATTTAGTCACACCATATGGCCATATCATGCTTTGACAACCATAACTTCAAAGTACTCAAATATTGGCGGATCCAAAAGCTGATTTTCACCTAGTGATGATGTTTTGGAAAAAAAAAAAAAACACTTTATACAGAAACTGTCTGTAGCTATTTTATGCATGATGTAATGAAACAACATACAAAAAAGCTCTCCTACTGATAGCTGTGCGCATTTTATGACAACACCTCCTCATAGTATTGTTTCCGCAGCAGGAAAGATCTCTTAGAACATTGTTGATAAAATCTATATTTATATTTATTCATGGTTTACAAACTAAACAGCCATGTAGCTTGAGTGTGCCTAATTTCAAAACAGACTTCTAGTGCAATAAAATGAAAGTGTGCTACTTATCTTAAATATTATGACTAAATAGTTAATTTAACCCCCCCCCCCCCTGATACACAACCCCTCCCATGCCACCTGCACACCACTTAAAGTGATGAGACAGTAATTATTATAAAAATGGTTAACTTAAGAGATAGAAAGGGTAAAAGGTAACTTAATTCAAGGGGCTGTGAGTTGGAAGCAATAAAGTTCAGTCCCAGTCCAATCTACCGTACAGTGGATATAAAAAGTCTACACACCCCTGTTAAAATGTCAGGTTTCTGTGCTGTAAAAAAAATGAGACAAAGATAAATCATTTCAGAACTTTTTCCACCTTTAATGTGACCTATAAACTGTATAACTCAATTGAAAAACAAACAGAAATATTTTAGATAGAGGGAAGAAAAAATATAAAAATAAAATAATGTGGTTGCATAAGTGTGCACACCCTCTTATAACTGGGGATGTAGCTGTGTTCAGAATTAAGCAATGACATTCCAAATCATGTTAAATAGGAGTCAGCATACACCTGTCATCATTTAAAGTGCCTCGGATTAACCCCAAATAAAGTTCAGCTGCTCTAGTTGGTCTTATCTGAAATTTTATTAGTCGCATCCCACAGCAAAAGCCATGGTCCACAGAGAGCTTCCAAAGCATCAGAGGGATCTCATTGTTAAAAGGTATCAGTCAGGAGAAGGGTACAAAAGAATTTCCAAGGCATTAGATATACCATGGAACATAGTGAAGACAGTCATCATCAAGTGGAGAAAATATGGCCCAACAGTGACATTACCAAGAACTGGAGCTCCCTCCAAAATTAATGAAAAGAAGAGAAGAAAACTGGTCTGGGAGGCTACCAAGAGGCCTAAAGCAACATTAAAGGAGCTGCAGGAATATCTGGCAAGTACTGGCTGTGTGGTACATGTGACAACAATCTCCCGTATTCTTCATATGTCTGGGCTGTCGGGTAGAGTGGCAAGACGAAAGCCTTTTCTTACGAAGAAAAACATCCAAGCCAGGCTACATTTTGCAAAAACACATTGCACATCCCCAAAAGAACACCATACCCACAGTGAAGCATGGTGGTGGCAGCATTCTGCTTTGGGGCTGTTTTTCTTCAGCTGGAACTGGGGCCTTAGTTAAGATAGAGGTAATTATGAACAGTTCCAAATACCAGTCAATATTGGCACAAAACTTTCAGGCTTCTGCTAGAAAGCTGAACATGAAGAGGAACTTCATCTTTCAGCATGACAACGACCCAAAGCATACATCCAAATCAACAAAGGAATGGCTTCACCAAAAGAAGATTAACGTTTTGGAATGGCCCAGCCAGAGCCCAGACCTGAATCCGATTGAAAATCTGTGGGGTGATCTGAAGAGGGCTGTGCACAGGAGATGCCCTCGCAATCTGACAGATTTGGAGTGTTTTTGCAAAGAAAAGTGGGCAAATCTTGCCAAGTCAAAATGTGCCATGCTGATAGACTCATACCCCAAAAGACAGTGCTGTGATAAAATCAAAAGGTGCTTCAACAAAGTATTAGTTTAAGGGTGTGCACACTTATGCAACCACATTATTTAATTTTTATATTTTTTCTTCCCTCTAACTAAAAGATTTCAGTTTGTTTTTCAATTGAGTTGTACAGAGTATAGGTCACATTAAAGGTGGAAAAAGTTCTGAAATGATTTATCTTTGTCTCATTTTTTTACACCACAGAAACCTGACATTTTAACAGGGGTGTGTAGACTTTTTATATCCACTGTATATATTTGTTCTTGATCCCAAGTGTAATAAGGAGAAAAGATTGACCACCAAACTGTATGGCAATAAAGTCAAGTGTTTTAATGTACAGAATTATAAAGCATAAGAATTAAGCTTTTACTGTAATGGAAGCAAATCTACCCTCAGACAGTAAGCTCTGACAACACAGAACACAGGGGCTAAACAGGTTGGATACAGTAGGAGGTCTTTCAAGACCCCAGTATCTCCAAAGCAATGCCCTTTCTCCAGCAGACACATTGATCTCTGTTTTTGCTACTGGAAGATTGTCTGAGGGAGGTGTGTCCAGCACAGGGCCGTCTTTAACGCGGGGCAAACGGGGCAGCTGCCCTGGGCCCAGTTACTCCTTCGGGGCCCAAGGAAGCTGTCCCGTGGGCCCTCATCCCCTGCTTGCCCTGTTCACAGCGCATTGCGCTTGCGAACGTTTTTCTCCGACAAGCCGCATCCGCTGGATGCGACAACCGAAAAAAATAAAATAAATAACTGATGCCGGATGTGACGTCACATCACATCCGGTGACTGTTTCCCTCCTCCGTGCAGGAGGGAAGACTGCACAGAGGAGACGTCCGGCCAGGGACACGGAGCAAAAGCATTCAGTAAGTACTAGGGAAGGGGGGGGGGAGCAATTACAGGCATCTTTTATTTTTTATTATAAACATACAAAATTGGACTGCATAAATAACATTCATACATACATATAAGTTGCAGGCACATAGGTTTACACATATAGCGGCAAAATAGAGAATAAGCCAAGTGGGTACACAATTTAACATAGTGCTAGATATATAGGTAAACATTTCGTAGTTATTGACCTTAATTTATCGAGAAATATTGTCGTCTTTAGCTTTTCAGAATATCAGTGCGTGCTAACAATTCAACAATCTAACAATACACTTTCTCATCATACTCAGCATCAGCATGCTTACCGCGTGGAGACCAGTGAGGGCCGGCCAGTCCCCCCCAGCCAGGAAGGAACGCATGAGGGAGGGGGAGTGGGATAGGTGAAGCCCATTGATACATTTTGTTTTTCTCCGTCCGCAAGATCAATGCCCAGGGGTGAAGGGCGGCTAAGTGGGCGCGGGCGATGAGAGCCACACTCCCCATATGTCATTATAGATGGACAGATTCTTGTTAGCATAATAGATCGCTTTTTCCATAGAGGCCTGGTAGTCTATCTGGGTCTTGATATCAGCTAAGGTTGTGGTTGTGGACTTCTTCCAGTGTCTTGACAGGCACAACTTGGTAGCCAACAAAATATGTGTTATCACTATTCTCTGTGGTTTGGGGAGCTCCTGAAGATTAATATGGAAAAGGAATCTAGGTAAAGAGAGGTCTCCAATACCTTTACCAATTTTGGAGATAAGGTTCAGAACGGTTACTTTAAGATTGTCTAGTAGTTTACATTCCCACCATATGTGTAATAGTGATCCTGGAGCTAAGCCACAATGCCAACACAGGTTTGAGGTTTGTGTCTGAAATTTACACAGTTTTGTTGGAACCATGTACAATCTATGAAGAATTTTTACGTAGTTTTCTTGAATATTGATACAGTGTATATTTTTCCTGACCTCTTCAAAAGATCTGAACCATTCTTGGGTCGAGAAAGATTCATTCATATCTATCTCCCATTTAGTGATGTTACCTAGTTTTTCTTCTTCTGTATTTAATAAAATTATGTGCCTAAGTTTAGATGTTGTTTTGGGGAGAGAGCTATGAATCAATCCCTCTAATGGGCCTTCACCAATAATAATGATTCCTGCTAGTATTGCAATCACCCTTTCTATGTAAGAAATTCGGACATCTGGAGAGCGAATTTGGTTTGAAGTTGAGGGAAAGAGTAGAAACCCAATTCGTTAGTTATATCTGAGACTTTTAGGATTCCTAGATCAAACCAGCGTTTCAGGTTAAGATCCTGGGTCATCAAGACACAAGTAGCCTCACCTGAAATGCAGTTTTTTGGATATAGTCTGTCTTTGATTGGACCGATAGAAAGAAAAACCTGTTCTATAACCTTGTTATCAATTTTCAACCTCCGGAAATTGGACCGGTCCAGCCAGAATAAGCAAGTGGGGTCAACCCGTCTGAATTCTTCACTTTCACAAATATACCAAATTTTGTTTTTGGAATTGGGGTTTCCCCATTGCATAAAGTGGGAGAACATTATTGTATCAGGCAGGAGGAACACATCAGGAAATGATAAGCCTCCCCTGGCCGTTTTGGTGGTCATAATTTTCATGCCTCCCCACACGTATGAAACAAATAGTTTCTGGAACAAGTTTAGAATGTTTCTAGAGACACGTAGTGGGATGGTTCGTAAGAGATAGTCCAGTTTTGGTATGATATATGAGTTTAGTATAAACGGTGTCATATTTTAACAGGAAAACTGTCAAAGGGACTGTGCCATGTTCTGTGGGGAAAAATAACATGTACTATGGGGGAAAGTGACAATGTGGCTTTTTTCTGCATGGGCAGTTCAGTGGAACAAAGTGAAACTGTGGTATGTTCTGTGGGGCAAATTTACACTGTAGCATGCGAAATTGTGTGGGTTCCATATGAGTGCAAGCCATGTGCTGTTGGTGCAATATAGGTGCATGACAAGTGCTGTGGGTGCAATATAGGTGCATGACAAGTGCTGTGGGTGCAATTTAGGTGCATGACAAGTGCTGTGGGTGCAATTTAGGTGCATGACAAGTGCTGTGGGTGCAATTTAGGTGCATGACAAGTGCTGTGGGTGCAATTTAGGTGCATGACAAGTGCTGTGGGTGCAGTATAGGTGCATGACAAGTGCTGTGGATATTCTATGGGGCTGTGTTAAGTCCTTTAGGTGCAATGTGGGTGCAGAAAAAGGGAATAAAAACAAGAAATGCAACTCTTCAATAACATTTTTATTACATATGAAAATAGTTTAATATAATATTAAGAAGTTCATATAAGTATAAATGCAACTAGTGAGAGAGAGTGAGATGTGTATAGATATTTATAAATATATATGAACATATGTAAGTGCTCTCTAATATCTGTGTATATTTTTGTAATTTAGATAATGAGTAGTTGTAGTGCAGTGTTGCATAGTAAGATGGTATACATATTGCAGCCATATATACACATTTTGTATCCAAATATACAGTTTATACACTGCAATTATACACGTAATATACACATTTTATACAATGCAATAAAATTACTCACTGCAAGAAAAGTCCAATTGTGTGTGTTCTTATTTTTATGTTTTTTTTGTGTGTGTGTGGGGGTGGGGGTAACATTGCGATGGATGGCGTGATCGTATGGAGGGGGGGATGGCAGGGTCCAGGGGGCCCAAGCAAATGCTTGCCCAGGGTCCAATCACTATTAAAGACGGCCCTGGTCCAGCAGTATGAGGGACTTTCATTATATAAGTCCTGCTCCTAGCCACTTCTTTTTCTTTTTCTCTCTCTCTCTCTCTGTCTCTCTCTCTCTCTGCGGCTGCCTGATAAACACATGATTCCAAAGGAGTGGTAAATGTATCATATGTGCGAATGCTTGACTCATTGTTTCAGATAGTTAATTCCATTCAACCAATGAATAATCGGTGAAAGCATATACCAACCGAGTACCAGTTTGCATATGTATTTGTAGTATTTGTATGTATTGTTTATTTGAATGTTTATAGCCTCTAGTAAATAAATATTGTTGAATTGCCGAAAGCAAGGAGTGTGGACTCTGAATTTACACTCAGTAGTTAAAAGTTATAAATAGCATGCAGGATATATTTATAAATATTATTTATATATTCTTTCAGTAAGTGTTATTACATAACTACAGTAACATTATAAACGAAAACAAACATAAATCACTGGCAAAGGCGGATATATTTATCAGTATACCTCTTTGATTTTTTTGCCTTAATTTATTTCACTAAATATTGTGTTTCTTCCATTCTTTGAATCACTGCAGATCTCCATAATCTCTTGCTAAGTTATCCTTTTTCATTTACATACCCTGCAGATATCAGATACAGAAACCCCATGCTCCATGGTAACCTTCTAAGATCCTAGAACCTAGCTTTAAGAGTATGGCTAATAATACTGTATATCTGCCAATTTCAAGGATTGGCAATAATTTCTGTAGTTTGTCGTTTTATTATTATTTTTTTCTCACGAAGAAAGCATAGTTTGAAATAACAGTGAAAAAAGTAATAATAATAAAATGTTTATTTGTATTGTTCTCTTGCAAGCCATATTAAGTGTTTTCTGCTTGTTCTTAAAACCTTACACAAAGATTCTGACCAGCGGCACAAACCAAAAATGAACACAACAGAAACTACCCTTTTTCCAGAATTTAATATCCAAAATAAAATTATAGCTGGGTTTAATTTCCACCACAATTTATGTAAAAGATTTTATTTATGTTGTATAATTGGAAACTAAAACGGACCGGCTGTCCGTCATAATAGACAGAAGTGTTGGGCAGCATGGAGGATGTTTGCATGTATCGTGCAGACATCCCCCGGCTGCCCCCACTAGCCCCCAGGGAGAGAGAAACAAGGGGAGAAGGAGAGAAGGGGAGGGAGGGGTGAGAGAGAGACAAGGGGAGGGAGGGGGATAGAGAGACAAGGGGAGGGAGGGGGGAGAGAGAGACAAGGGGAGGGAGGGGGGAGAGAGAGAAAATGAGGGGGGGGAGAGAGAGAAAATGAGGGGGAGGGGGGAGAGACAACATGGGAGGGGGAGAGAGATAACACTGGGGGGAGGGAGAGACAACGTGGGAGGGGGAGAGAGATAACACTGGGGGGGAGAGACAGAGACAACACTAAGGGGGGGAGAGAGAGGCAGCATTGGCACATAAAAGGAAATAAAAACAAGAAATGCATTTTTTTATATCATAATTAGAGTTGAGCGGACACCTGGATGTTCGGGTTTGGCCGAACTTCGGAAAAAAGTCAATTGACCTATTCTTATGAATGGGGACTCTATTTCGGTTTATAGAATAACAATAGCATTACATGTATTCCATAAACCGAAAGTCTATAAACCAAAAGACATACGGTTTATAGACTTTCGTTTTATGGAATACATGTAATGCTATTGGCTTTCTATAAACCGAACTAGAGTCCCCATTCATAAGAAATTCTTATGAATGGGGACTCTAGTTCGGTTTATAGAAAACCAATAGTATTACATGTATTCTATAAACCGAAAGTCTATAAACCGAATGTCGTTCTGTTTATAGACTTTCGGCTTATGGAATACATGTAATTCTATTGGCTTTCTATAAACCGAACTAGAGTCTCCATTCATAAGAAATTCTTATGAATGGGGACTCATTGTAGCATTACATACAATGTAATCGCCGAACCCCCGAACTCCAACACGGACATACAGTGAAATGTCCGTGTTCAGGGTCCAAAAACTGTAAAGTTCGGTACGAACCCGAACAGTGCGGTTCGGGTTCGCTCAACACTAATCATAATTTGTATTAAATATTAAAAAGCAATTTACATGTGAATATAAACGAGTTAAACTTTTTTTCTATAGGGTAGTCTTATATTCAGGCTTTTAGATTTTTTCCTAAAGGAATATCCAAAGTTTGGGGGTCGTCTTATAATCAGGGTCGTCTTATATTCGAGCAAATACGGTAATAGAAAGTCATGGCTACTGCTCTCAAAGGGCATGCCCTGACTAGATAAAGTCATCCAAGTTCTTGCTAGCAGCCCTCGGGCAAATGTGCCCAACAACATTTAGGCTGGTATTGTGGTGTTAACCAGTTTCAACCAGTGGCGTAGCGTGGGTTGTCAGCACCCGGGGCAAGGCAAGTAATTTGCGCCCCCTAACCCGTGGATTTTAGCACTCGAGTCTCTTCTACTAGATTAGTTAAAGAAACCCTTACCCCCCAAGCACATGTATTGTTTGTTATGAAAATACTTATGTAATTAAAGTAAAATGCATCTAAATACAAGTTTATTTTCCAACACTTTATTGAGTGCGAACATGCATTACACACATTCTCCACATTTTCAGCAGGTCTATGAATACAAATATACACATGTAGTAACCTAGCATGGGCCATGCTATTATATGTCGTCTCACAACCATCGTAAACGACAAACAATATCAAGAACAAAAACTAAACATCAAAATGGAACCATACCCTGGAGATGATCCAAGACTGGGCTAGATGGAGCCAACTTCCTCAATCCTGTACCTCTAATGTTACCCCCCCCCCCCCACACACACACACACATATGCCATAATTGTTGTGCCATTCAGATGCCAGTAATATTGTAACTTTCGGATGCCAGTAATATTGTGCCAGTCAGAGCCCAGTAATATTGTGCCAGTCAGAGCCTAGTAATATTGTGCCAGTCAGATGCCTGCAATATTGTGCCAGTCAGATGCCTGCAATATTGTGCCAGTCAGAGCCCAGTAATAATGTGCCAGTCAGATACCAGTAATATTGTGCCAGTCAGATACCAATAATATTGTGCCAGTCAGATACCAGGAATATTGTGCCTGTCAGAGCCCAGGAATATTGTGCCTGTCAGAGCCCAGGAATATGGTGCCTGTCAGAGCCCAGGAATATGGTGCCTGTCAGATGCCTGTAATATTATGCCAGTCAGATGCCTGTAATAGTGTGCAGTCAGAGGCCAGGAATATTGTGCCAGTCAGATGCCTGTAATATTGTGCCAGTCAGATGCCTGTAATATTATGCCAGTCAGATGCCTGTAATATTATGCCAGTCAGATGCTTGTAATAGTGTGCCAGTCAGAGGCCAGGAATATTGTGCCAGTCAGAGGCCTGTAATATTGTGCCAGTCAGATGCCTGTAATATTATGCCAGTCAGATGCCTGTAATATTGTGCCAGTCAGAGCCCAGTAATATAGTGCCAGCCAGATGCCTGTAATATTATTCCAGCCAGATGCCCAGTATTATTGTGCCAGCCAGATGCCCAGTAATATAGTGCCAGTCAGATGCCAAGTATTATTGTGCCAGTCAGATGCCCAGTATTATTGTGCCAGCCAGATGCCCAGTAATATAGTGCCAGTCAGATGCCCAGTATTATTGTGCCAGTCAGATGCCCAGTATTATTGTGCCAGCCAGATGCCCAGTAATATAGTGCCAGTCAGATGCCCAGTAATATAGTGCCAATCAGATGCCAAGTAATATAGTGCCAATCAGATACCCAGTAATATAGTGCCAATCAGATGCCCAGTAATATAGTGCCAATCAGATGCCCAGTAATATAGTGCCAATCAGATGCCAAGTAATATAGTGCCAATCAGATGCCCAGTAATATAGTGCCAGTCAGATGCCCAGTAATATTGTGCCATTCAGATACCCAGTAATATAGTGCCAATCAGATGCCAAGTAATATAGTGCCAATCAGATGCCCAGTAATATTGTGCCAATCAGATACCCAGTAATATAGTGCCAATCAGATGCCCAGTAATATAGTGCCAATCAGATACCCAGTAATATAGTGCCAGTCAGATACCCAGTAATATAGTTGCCAATCAGATGCCCAGTAATATAGTGCCAATCAGATGTCCAGTAATATAGTGCCAATCAGATGCCAAGTAATATAGTGCCAATCAGATGCCCAGTAATATTGTGCCAATCAGATACCCAGTAATATAGTGCCAATCAGATGCCCAGTAATATAGTGCCAATCAGATACCCAGTAATATAGTGCCAATCAGATGCCAAGTAATATAGTGCCAATCAGATGCCCAGTAATATAGTGCCATTCAGATACCCAGTAATATAGTGCCAATCAGATACCCAGTAATATTGTGCCAATCAGATACCCAGTAATATAGTGCCAGTCAGATACCAGGAATATTGTGCCAGCCAGCCCCCCCCCCCCCCCCGTACTTACATGAAGCGGCTCCGTGTCCCCCGCCGGATGTCTCCTCCGTGCAGTCTTCCCTCTTGCACGGAGGAGGGAAACAGACACTGGATGTGACGCGACGTCACATCCGGCGTCAGTTTTTTTTTTTTTTTTTTCCGGCCGTCGCATCCATCGGATGCGGCTTGCCGGAAAAAAGCGTTCACAAGCGCAATGCGCTGTGAACGCGGCAGCAGGGGCTGGGGGCCCACGGGACAGCTGCCTTGGGGCCCCCCAGGAGTAAATGGGCCCAGGGCAGCTGCCCCGTTTGCCCCGCGTTAAAGACGGCCCTGGCGGCCACGCGGCCGCATAGGGCTAGTGCGCCCCCCCAGATATTGCGCCCGGTGCGGCCGGCCCCCCCTGCACCCCCCACGCTACGCCACTGGTTTCAACACCAAAAAATTAAGAAGACTGTTAAACAACAACAACATGACATTTACTCCTGTGAGGTAGATGATCTTAACACTCTTCAAGGTAAGATGATATTGTGGAGTATGCCAAGACACAGCTATTCTATTGTAAGTTTGTGAGATGCTATCCTCTCCCCATGAATCCAAGTATGGCAGAAAAAACAAAAATATCCCTGAAATCAGCACAGACAGTAAAAACATTTGTGCAAAAAGGTCTAAGATGAGGTCTAAGAAGAAACATTTGTGCAAAAGGTCTAAGAAGAAGCATGTAGCAGCCTTCACTGAGGAGTGTCTGATACCACCTTCCTGCAGAACAAAACAGATTTAACATTCTTAATTCAAAGATATACTGACTGGTATCTGAACTATTTGTATTCTGACTTTCTAATTTTGTTAACGAGTAAACTGCTACTAAAGCATATGGATGTTATGCTTGCAATAATGTTATTTTGCAAAACCAGTCATACTACCCTTTTTGAATTTGTAACTATTACGACTTTAGGCAAAAAATCCAGTGTAGCGTTCTGCACAACTACAGTCAACTGGAAATAGAAAAAAAATGACATAATTTAAGATTAAGAATTGCTCAAGCAGGACAAGCTTTCATTGGGTGTTTATGCCACTGTAAGAGAATAGTCAGTTTTGCACTGTGTGATCAATAACCTCCAAAGAAAGACTGTACAAGTAACTTTTCATGCTTTGCTTATGCTTATGTTTTCCATAGTGCTATGAGCAAATTATTTTGTAGCTTTCCCTGTACACTTACAGGCCAATTTCACGTAATACACAAAGCATTAGCTAGTAAAGTAACTCTATACTAGGCCTAGAGTAAGTATACCATCAGTGTGTGCACATTAGAGTCAGGTAATACTAATCTCAGCAAAAATCGCTTGTGCCTTTAAGATGTGCATTATTATGCCAACATGTTTTAATGTCAACACAACATTATGTTGACACATGACAAGTTTAATGACTATTATTGTTTGTACTTGAGGCCCATTGTTTATATTGCATTATGTTATGTGTGTTTATTCTAATACATGAGCTACTGCTATTAACAGATTTTATGACAAGACTGGAGGCTTATGTTAGGTTTATCTCTCTCTTTACTGTTCCCATAGCAGCGCACACCATATGTAAAAACAAACTAGAAAAATAACCATGGTAACATAAACTTGCAAGTTATAGTCCATATATCAGTTCCTTCAAACATTCTATCAATCCTCGTTCTTTGCTACTCCTATCAAGATAAGTATTTTATTTAAAGGGACTCTGTCATCCTGAACATTGCTTATACTGTGAATGTAGAGCAGAGCTCAGCAACCAGTGTGCTGTGGCTTGAAGGACAGGCTGAGGGGATCAAAAGCTCTCTCCTCACCAGCCCTCTGTGAGAGGAGGGCAGCAGAATTTGCCTGTGCACTGCCCGCCAACAGCCTACTATTTGTGGATAAATTCCTCAAGGACTTGATTCAATATGTACATATTTTTACTTCCTTGAATAAGGTATAGACATCGATGAGGAAGGTCTTCCGTACAAGGGGCAGTTTTTAATACAGGGCCGGTTAGCAGAGCTGGTAACAGGCCCTGTTTCTCCAACCCTGCACCAAACTACCATGGTGCATCACAAGGCCATGGATCATCCTCCTTCCGAGCCAGATCAACATCAGGAATAGGAATCCCCTGTTATCTCACACATATCGAAGGCAGATTCCATTTCCTTTCCCACTGGTTCTCTCTTACTCAGGACCCTTGGGTCCTAAAGACTGACCTATGATTAGGTGCTAACTGCGCGAAACACGTTAGGTGCACTTCATATCATTCCTTCCCCCCGCTGGTGCCTTGATTTTATTTTTTCAATAAAGAAGATTTATTTCTTATCACTGGCTGGCCTGGGAAGCGATTTGTTTCTTACCTTCCGTTGAGTTCTTTTTCCTGTTTCAAATATCTTACTATGGGCGAAGAGAGCCTTCTTGGACTCCGGAAGAAGTAGAATTAGCCTACGCTGTGCTGCATAGCAGCTGAAGTCAGTATGAAGGCCAGCCACAAGGGGTATACACCAGACTTAAAGTGGTGAGTAAGCTGTTAAGCAGCTACTTTTATCTTTTCTTCCGTTTGAGCTCAGGGCCATCTGTTTATTACTCCTAAAGACTGTTGTCTGCTTCTGACTAGACTTCTAGTACCCTTCAGGACAAAGGGGCGATGGAAAGCTTGCCACACATACTCTCCACTTTGTAAGCAATATCTTACTGGTTTGCAATGAATCCGGGAATTTCGCCCAGACATCAACCTTCGTGCTATATGCTATATCACATACAGACACTTCAGAATGGAAGGCTTCTGCTCAAGGAACACAACCGTTTTTTTTTTTTGCTTGGACCTCAAAGACGTTTATTTGACAATCCCATTCGCCGGAAAGACAGAACATTCCTTCAGTTCTGTTGGCAAGGCCATCTGTGGCAATTCACGTGCCTCCCTTCAGGCCTCACCTCTGCGCCTTTGTGCTTCACGATACTGCTCAAACAGGTTATGACATTTCTGTGCACTTGCAGCATCCATGCTCCATGATCTTGTTAATGGCGCAAGATTAGATCCTCTTCAGAGACGCCCTTCTTAAGGTCCACCGTCAACAGAACCTTGTATTTATGATCAACATAGCCAAGACGAAACTGGCCCCCACTCGGTCCATCTATTTTCTAGGGGCCTACCTCAGGCCAAGATCACATCCATCAAGAAAGATATCTGCCATCTGCTGAGTTCAGGCTTGTAATCCTTGTATACACTCTGGAATTACCCACAGTTGCTGATCTAATCGGGGTGAGATCTTATCATTTTTTTGCTCTGGCTGTTATGCATATGCAATGACATACTTTTTTTGTACATCATTTAGAGATGTCTGCCGGCTCCTTGCTTTTCCCATGAGACTGTATATATTTTGGATCAAACACTAACTCCATCATCTGTCTAGTAGAACATTTTCAAATTTAAGTGTCTGGAACGCTAGAAAAATTTGTGAAAAATATATAAATAAATTGTGAAAAAGTGTTGCAATCAAATTATACTCTTAAACCAGATTTTCTTCCAAGATCTTTCTGTAGTCCACTTGAAATGACGAGTCACACATGCAAATCAAGAATGGTTACAAATAGTGCTACTAATGCCTTTGTTTTTGAATAAATTGTGCCCTGCAAACGCAGAGCAGTGAATTGTTCTGGTCTGTGTAAAAGTGAAGTTTACTGCACCAGTGCCTCTGCATTTCAAAGTAGAATTACACTGTCAAGTCTCTTTTTCTCATCTTTCCTGATGTATCCAAAGCTTGTGGAGAGTTGACTTTTTTGAAGCAATCTGTGAACTTTTGGATAAGTCGCTTTCCTAAGTGTAAAATTAAGTATTGTTTTATCTACTACACTATACAGCAAAATCTACAGTGATCCTTTTACTGTCACTGTATTAGAATTTAGGTTTGTGTATGAGTTCCTGAGCACTGGAGTGAGCAGCTTAACAGTGTGTGCACTATGTACTTATTTCTATGCTTAAAGGGACATGTGAGCAGCCATATTTCTGGGAGAATACATCCAGAATGGAATTAGGATGTTGGTTTTCCACATCTATGTGCTGGCAAGCAATGCTACCAGGTTGAGGAATCCATTATTTGCTCACGTGCACTCTGCAGAGACCTCACTTTGATTCAAGCATCACTTGTTTTGTTTGGGTAATAGTGCAAGACACTATAGTCCATGAAATTAACTATAGTGCCATAAGATGTATGGACAGCATCACAGCTGTACACTGCAGTATGAATAAATTAACAGCTTGTCAAACCTAGTAATACTCCAAGGTGGCAGCACAAGGTACAAATGCTACATTGCACACGACCAGCACATTCAGCTTCCCAATAAAAATAACAGTTACAAATTATAACAATGTGGTAATTCATAAGTGATGGGTGGGTCACTTCCAGTTCATGACACTTTGAGGAGCTGGGGTTCCACATTCCAGAAAGATCTGCTTAGTCCACATTGCACAATCCCAGAACAATAGAACTGACCAAGCCGGCCATGTACCATGGACTAATAAATAATAGCATCTTATAAAACACAGAGAAGCACAGCCCACCCCCTACTGATACCTAATAACTCACTTATCCTAGCTACATAAATAGTGAATGAAAATCTTCAGTAGATCAAGCAGTAGACAACCTCCAATTTCTTCAGCATGCCAAAAATCTGAAACATTCTGTCCTTTTCACACAAGTTGTTTCTGTACTGAGCTGTTCGGTTGCCAGGAGATGAAATGACATCACTTCCCCTGCCAGGAGGAAGCGCTTAAAGCTATTTACCAATTTGTGGCACATACCAGTCTATCCTCATACTTCTGTTTTTTTAAGCACAAGTAGTTCTTTAATATTGGCTTTTGAACAGCAGTAGCTGTGCTGTTGAAAATGCCAGTGTCAGTTGTGACAATAGCGGATTTCATTTGCTGTGGGAATTTCGGATTGTGTGAGTGTATTAATCCGAAGATATTGCCAGGCTGTTAGGTATGTGCCATTCTCAATGCATACACTGAGCCAACACTAAATATTTAAAGTAATGCAACCACTTGGCAAAGTTTAAAAGATATCTTATTTTTTTCCTATTTTATGCAGATACCTTAATTTTTCAATCACTAGTTGTGTGAATTAATCTAAACTAATTTTTAGAAGGGCACTGATAGCCATATAAATATGGCTATCGGTATATAATATATATCGGTATAAACATATATTTGTAGAGTTCCTTTTCTACATGAAAACTGAAAGAAAGCTCAGTACCTTGTACTTGTATAACAAATCAGCCCTCCTTTTTAACAGACGGGTATTCCCATGTTGTTTAGAATATGTGAAATGATTCATTTTCATGTAAAACATGTTTTGCAATATTAAATAATGGCCTGTTACTTTTACTGACTCTTGTAAACGCAGGAGTACACTGCCTGTGAGAAGAGAAGATATCAACAACAACAAAAACTAACTATACGCACATATTCAGAACTCGCCTTTAACCCCTTAACGACAGATGACGTGCCAGGCACGTCACGGCAAATCGAGGACTTGCCGACAGCTGACGTGCCTGGCACGTCATGCACTAAACTGAGTAAAGAAAGCGACCAGCGGTCGCTTTCTTTACTCTAACGGTGTTGCTACAATGCCTCTAGGTAGAGGCATTGTGCAACACCCCCCAAAAGTATATACAGGCAGCGCTTCCCTTCTAATGGCAAGAGCATCGGAAGTGAAAGTATTTCACTTCCGATGCTCTAGGGGGAGCCAATCGATGCCGGCACACCAGATCTATGTGATCTGTGTGCAGGCATGTATGATAAGTGCTCTGATGAGCACTTATCATACTGTCAAAGGCAATATTAGCAAATATTGCCTTTGACAAGTATTGATCTGCCTCCCTCACCTTACTAGTTATAGTAAGGGAGAGAGACAGATCAGATAAAGTAAAAAAATAAAATAAAATAATAAAACAAATATTTAATAAAATTTTAAACACCAAGGGCTTTTATAAAAGCCATTTAACCCCTTCCCTGCCATTGATCGCTGTGTACGCAGTGATCATACACAGCAGCACATTTTTTGCTGTCTGTGCATTTTTTAGGGGTTAATTTTTTTTACTGTAATTCATTACAGTATAAAAAAAAGCTCTTTTAAGAGAGATTAACCCCTTTCTTGCTGTAGATCACTGCCTAAGCAGAGATCTGACGCAAATGCAGCAATCTTGCTGCAGAAGCATTTTTAATTTTTTTAAAACTTTTTTATTACACCCGTCACGTGTTAATTATACCCGCTAGGGGACTACGTTTAACGTAATTTTTTTTTTTAAATAAGAGCTATTAACCCCTTCCTTGCCGTATATCACTTCCTAAGCAGCACATATGGTCACTGCCTAAGCAGTGCATATGGTCACTGCCTAAGCAGCGCATATGGAGCAATCTAGTCGCAGAAGGATTTTTTTTTTGCTATCAGCATTTTTTTTGTCAGACTCGCTAGGGGTTAATTATACCCACTAGGGGATTACGTGTATTCCTTTTGAAGCTGTCTGAACACGTGTATAGCGATCAGTAACAGCCGATCAGTGGCAAAGGTGGTTTGGTGATTTCTCAGATGAGCATCACCATTCGTCTGGTTCGATCAATATTGGTAAATATTGTTCTGACCCATATGGATCTGCCTCCCTCTCCTCACTTGAGTTTTAGTGAGGGAAAGAGACAGATCTGTATAACATAATTTTTTAATTGTAATAAATTAAATAAAATGTTAAAAAAAATTGTGAGTCCCAAGGGCTTTTATAAAAGCCATACCCTTTGTATAGTGTAGTGTATTAACCCCTTCCCTGCCACTGATCACTGCACAGCAGAAATTTTTTTCTTGTCTGTGCATTTTTAGGGGTTAATTTTTTTGTACAGTACTACAAAGGCTCTTATAAGAGCTATTAACCCCTTCCTTGCTCTACATGTTCAAATTCCAAGTTTGAAAATCAAAAAGCGCACCTCTCAAATGTAGCCTTTCAACACCCAACAAAGCTGACAAAGCTATGCATGGGTGGTATCCCTGTGCTCGGGAGATGTTGCTGAACATATATTGTGGTATTGTTTGTCAGTGACACATACCGAAATATGTGAATTTGTGTCTAAAGTACAATGTATGTGGGAAAAAATACACAATAAAATGACTACCACAAACTTTGACAAAGGCTGGTGGTAGAATTGGTGCATGGAAAGTGTTAAAATAACACCATTTAAAATAGCCTAGGGTGTCTACTTTTACAAAATATATACTTTTTGGGGTAAAATACACTGTCCTACTTTAAAAAAAAGTCCCAAATGAAAGATGGGCTCAGGCTGGCTACACGTCAATATTCCAAGTTGAAAATGCGCACCTTCACAATGTGGCCCTTTTAGCCCCCAAACAACCCAACAAACCTATGCATGGGTGGTATCCCTGTACTCAAGAGATGTTGCTGAACACTTATTGGGGTGTTATTTGGCAGTGACACATACCAAAATCTGTAAATTCATGTCTGAAGTACAAGGTTTGTGAAAAAAAAACACAAAAAAATGACTACCACAAACTTTGACAAAGGCTGGTGGTAGAATTAGTGCATGGAAAGTGTAAAAATACCACCATTTGAGATAGCCTAGGGTGTCTACTTTTAAAAAATATATGGGTTGATGGGGTAAAATACACTGGCTGGTTTCAAATATGTCCCAAATGGGACATGGGTGCAGGCTGTCTGCATGTCAAAATTTCAAATTGGAAAACCAAAAACTTCACCTCCCAAATTTGGCCTTTTACCCCCCAAACAATCCAACAAACCTATGCATGGGGGGTATCCCTGTACTCAAGAGATGTTTCTGAACACTTATTGGGGTGTTATTTGGCAGTGACACATACCAAAATCTGTAAATTTATGTCTGAAGTACAAGGTTTGTGAAAAAAAAACACAAAAAAATTACTACCACAAACTTTGACAAAGGCTGGTGGTAGAAATAGTGCATGGAAAGTGTTAAAATACCACCATTTGAGATAGCCTAGGGTGTCTACTTTTAAAAAATATATGGGTTGATGGGGTAAAATACACTGGCTGGTTTCAAATATGTCCCAAATGGGACATGGGTGCAGGCTGTCTGCATGTAAAAATTTCAAGTTGGAAAACAAAAAACTGCACCTCACAAATTTGGCATTTTAGCCCACAAACAACCCAACAAACCTATGCATGGGTGGTATCCCTGTACTCAGGAGAAATAGTAGAATCTATTTAGCATGTTTTTTCGTTCGCTATTGTCGATGAGGAGAAGTTGTTTCAAATAAAAACAAAGAAATTTGTGTATTTTTTTTTTTTTTACCATATTTTATTATTTTTTTTTAATAATATGATAAGATATGATCAAAAATATGGCATCCATAGAAAGCCCTTTTTGTCCCGATAAAAACAATATATAATATGTGTGGGTAGAGCAAATGACGAAGAAGAAAATTACTGCTAAACACAAACAGCACAGAAATGTTAAAATAGCCATTGTCCAGAAAGGACAAAAATGTTTCAAAGGCTCTGTCCTTAAGGGGTTAAAAGGTAAGATTTTCTATGTTCTGCAGTTTGTCCTATAATCTGTTATACACAGTATGACAAATAAAATGATGATTTAATTTTTCTACGATTCTCCTTAAGTCACTATTATATTTTGTGTTTAAATTGTGTATGAATTAGGGTGGATGGTAATTTTGTTATGCTCTGTAGTAGTTCATTGCAAGGTGGCCTCTGAACACAATAAGGCTAAATGTTTTTGACACAAAAGAATATTTTACACCAAACATGTAAATCATGTAAGAATACAAGTAAAAATATAAAGGGTATCAGAGCATTTCATGTGAGTTTTCACAAACGCAGGACAAACAGTTGGGCAATTACTCACAGTGCCAGAGTTCAGATACTTTTTCTTTTTTCCTTTCTTTTTTGGGTTTATTACCTTAAAGAAAAAAGTGTTTATTAAAAAAAATTATAATATAGCAGTTTGTCTATAACACACAAATTAATACTTATGATTACAAATATTTCTAGATAGAGGGGAAAAAATACAGAAAAAATTATCTTTCAAATAAATAAGAATAAGAATGTGCATATTCTCATGCAGCTTCTTGCACTGCCTGCTCTGTACAGAAGCCTGAGCGTGGCAAGTCCTGTGACTGCCGACGCTCTGACCTCAGAGCAGTGCACAGGGAACGAGAGGCAGCATGGGGATGATCTTTCAGTTAGTGTAATGCAAACATCCAGGAAGATGTACTTTTTGCCTAATTAAACTATTTTAAATGCTTAATCCCTCTTTATGTGGCACTACCATGTAAACATATCAAACAGTTGCTTAAGGTCACCATTATGCTAATAGAAAATAATAGCAGGTATTTCTGTGTTATATTATATTTCTGGCAGTATCAACAGGTTGCACATGTTAACTGGTAGTACACACTAAACATATAAACTCAGCACTTATCAGCAAAAGAAATTCAAGGTTTGGGGAATAGCTAATGTTTTAATAGGTTTACTAGCAAAATCGATAGTGGCTGGAATAACAATGTTTCATATAAACTATACATCCTACCAAAGTGTGAATAAAAGGTAAGAAGGTAAACAAGATTCTGCCTGACCCATATTGATTAATGCTTCAGTAAGTCAAGCTGCACTTCACGCTATACTGCGTGCAACTTCACTATTTTCTATTTGGAGGCCAATATTTGATCAAACTCCTCTTAGCAGAAACAATTTTAAACTTTGGTTTGTTAGTACTAACTTACTCCCAAACTTGTTGATTTTGCATGTTTTAGCCCTTCATGTAGCAAAACTAAAATTATTTCAAGAGTAGAGTTGTAAAACAACTATAAAGAACCATGTCATAAACCCACAAATCAGCACTACTGTTGGACCTGCAAAGTTGCTACAGTAATCCATGCATGTTTTAATGGTCAGCCTTTGAGAATATATCAGCAATGGATTATTGTACTGTTTTTCATCTGCATATTAGATCCGATGGCATTTTACATTCGACGGCTAAATGTAAGATGTGATTTTTGTTGCAGCGCCCGAACTTTTCATCTTTGCAGCCAAAATTTGCATTTCGGCTGCCGTAACAAAGGAGGCGTTTCAGCTCTAGATAATGTGCGACACTGTTGCGCGGGACAGTTGGCTTCCGAGGTCATGCTGCAAGGTAGTATAACTGCTTTAGGTATTTCCTCAATTCTTAGACTTTTCAATTTTAACACCCATTGAAAAAGAGTAGCACCTTAGAATTCAGGAAATTAAGTAGTAATGGTCATTGTCTAAGTCTTAAAAAGTAATTTTTATAGCACTACAGACATGCAGACCTAACTATATAAATACAGTGAAGGAAGACTAGAAAAGTTGCATTTGTTTAAATTAGGAAAATGGCATCTTAGGAGAGCTCTGCAATGGCATGTTCATTAACAGAAATACACAGAGCACAAGAGGTCATTCTCTCAGACTTGAAGGAAGAATATTCTGTCTACACCAAAAGAAGGAATTCTTTATTGTAAGGACAGTAAAGATATGTAATTCATGGAGACGCGCTATCCTGAAATATAATAGATGCCTTCAGGGCCGGACTGGCCCACCGGGATACCGGGAAAAATCCCGGTGGGCCGCCTGCCCCGGGGCCGCTTTGGCCACTTAAAGTGAAGCGGCGGCGGCCGCCACTTTAAGAGTTCGGCTGCAGCAATAACCGGCCGCAGCAGGCGAATTTCTTAAAGCGGCAATGGCCGCGGTGGGCCACTTTAAGCAATTCGGTGGCCGTTGCCGCTTTAAGAAGTTCGCCTGCTGCGGCCAGATGTTGCAGCAGCAGTTCCGCGGCGGGATGGGGAGAAGAAAGCAAGGTGAGTGTGACATAAAGGGGAGGGGGTGAAAGACACTACAGGGGGAAGGGGAGGGGGTGAAAGACACTACAGGGGGAAGGGGAGGGGGTGAAAGACACTACAGGGGGAAGGGGAGGGGGTAAAAGACACTACAGGGGGAGGGGAGTGAAAGACTACAGGGGGAAGGGGGTGAAAGACTACAGGGGGAAAGGGGTGAAAGACTACAGGGGGAAAGGGGTGAAAGACTACAGGAGGAAAGGGGTGAAATACACAACAGGGGGGAGGGGGTGAAAGACACTAAGGGGGAAGAGAGACACCACAGAAAGGACAGAGAGAGAGACGCCACAGAAAGGACAGAGAGAGAGAGACGCCACAGAAAGGACAGAGAGAAGAAAGCAAGGTGAGTGTGACATAAAGGGGAGGGGGTGAAAGACACTACAGGGGGAAGGGGAGGGGGTGAAAGACACTACAGGGGGAAGGGGAGGGGGTGAAAGACACTACAGGGGGAAGGGGAGGGGGTAAAAGACACTACAGGGGGAGGGGAGTGAAAGACTACAGGGGGAAGGGGGTGAAAGACTACAGGGGGAAAGGGGTGAAAGACTACAGGGGGAAAGGGGTGAAAGACTACAGGGGGAAAGGGGTGAAAGACTACAGGGGGAAAGGGGTGAAATACACAACAGGGGGGAGGGGGTGAAAGACACTAAGGGGGAAGAGAGACACCACAGAAAGGACAGAGAGAGAGACGCCACAGAAAGGACAGAGAGAGAGACGCCACAGAAAGGACAGAGAGAGAGAGACCACAGAAAGGACAGAGAGAGAGACGCCACAGAAAGGACAGAGAGAGAGAGAGAGAGACGCCACAGAAAGGACAGAGAGAGAGACGCCACAGAAAGGACAGAGAGAGAGACGCCACAGAAAGGACAGAGAGAGAGACGCCACAGAAAGGACAGAGAGAGAGATGCCACAGAAAGGACAGAGAGAGAGACGCCACAGAAAGGACAGAGAGAGAGATGCCACAGAAAGGACAGAGAGAAGAGAGAGAGACACCACAGAAAGGACAGAGAGAAAGAGAGAGAGACGCCACAGAAAGGACAGAGAGAGAGAGACGCCACAGAAAGGACAGAGAGAGAGACGCCACAGAAAGGACAGAGAGAGAGAGAGAGACACCACAGAAAGGACAGAGAGAGAGAGACCACAGAAAGGACAGAGAGAGAGAGAGAGACACCACAGAAAGGACAGAGAGAGAGACGCCACAGAAAGGACAGAGAGAAAGAGAGAAAGAGAGAGAGACGCCACAGAAAGGACAGAGAGAGAGAGAGACGCCACAGAAAGGACAGAGAGAGACGCCACAGAAAGGACAGAGAGAGAGACGCCACAGAAAGGACAGAGAGAGAGACGCCACAGAAAGGACACAGAGAGAGAGACGCCACAGAAAGGACAAAGAGAGAGAGAGAGACGCCACAGAAAGGACAGAGAGAAAGAGAGAGAGACGCCACAGAAAGGACAGAGAGAGAGAGACGCCACAGAAAGGACAGAGAGAGAGAGACGCCACAGTAAGGACTGACAGAGAGAGATGCCACAGAAAGGACAGAGAGAAAGAGAGAGAGACGCCACAGAAAGGACAGAGAGAGAGAGACGCCACAGAAAGGACAGAGAGAAAGAGAGAGAGACACCACAGAAAGGACAGAGAGAAAGAGAGAGAGACGCCACAGAAAGGACAGAGAGAGAGAGAGACCACAGAAAGGACAGAGAGAGAGAGAGACACCACAGAAAGGACAGAGAGAGAGAGACGCCACAGAAAGGACAGAGAGAGAGACGCCACAGAAAGGACAGAGAGAAAGAGAGAGAGACGCCACAGAAAGGACAGAGAGAGAGAGAGAGAGAGACGCCACAGAAAGGACAGAGAGAGATAGACGCCACAGAAAGGACAGAGAGAGAGACGCCACAGAAAGGTCAGAGAGAGAGAGACGCCACAGAAAGGACACAGAGAGACAGACGCCACAGAAAGGACAAAGAGAGAGAGAGACGCCACAGAAAGGACAGAGAGAAAGAGAGAGAGACGCCACAGAAAGGACAGAGAGAGAGAGACGCCACAGAAAGGACACAGAGAGAGAGACGCCACAGAAAGGACAGAGAGAAAGAGAGAGAGATGCCACAGAAAGGACAGAGAGATAGAGAGACGCCACAGAAAGGACAGAGAGAAAGAGAGAGAGACGCCACAGAAAGGACAGAGAGAGAGAGAGACGCCACAAAAAGGACAGAGAGAGACGCCACAGAAAGGACAGAGAGAGAGAGAGACGCCACAAAAAGGACAGAGAGAGACGCCACAGAAAGGACAGAGAGAGAGAGAGACGCCACAAAAAGGACAGAGAGAGACGCCACAGAAAGGACAGAGAGAGAGAGACGCCACAGAAAGGACAGAGAGAGAGAGACGCCACAGAAAGGACAGAGAGAGAGAGACGCCACAGAAAGGACAGAGAAAGAGAGAGACGCCACAGAAAGGACAAAGAGAGAGAGAGAGAGACGCCACAGAAAGGACAGAGAGAGAGAGAGACGGCACAGAAAGGACAGAGAGAGATAGAGAGAGACACGCCACAGAAAGGACAGAGAGAGAGAGACACGCCACAGAGAGAGAGAGAGAGAGAGACACCACAGAAAGGACAGAGAGAGAGAGAGACTCCACAGAAAGGACAGAGAGAGAGACGCCACAGAAAAGACAAAGAGAGAGACAGGCTACAGATATGCGAGAGACATGCTACAGGATATGTTTCACACACTGCCCTGATATATACCTCTGCACAGGGCAATTCATATAACTCTGTGTACATACTGGAGATATATATATTGCCCTAGGCAGGCTTATATATCAGTCTTATCTATAAATAACACTGTTCAGATGTGCTTTTTAAAATGCATGATTTTCCCTTCTATGAACAAAAAAATTATAATATGCTATGGGCTGGTTTAAAAATGTTATGTGATGGGGCTGGTATACAAATTTTTTCCAGGGCTGGTTTTTGTTCCCGGTCCGGCCCTGGATGCCTTTAAAAAGGGTGTCCATACAGACAATTCCATAAATGTTAGTATTGACATTAATATTTAAACAGTTAAACTTAATGGGCTTAAGTTTTTTATATCAACCTAAATTACCATATGCTACATAAGCAACTACATTAAGGATTACTGTGCAAATATTTTAGCACTCACCTCATAAACGTTAAACTGTGATTGTCCTCTGGATAACTCTCTGTAACTTGTTGTGAATTCACCAATGAAATCATGGCTGAGGAAGAATGAAACATGCTTTATATAAATATGACAACTTGTACAAACCACATTCCGGTCTTTTCATTAAAAGTCAAGATTGGAGGTCAAGATTAGCACAAATCCAGACTTCCAACCTCGAACAGGCACGCCTTCGCTCGCCCCACCCCCCTTGGGTTCTTCATCTTGACCTAGCAAAATAATATTCATTAACCATTTAGCAAAGATCGAGATGAGGTAAAGCCCACCGAGTTGAACTTTCACAACAGAAAATGGCTCTGGTACGGTCCCTCCCCCCCGTCATGCCAAAGCATGAGTTGGCATTATTATAATTTGTTATGTTTATGTTATAATAGCGTTTATTGTAGGCTTTGATCCAACACCAACCCTAAGCCATAAAATGTTACTTGCACGAGAACGAAGAATGATTACTTTCCAAACAGTTAAAACGTCCATTTTTGATGTCTAAATACTTTCAAAAATATAAGGAATGTGACCCTAACAAAGTTATGGTGTTATACAGTACATGACATGTTTTGGTAAGAATATTGTGTTTTTAGGTAAATATCCACACCAGTGCCCTGGACAGGTATGATGTAGTGGGCCATAAACTGTCAGACCAAGCCCTTCTTATCCACCCAGGGGGGCCTGGTCTATTAGAAAATCACCAGGGGTCTATATAATCAGAATGTTGGATTATCCAAGGGAGTTTTTCTTTTTAACAACTGTGTGGAGAACTTTAACATTGGAATCTCTCACAAGGATTATACAGATTGGTAATTATATGTAAGGATTTCTTGTGTTTTCTCCTATTTTATGGACTGTTTTGCAACGTGTACTTTGTATTTCTGTATGTCATTTATTTCTGTATGTTTGTACACAGCACAGTGAAGCCTTTTTCATTTACTTAATAAGCTCTTCTCTTTGTTCTCTAATATGAACTCACTCTTCTGAGGATAGCTCAGGTAGAACAAGTGTCTGATCAGTAAAGTAAGTTGTGATACTATATTGTACTGTGTTTGGGGTAACCTAAGACGCCCAGACATAAAGGTTGGGAGCCCTTGAAACCTTGCTTCCCTTAAAAAACAGATTCCAAAGGCTTTAGGGGAGCCCTTGGAACCTGTGTTTTTAAGGGAATCAAGTTGTGGGCGGGGACTTGAAAGTCAAAGTCAAACTATACCGAACTCACTTCATTTTTTCTTGAATGGAAATTTGTATTGCTTTGACTGAAGGGAGTTTGACATGGGAGTTGAAGACGGACTTTGATGAGAGGAGGGAGGTTGAGTTTGTGTTGGTAAACAGCGTGAAGAGGTCAACTTTTAACATGAAATTCAACCTCCTCGCACTTTTCTAAAATTGTATTTAATAGACCCCATTGTGGTGTGTTTAATATTAAGTTTCTTCTACATAAAAGATATATTACAGCATGTGTGTAACCGTATAATCTTCCAATAGCATTTCAAATACTGTATTTTACAGCATTCTTTCTTAGAATATACAAAACTATTTTCCTGCGAGTGCATAATAATATTTATTCTTGCCCCTATTCCTGTAACAAACAACACACTTGACCACTTGTAATAGTCATACTTTAATAATATTATTTTTGAACAGTTAATGCAAAATGTACTACACAACAGAGAAGGAACCAAAATAAATGGTTTTGCAGGGCACCTGGATCCCCCTTGCAAGCAGCCGGTGGATGTCTGTGCAACATCCTCCGCTGCTGCCCAGCACGTCCATTGGGACTTCTATGATGGAAGCAGGAAGGTCATGTGACCTTCCGGCTTCCGTTATAGAAGTCCGGGCGGAAGTGCTGGGCAGCAGCGGAGGATGTCTGTGCGTATCGTACAGACATCCACCAGCTGCCCCCACTTCCCACCAGGGATCCAGCATTGGACAAGTCTGAGGGGGGGAGAGGGAGCATTTGGCAAGTCTGGGGGGTAGGGGCAGCATTGGCAAATAAAAGGAAATAAAAATAAAAAATGCATTTTTTATATCATAACTTGTATTAAATATTAAAAAGCAATTTACATTTGAATATATAAAAGTTAAACTTTTTCCTATAGGGTAGTCTCATGTTCAGGCTTTTAGTTTTTTTTCCCTAAAGGAATATTCAAAGTTTGGGGGGTCGTCTTATAATCAGGGTCATCTTATAGTCGAGCAAATACGGTAGTATGTGGTATAGCTATTCAATTTAGTGATATGGTACAACATATGGTCCTATAGGGATGCATGTGGTTGCCACATTTTCTTAAAAAAAAATATCAGCTTTGCTATTGCCTCCTTAAAATTGGCTTTAAGACAAAAGTCTGTTGGTAAAATACATATCATCTGTATTAACCTCTACTATTTTGAGCATACATTGATTAAACTATACACACAGAACATCATCAGAAAGCTGCTTGAAATCTTTTTATTTTTTATTACTGTATATAAGTCAAATGTTGCATGTATCTAATCCCTTATGTAGGGAGTCCTCTTTAAGTGTATCTTCCTTATGTGGAGTTCCAGCCAACTGGCATAACGTGTACATAGACAGAATAGAAATATGTATGTGTTGTTGGCCGCCCTGAGTCGTGCTGACGTTGTGCTATTGCAGTCAGGAGTTGCCAGTATAGCACCCATCACTTAAGTATTGCCCTCAATAAAATCATTTTCACTTAACAGAAAATGAGGTGGGAAAGGTCCAACTTATTATTATTCTGAAAACAAAATATGAAACAAGGGGTGTAGATATAGCTGTATTATTGAAGAAGATAAAACTGTAAGCACATACTGTTCTAAGTATATATATATATATATATATATATATATATATATACACATACATACATACATACATACATACATACACACACACACACACACACAATAATATATATAATATATAATAAACATTTTACTTTACCTTCCATCTCTGTCCCAGTCATAAACTTCTACTTTAATTGTCCTGCCAACAGAAACAATGTAAGATGCATTATACAATGTCTAACATTTCTGTTTTCTAAAGATTGCAAACAAACATTCTATTGTCAGCACTGTGAAATGTTATTTTTTTCACACTGAAAACCATTTTAACATACACATATCTATATATGTGATAATAATATATGTTCCATAGACCTACTAACAATAATACATATTAAAGAATATATTTCTTTTAAGATGTAATAAAAGAATTCTAAATATATTTAGTCAAAAAATCCTCATCTAATTTATTTTTAAGTTTAAAATAAAAAACAGGAGGAGTCCTGTAAACATAAATATTTATGGGCTTCACCTCCACATATATTTATTGACAGAGCTCCCAACTCTTTTGTTTCTCTCCTCTCCCTTCCCATGTCCGCCTGTCTTTCTCCTCTCCCTTCCCATGTCCGCCTGTCTTTCTCCTCTCCCTTCCCATGTCCGCCTGTCTCTCTCCCTTCCCATGTCCGCCTGTCTCTCTCCCTTCCCATGCCTGCCTGTCTCTCTCCCTTCCCATGTCCGCCTGTCTCTCTCCCTTCCCATGTCCATCTGTCCCTCTCCCTTCCCATGTCCGTCTCACTCCTCTTCCTTCCCATGTCTGTCTCACTCCTCTCCCTTCCCATGTCTGTCTCACTCCTCTCCCTTCCCATGTCTGTCTCACTCCTTTCACTTCCCATGACTGTCTCACTCCTCTCCCTTCCCATGTCTGTCTCACTCCTCTCCCTTCCCATGTCTGTCTCACTCCTCTCCCTTCCCATGTCTGTCTCACTCCTCTCCCTTCCCATGTCTGTCTCACTCCTCTCCCTTCCCATGTCTGTCTCACTCCTCTCCCTTCCCATGTCTGTCTCACTCCTATCCCTTCCCATGTCTGTCTCACTCCTATCCCTTCCCATGTCTGTCTCACTCCTCTCCCTTCCCATGTCTGTCGGTCTCTCCTCTCCCTACCCATGTCTGCCGGTCTCTCCTCTCCCTACCCATGTCTGTCGGTCTCCCTACCCATGTCTGTCACTCTCCCTACTCATGTCTGTCGCTCTCTCCTCTCCCTACACATGTCTGTGGCTCTCTCCTCTCCCTACACATGTCTGTGGCTCTCTCCTCTCCCTACACATGTCTGTGGCTCTCTACTCTCCCTAAACATGTCTGTCACTCTCTCCTCTCCCTACACATGTCGGTCACTCTCTCCTCTCCCTACACATGTCGGTCACTCTCTCCTCTCCCTACACATGTCGGTCACTTTCTCCTCTCCCTACACATGTCTGTGGCTCTCTCCTCTCCCTACACATGTCTGTGGCTCTCTCCTCTCCCTACACATGTCTGTGGCTCTCTCCTCTCCCTACACATGTCTGTGGCTCTCTCCTCTCCCTACACATGTCTGTGGCTCTCTCCTCTCCCTACACATGTCTGTGGCTCTCTCCTCTCCCTACACATGTCTGTGGCTCTCTCCTCTCCCTACACATGTCTGTCTCTCTGTCTTCTCCCTACACATGTCTGTGGCTCTCTCCTCTCCCTACACATGTCTGTGGCTCTCTACTCTCCCTACACATGTCTGTCGCTCTCTCCTCTCCCTACACATGTCTGTCGCTCTCTCCTCTTCCCCATAGCCGTCTTTTTTCTTCCTCTCTCCGGCAGTGTTCTCTCCTCTCACCCCCGTCAGTATTCTCTCCTCTCACCCCCGTCAGTATTCTCTCCTCTCTCCCCGGAAGTTGTTTCTCCTCTCTCCCCGGAAGTTGTTTCTCCTCTCTCCCCGGAAGTTGTCTCTCCTCTCTCCCCGGAAGTTGTCTCTCCTCTCTCCCCGGAAGTTGTCTCTCCTCTCTCCCCGGAAGTTGTCTCTCCTCTCTCCCCGGAAGTTGTCTCTCCTCTCTCCCCGGAAGTTGTCTCTCCTCTCTTCCTCCATTCTCTCCTCTTCCCCCCTGTTCTCTCCTCTCTTCCTCCATTCTCTTCTCTTCCCCCTGTTCTCTCCTCTCTTCCTCCATTCTCTCCTCTTCCCCCCTGTTCTCTCCTCTCTTCTGCCATTCTCTCCTCTTCCCCCCTGTTCTCTCCTCTCTTCCTCCATTCTCTTCTCTCTTCCCCCCCGTTCTCGCCTCTCTTCCCCCGTTCTCGCCTCTCTTCCCCCCGTTCTCGCCTCTCTTCCGCCCATTCTCGCCTCTCTTCCCCCCATTCTCGCCTCTCTTCCCCCCATTCTCGCCTCTCTTCCCCCCATTCTCGCCTCTCTTTGCCCCCTGTTCTCTCTTCCCTTCGCCACCTGTTCTGCCCTCTCTTTCCCCCCTGTTCTGTCCTCTCTCCCCCCCTGTTCTGTCCTCTCTTCCCCCCTGTTCTGTCCTCTCTTCCCCCCTTGTTCTGTCCTCTCTTCCCCCACTGTTCTGTCCTCTCTCCTCCCCCTGTTCTGTCCTCTCTCCTCCCCCCGTTCTGTCCTCTCTCCTCCCCCCGTTCTGTCCTCTGTCATCTATTCCCCCTTATTCTCTCCTCTCTTCCCTATATTCTCTCCTCTCACTCCCCTATATTCTTTCCTCTCTCTCCCCTCTCTCCCTCTTCTCTCCTCTCTCCCCCCTGTGTTCTCCCCTCTCCCCCTGTTTTCTCCCCCCCCCCTTTCCCCCGTGTTCTCTCCTCCCCACCCCTCTCTGATTCTCTGAACCATCACTACACGCGAGGAAGCACTGATTGGGTGTCTCCCCGCCGAGTGAGCTGACCTGTGCTCCACTGCTCTACAGGGTGGGGGCGGACATTCACCTCCGCACCAATTGCCCCATTGCCACCACCTGGATTCGCCACTGATTCAGGTGCACTGTGACTGAGTACTTTTTGTCTCCACTGATTCAGTGCTATAGGCCCTACCTCACTGTATAAGAAACATTATATTCATGTATTCTATGTAATAGTTTTAGGCCTAACATTTTTATGAGTTATTTTTTCCTCTGGGATTGGAAGTGTTAACATTATACCAAATTCCATAAGTTATAACAGCTATTTAGAAGGCCATTCATTTACCTTACCTATCAAAATCTCCATTGCACAGTGCTCTCACAGGGACCTTAAAAGCCTGCCATACAGGATTTAAAGTGTTTTTTACAACTTCTGTCTTGTGGCAAATTGTGAAGCTGAAAAATACAGTAATTATAATAAGCACAAAAATAGTAATTATTATTTACACCCACAAATGAACTATGCATACTAATAGTAATATATTACACCTTCAGCAGAAAATTACAACAGAAATAGAATTGTTTCATAACTACTATTAAAGTAAAATGTAACCAGATCTAAGCAAAAGTTACCAGAAGTATTGGCTAGAAAAGCAACATAAAGCATTGTGTATCTGACTATGAACTATGTGGGTGAATACATTTTGGAGGGAATTTTGGTATGTGCATGTCCAGGGCACAAAAATTTGCAAAGCAGATTTTATTTATCATAACAGACTAATAATAACAAGTGTTCTCTTGCATTCTGGGGTAGCTGTATTATTTATAAATATAAATGCATTTATTTATTTTTAAATGAGAAAAGTTGGAAGCAACCCAATTAATTATGTATATTTCTAGTGGCGATGTTATAGGTTTTTGGTTACTTTAGACCAGCGTTTCTCAACTGTGCAATTGTGTTTATTTTTTTGTGGGTTTTTTTGTGGGAGGGGATTAGGGGGATTAGAGTGGAGAGCTCTGATGTTGCAGCAAAAGACCACAACTTCTAGTTCATTAACAGATTATATTCTATACATAATGATACTACACACAGGATGCACAACAGAAATAGTGCACAACTTTAATGATGGAAATGTACTTCAAAAATATTTAGTGAAAAATTATACACAAAACAGTGTGTGTAGTCAACGAGTAACAGATATAAAATAATTTACCTGCCGTCTTCATTACTTCTGTGAAACACTAAAAAGGGATCGGATTTTCCAAAAAAGTCTTTCTTGTCAAGCTTATTGGCACAAAACTGCATTAAGACAGCTTCCTGCAAAGTAAAGAGGTGAGAAGTGATTGTGCACACCTTACAAAAGATGAGATACTGCTGATTGTATGGAGAAAGTATGCGTACAAATAAATTAGTATAGTGCACATACCCTAGTCTCCCCACAAGCAATCTTGTATTTCTGCCTAGACCAACTAGGCCTAATCATAGAATGGCAGCAGCAGAATGAAATGGGCAGCAGCAGAGCCAGCGCTACCATTTTTGGTGGTAAAAACAAAAAGATACATAAAATCACTGGTCCTAGGGAAATGGAAACAATAAAATGTAATGTAAAAACTATGTTTCCTCTATATGTATATTCTAAGTCTGTCCAATCCAAAAGGTATAAAAAAAACATGTATAAAAAGGTCCACTCTACAAACATTCCTGCACTAGGGTGCTGCTTCTCAATAGGGTGTACTTCTCACATCCAGAAAAACAGTGAGAGTAGTGCCTAGTCACAAAATTGCTGCATGCCAGTCAGCGCTGCATTTAGAGTGAGGTAAACAAAGTAAGTGCCTATGGTGGAACTTACCTTGTCTGCTTGGGGGGGGGGGGGGGGGGGGGGGTAAAAAAAAGGTGCCTTTTTAAAAAAAAAAAAACTTGCTTCCTGCAGAGACGATGGCTGGGGAGATTGGAAGATCTCCCCTCACCACCGCTCTGTCTGCAAGCATTTATAATGGTGTCTGTGCGCTGCCCGGGCACACAAACTTCCATGCTGCCTGTTCGGCTCCCTGTGAGGTTTGACTGGTGAGTGCCAAAAGGTCACGTGACCAGCCACTCTGATGTCAGGTACACGCCAGGACATGTGACCTGTCAGGACTCACCCGACAAACTGTGCGAGGGGGGTGAAGGGGCATTTAATGTGTGTGCAATGTAGGTGATGGGGCATGTAATGGGGTGATGGCAGAATGTAATGGGGGCGATGGGGGCATGTGATGGGTCATTTGATGTGTGTGCAATTTGGGTGATGGGACATGTCCTGGGTGTGCAGTGAGGGTGATGGGGCATGTCCTGGGTGTGCAATGAGGGTGATGGGGCATGTCCTGGGTGTGCAATGTGGGTGGTGGGGTGCCCGAATTTAGTCTGCCTAGGGCAGCACAAAACCAAGATACACCACTGGTACCAGTCATATATAAGTAAACAGTGCAGGACCCTCTTTGATACATGCTGTAGATAATTAACCAAAAAAAAGATGTATTCACTTAGAGGATGAAACAATTTTATAAATCCTAATTCTAAATCATATGGAAGTGTAGATTTTGTGTATTTCATAAACCTGCAATTACTTCATAATACTGTTTGGCAACAAAATAACTTGGTACTCACTCGGCAATTGTTCAGCTCTTCTGCTGAAACTATGATTGTTCCACAATTTTTCCCTGGAATACCTCTATAATAATAATAATAATAATAACAGAAAATATAGTAAGAACAATAATTTATATATATTACATAAATGAGAATTGATTAAAGAAGCAACTCTGTTCTTAGCTACATAATAAAGGAAAATAGGCTAACATCCATTGCTCATATCTAGGCATAATGGCACTGAGGCTCAAGGAGATGCAGTTCGACAACCACTGGAGATTTAAGGCTTTACTGTGTCTCACGTAGTTTAACTATTCTCTGGTAAAAAAACGTTCTTGGAAAGGATGTGTTAACATTGCAAACAGCCGGATCCGGATTTTAAAAAATTAAGTAATTTACTTTTCTATGAACAAAAAAGTATTTTTTGGTGGAGCAATCACCATGGAAACCAACAGAAGATTATCGATGATTGCTCCAATTTTTGAAACTGGAGCTCAGAAATGCGCTTTTAAAATAAGATTTAAAAATCTAGATCAATGTTCTACATCCCTGATCGTAGATAGCTTTTATCTTGCAGAATTAAAGGAGCCTCTGAAACAGTTATTATTAAAACTATGCAGAATTTGTCACAAATAGGCACATTTAATTTAAATTCCTTAACTTTGCCAACAGCTCCACTATCTGAGCCTCTGTAAAGCAATTAAGGTGCTTCATTTACAGTTTCCTCTATTTCTTAAAAAAAAAAAAACACTGGCCATGCTATTGTCTCCATAAATGTGACATTGGCTTCAAGTACATTCTTTACTGTCATGTTGGTAAAAGAACAGTTGGGTGGCAACCTTAGCTTGAACAGGACACGCAACAACGTCATAAATGATAGGCTTTCTTTAGTTTACAAAAATAGCAGGTGGTACAGCCCATGCAACATATAGAACTGTATATGTAGCACACTAAACTCAAACCTGAAAGCCAGTTGACATATAGAAATGGTAGCATGAAAAGCAGCAACACTGTATTGAACTTGTACATGACTGTAGTCTAGAATATCTCAGTCATTAGCTTCATTGTAAGGCAAGTAAAGATGCAGAGTTCCCTGCTGAGTGAATGTTCCTTTCCAGAGGCATTCAATATCTTTAAGTGAAGCTCACATACGTACTTTTCAAAGACTGACATTGGGATATTGTTTAGAATTGATGAACAATTGATTCAAGCTCAAACCTTTCTTCTGAGCAAAACTATTTAGAGATGGGGGGGGGGGTTGCTTTTGCCCAGGTTAAAAATAAAAGATATTGGGAATGGTTAAATATCACACACTTAAAAGCATAAATTATATAATGCAATACGACATTTGTTTGTTTATTAACCCTGGTAGTGTTCGCATTTAGAAACAGTAGTGTCTGTTACTATAATATTAACCTTTGTTAGGATAAACAATAGGATTACAGTGTGTAATAGAACCATGGTTTTATTCTTCATCTAATTCTGGAAAATATAAAGAGGTTACTTGTCTTGCAGAGAAATAACTAGCTTGGTCCTGTGTACGTAGCGTTCCCGCTGTGTAAAATTATTCATCTCAGCTGATACAGTTTTGAAATATCTCATTCTTTCCCAGCATTCTTTATTGCCTGTTGTAACAGCGTGATCATGTAAACTCAAATGTGCTTTAAAAGGTTCTTAAACTGCAGGAAAAGCAATATGCCATTTGCTTTGGTATCCTGAGTGTATTTGAGGAAAATATTGCTTTGGTATTAAGTTTATTTGTGGCAATTCAAAGTTTTTTTTGTGTGCCTATCCACACCAGGGGCGGACTGACCATTTGCCCAGGCCTGAGGGAGGGCCCACCGCTGCTGCCACCGTAATAAAAAAAAAAAAAAAAGAAACGCTGTTGCGCAGATTTGCATAAAAAAAAAAACACTGCCAATGTGCCCCCGCCGCAGCGCATGTGACTGTCTCACACGAACATGGCATATTATTTGGCAAATTGGTTGTGGCTTAGTAAAATAACACTGGCATATTAACGGCAAAATAATACTGGCATACTAATGGGAAAATTGGCAGTGGCATATTAATGACAAAATAATCATTTAATGCAGGGCTCGACAAACCATGGGCACCAGGTCACCATGGCAACTAGGAAATCAAACCTGGCACCCGGGTATCGCGTTCCCCCCGCATGGTGCCCTCGTCGCTGGGATCTTTTTGTAAAAAAACAAAAAAAACTTTAATCCTCCTGCGCGTCAGGGAGCAGATTGTGTGCACCGGATGCACAGACTTCCGGCTCCGCCCCCTCGCGCACCACGATGTAGTGCCCGAGTACAGGGCTGGAAGCAACTAATGTCTGTGCCTTTGTAAGAGGCACAGACCAATGGGGACTGAAAATGCTCCCCATCCCTGCAGTGAGGTATAGCAGCAGGGAGGGGGGACACATTGATAGATTTAAAATAAATAAATGTTTAAGATAAAAAAAAAGGCTCACTTGTATGGCTGACATTGTGTGTGTGTGTGTGTGTCTGTGTTTGTGTATGAGTGACTGTGTGTGACTGTATGTGTGTATATGTGCCCGTGTGGCTGACTGACTGTATGCTGTGTGTATGTGATTGATTGACTGGCTGTGTATGTGCCTCTCATGTTACCCACAGATCAGAGCGCCAAGCGTCACATGACTTCCCAATGCTCAGACATCACAGAGGCCTGAATAGCACAATGTGAGAAGTGCCTCAGGTGAGTGCAATCTGGGAGTGCAGTCTAGTGTGCAAGGTCAAGTCCTGGGAGTGTAATGGAGTGAAGGGGCAGAGGAAGGAAATAAAAACAAAGAATGCATTTATTAAAAATCTAATTTTATTAGCTGTTAACAATACATTACTACCTCTTGAGACTGGCAGGAGGAGAAGCACCGTACGGAGAGTAATGTTCTACTGCTTTCTAACTGAACCATTACAGTAAGGCCGAGCATCAATATGTTATTTTAATACAGGGTTTCATAAAATGATTTAGATTTTCTTGACCGCATAATTAAATTTAACATAGCGTGCTTGCTTTTATTACAAATTTTTGCATGTGGTGTGCCGCAAAATTCTGGGTATAAGCTTTGGTGTGCTGTGGATGAGAAAAGGTTAAGGAATAGAGTTGAGCGGACACCTGGATGTTCGGGTTCGGCAGGTTTGGCAGAACTTCTAAAAAATGTCCAGTCCGTGCTCGAACTTGACCCCGAACCCGAACCCCATTGAAGTCAATAGGGACACAAACTTTTGGCCACTAAAATGCCTCTAAAAAAGTCCTGGAAAGGGCTAGAGGGCTGCAAAATGAAGTAAAATGTGGGTAAGAGTGTCCCCATTCATACGAATAGGTCAATTGACCTATTCGTAAGAATGGGGACTCTATTTCAGTTTATAGAATAGCAATAGCATTGCATGTATTCCATAAACCGAAAGTCTATAAACTGAATGTCTTTCGGTTTATAGACTTTCGGTTTATGGAATACATGTAATGCTATTGCTATTCTATAAACCGAAATAGAGTCCCCATTCATACGAATAGGTCAATTGACCTATTCTTATGAATGGGGACTCTACTTCGGTTTATAGAATAGCAATAGCATTACATGTATTACATAAACCGAAAGTCTATGAACCGAATCTCTTTCGGTTTATAGACTTTCGGTTTATGGAATACATGTAATGCTATTGGCTTTCTATAAACCGAAATAGAGTCCCCATTCATACGAATAGGTTAACTGACCTATTCGTATGAATGGGGACTCTATTTCAGTTTATAGAATAGCAATAGCATTACATGTATTCCATAAACCGAAAGTCTATAAACCGAATGTCTTTCGGTTTATAGACTTTCGGTTTATGGAATACATGTAATGCTATTGCTATTCTATAAACCGAAATAGAGTCCCCATTCATACGAATAGGTCAATTGACCTATTCTTATGAATGGGGACTCTACTTCGGTTTATAGAATAGCAATAGCATTACATGTATTACATAAACCGAAAGTCTATAAACCGAAAGAGATTCGGTTTATCGACTTTCGGTTTATGGAATACATGTAATGCTATTGGCTTTCTATAAACCAAAATAGAGTCCCTATTCGTATGAATGGGGACTCTATTTCGGTTTATAGAAAGCCCATAGCATTACATACAATGTTATCGCCGAACCCCGAACTCCAACCCGAACATACAGTGAAATGTCCGTGTTCGGGGTCCAAAAACCGTAATGTTCGGTACGAACCCGAACAATGCGGTTCGGGTTCGCTCAACACTATTAAGGAACACTAGTCAACTCAATAAAGAGAGAAATGCAGGGAATTAAGATGGGAAATTCAAACTCAAAGTCCAGGCAGCTGCATTGGAGAATTTTTCCAACTCGGCTACATTGACCTAAACTTCACATCTCAATTCCCTGCAATTCTCTCTTTATTGTGCTAAATAAAACCCCAAAATAGGGTAACATTTCATAGTAGCACAGAGTAGTGACTTTATTAATGATAAAGGGATATTTCATATGCCTTTTATATAATCCCTCTCTGCACAAGCAGCCTAAAAACTAAATAAAGTAAAAGGGTAGCACTTAGTGGAAATGTTTCTAACACCACCTGAATGACCTTCCAAAGTAACAGCCATCCATCAGCAAATATGTAACATGCTCTATGAAGTTGGTGAGCAACAAACACACCAAAAATGTGTAATAACAACATTAAATGTGCATCTAAAAATAAATACTCAAATCTAGTTGATAAGGTATAATATTTTTTTTTTTTAAATATATAAAGAGAGAGAAAAAAAGGGTACCCTGTACATAAAAATACAGTATTTGGAATATTGCACATTTTCCTCCCTGATCATTAATTGTTTTGCGATGTGTGTTGCTCAACCACCTACATAAATCTACTTTGCATTAGCAGCCTGCTGAGTTGATGCTATTGTGTGAGTCCCACAATCCGATCACACTGCTTCTGATAGCACAAGTGGAATCAGAGATAGAGCACAATGTTGTTTACAGGTGATACTAAACTCTGCCATAATCTATATAAAGAGGACTAATGTAACATTGTTGACTCACTAGAAGACAAATGCTTTGCATGGCATATGCACGTTTTATATATAAAAAAAAAAAAGGCAAAAGGGCAATTATGTTTCACTGTGTTAAAAACCTGTAATACAATAACTACTTACGTTACAGACTTATCAAGCCGACTTCCTTGAGATCCAACTATTTCCCCCAGTGTGCAAAACATCTGGCCAAGGAAGTCCTATACAAACCCAAGACAAATGATATGAATATATTAAATTAAAAAGGAAATGAATCCCAGTACTTCAAAAGGTTGAAAACATTTTTTCAATTTAGTTTGAACAAACATTACAAGCTATCTTTAAATCACATGGGCTTTGAAAACTTGATTGTAGGTTTAAAACAAGATCATTTTATTACAGAGTTGAATGCATGATGTACATATTTCTAACTTTAGATAAAAAGGAAACCACTTAGAGTCCAAATATGATTCACATTGAGGATTGAGCATATGCTATGGTAAGGGTATAAGCGTGTAACCATTACAGGTACATCTTTTTTTTAAATAACTTATGTGGCATCTGATACAAACAGCCTGCGTAGCTAATGTCAATTACACCAGGAACATACCATATTGAAATAATTATTTTTAAAGGGTAACTGGGAATGTTTTCTTGTGCAGACAATGTTATTTCCACAATTGAATAATGTTTTTTACAAGTTGAAAGGGGTAGTAGCTAGTGTAGTTTGCATGGGCATAACTACCAAGTATTTTGGTCATAGGGCATGCCATTAGAGAGGAGGCAGCAAGAAGAAGGTTAAAAGGTTATGAATATAGGGAAATCATATGCTGTATTTTTCCTTATAAACCTGGGTCACCTCAGGTAAACTTCTCTTGAGGTTGCACTGCCTACTGCATTATGACAGAGGTGGATAACTACCATTTGGCATGATGTGAGTCGAATTGTCATGGCACTTCAACTCACTGATGGGGGTGAAGGGGACATTTATTGGGGGGTGATGGGGTATTTAATGTGTGTGCATGTTGGTGATGAGGCATGTCCTGGGTGTGATGGGGTATGTCGTGGGTGTGCAACATGGGTAGGGGTGGGTGCCCAAAGGAATCAAGGGATTAAAAATATGTCCTGTGGTCTGGAATATACCCGACGTGTATCTTAAAAGATACAAGCGGGTTTACGCAATGCTGTGTCTTACAGCTGAGACACAGCAGTTCCAGGCTAGTCCTGCTCCATCTCATCGAGGTCTGCAGAATGCAGGGGTCTCTTGCTGCTTGCTTGTCTAAGATTATTGACTTTATATTACTTTTGGAATTTTTAGTAATATTTATTCAAAAATAATTTCAACAGTAAAACGTTAATGGACACAAAAAGTAAAGATTAGATAAGATTAATGTCAAACTTACATGCTTTGCTAAATTAGGACTTTTTGAATCAACATCATACCTAAAAATGGAGAAAAGAATATTAGTTTCACAAAAACCTTTTGGTGTGACCAATGTTGCTCTTTGCTGCCACAGTTTATACATTTTGAATGATCAACCTAAGTTAACTCACCTTTGCAACTGGATTAATTCTAAGTAACATTTTTCATTCTAAGTAACATTTTTCATTTGGGGTTATAATTGTTTTGTCCCTCATTATGTGCTATTCATATTTACATCCGTATAAATAGTTTATATATATATACATATATATATATATACACACACACACACGTGTGATTATTCAGTTCAAATGGAATGTCTTAATCAGATGGAACAACTAGTCATAAACATATTGTTACATCCTATATTTCTTTTATCACCTGAATACACTTGGTATATGTAGGTTACTTATGTCTATCGTATTATAAAATGTTCTATTTAATTTTTGTTTTATAATACTACTATTGGCTGTATCTCTAAACTCCTGGAGATTAGACTTTTGTCTGAATTATACAAACATTGTGTAGCTTCTGTATTACAGTGCACAACAATTTCAGAAGTATGATCTAAGAATGCACTTGGATTTCTCTTATAACATTAGTGTGAACACTTATTATTTATTGCTAATTTAAAGTTTCATTGTGTTAAAAGAGCTCTTAAAAGGACTTGCTTATTCAAATGCCGCTCAAGTGAACTTTATTTTTCATAAATCCAATCAAATAAACCCTAAAAAACACTAGTGTGTTTCAAACTTACAAATCAAATCGGAGATTCTGTCTTTCTTCAAAAAAGTAGTCCATTATAAATTTTTTAACAAAATCTGGATTTAAGGTGTTGTCGATCACTTCTGTCCTTCCATACTGTGCAGAGAAGAAAAAAAGAAAAAACAAATAAATACAAAACATTACAGAATTATTTCCTGATCAATAATCTCAAATATCAAGAATAGATAACCTATAATAGATTGAATTACTTGTATTATTCACGCTCATGCTTCCCTTGTAAACTTAATTTAATTCCTTGTTGTTGATTACTGTTCATATTAAACTTAATCCAAAATACCTGCATAATGACACTCCAGGGAAAATTATATTGAAGTTTTTTTTAAAATGACGTGTATTTCACACATCATCACATAATATGTTCCCGAGGGAGATCTAGATGATTAGAGAAAATCAGAGTTGAATAAACCAAGTCATCAACAAATGCAAATTTCGATTTACATAAGGTGCATTGGCTTAACCTGTCGCAAATATACAAGAACGTTTGCTAATGGAAAGGTTGCACTACTTGCTAGGAGGATTCTAACACTTCCTTATCTTCATTAACAAAAAGGTGTTCTGAATTATGCCGAAGTAGGCAACTAGCTGTCAAATTGTATAAGTAGTGGAAATATAATATATCTATGACATTGTATCCAATTGTACAAGTTATTTATTTTTTTTAGCAGTAAATTGGTAACTCAAGATTGTAAAGTTGGAAATAGGCAAGTTCCTGTATCGCTATTACAGAAGATGGGATTAGTATTTGAATTATAGTTGCTTTTTTATTTTTTGAGTTTTCCCTTCTTGCATAAACAAGACCCCAGCACCTTGACATCAACTGATAATTGTTCAGCTATTTTCTTTCGTCCTGTACTGCAAGACATATACTTCAAATCCTGGTCAAGAATGAGTTTACTATATTGCATGATGATGGACAAATTGGAATAATTTCTAGTATCTAGAATGAATTTGTAAAATGACTGGTAACTTTGCTGTGTATAACACAACTACACAGAATTCAAAGCAAATTGTTAATACAGTAATTAGTTAAGTGAGCTCTGCTGAGTGAAAGCCTGTATGAAAGTCACAGCTCCATCAAATTTATTGTTCTTGCATCATGTAGGTTGCTTACCTATGTTCCATCTGTCAGATCCCTACCTTCTGTTCACTGCAGATGCTGAATTTGAGTTGCCTGCAGCACGTGCATGCCGTCACCTAGTACTGCTCCTCAATACATTCCCACTCCCTATCCAGGAGTGTGGTCCCACCTCTCTGCGCCTAGCACATCATTCCTGTTTTTTACTATGTTGGAGGAGACTGAGGGTCCCTCCTTTTTGAGGAGTCTCCCTGCTCACTCTATATAAACTCCCCTTTCTCATTCATTCAGTGCTCTTTTTATATGTCCCACTTTCAGTGGTTGCGTCATGTTTATTATTTTGTCTACAGTGTTTTTTCCACTTGGCTGTCATTTGTAACATCTACATCCCCAATGCTAGAACCTGCATTTGATCATTCTCCTAGATTATCATTTTGTACCTTTCCTTTGGACTTGATGGCTACTCGCACCTGGGGGCTTAACCCTTCTATCTTGTGCCAGTTTCCCAAGTATTCTTTAATTGAATCTGACCCAACTCTGCATTCATCACAACATACATGCAGAATAATCTTATTTATAAAGCTTGAACTCAGAAGATCACACAGCTGTATTCCAATGTTGTACACAAAAACATCTCAACAATCCTCTCAACATTTTAGTACATAATAATTTAAAGTTCACTGTGCATTTTATAGACATGATGAGCAAATACAGTAGGGTCCAAAAGTCAGTGCAGTCTACGTCCAGAACCACAGTCCGCATTTCTGCAAAAACTAGCGTCTGAAACAATATATACTAATTCCCAAACAAATATTCAGTATTTTTACTAATAAAAAAGTGATAAGTAAGTTAATTAGCACAATCATTTTCAGTATTCAGTATGACTGTAGGATTGCCACTTCACCGGTATTTTACTGGCCAATGTTAAGTCTATTAAAGGTAATAGAATGGCTTTTTTTTTTATTTATTTTTTATGAAGTTTCTCATTTTCATATTGCCTATATTTGAAAGCTATGCATACAATAATAGAAAAGAACAACACAGCTATAAACGTATAGTTATGGTCTACAAATATGCATTAACCATATAAAAAACAGATCACACAAACAGCAGTGTTAAATCTGCCATGAACAGCATATTGATAACTGTGTAATAATAGTTACTAGTGATAGAGCTAATTTGCAAGGAGCATGTTAAATCTCAAATAATGTTTGATATGGAACCCTGTTTAGGGAAAAGTCCTAATCCCATTTAGACCACCAATTAATGTGTGAAATTGATTAATGGAAATTGAACATAAATGGGTCTATTGACTAAAATTTTACTTTGTAGATCGACTTTAATTTTAAGACAAAGTCAAATTCGGCACCCGAGTTTGACTAAGAAAAAAAAACAAAAAACAAGGTTGAACCTTCCCCATTGAAAGTAATGGGAGATGAAATGATGAAAGTTATTTTTGTGACTAAGTCAAATTCGGCACCTGCGTCTTAAACATAGCTTCAATCATTTTGCCTCTATTTACTTTCAATAGGGAATATCTGAACCTTTTTGTTCCCCTAAGTCAAAGTCGGGTGCTGAATTTTACCTACTCTCAAAATGAAAGTCGACCTCCATAGTCAAATTTTTGTAAATAGACCTAAAAGATTTAACAAAGAGATAAACAACGGTTCATCACCATGTTGAATGTCTTCTTTAATAATCAGTGTTAAAATTTTTGCTAGTTTTTCATAAAATTATAAACTAGTTGGTGATGGTGGACTCAGACCTTTGGACCATACTGTATATTTATCATTAAAAAGTCCTATACCAGCTTAATATTTTCAGCATTTTGTGAAGCAAGTTGCATAGTGCGGATTAAGCAATGGGAAGACTTAGATTTTCTTGGAGTACAATGGCATCTGTATGTTGCTAATTGCCTCATCTGTTTTACATGTCTGGGTTCTGTAAGTCTTCTTTTCTGACAACTATGAAGTGATTTCAGCTGTCAACTTCAAGTATAGTTAATGTATTTGAAGATAATTGCTAATACTCTTAGAAGTCTGATACGAGAGAATTTTATTTCAAGAGATTTTGATCATTCACGCTTCTGCTGTAATATACTGATGTTAAAACGTAGCTAATTTTTGAGGGGCATGGAATTCATTCATCTTTTTTCCATTTGTTCTGTTGGAACATTTCTATCCCGATGCAAAATTATGTATCCATTGATAGATAGACTATTCCTTTTTTATTTATTTTTTTGGAGTGCACTTGGCTGAGCATGCTTCATGAACCACAGTTTTCTTTTTTTAATTATTTTATTTATTACATTTTTAGTTCAATATACATGTGATACAGGGATAATAAAATGTGTAAATAACATGATTATATAATGTACACTGTTAAAGTTCATGGAATTATAACCAAGTGTTTCCAAATAACATCAAACATTAGTCATTGCTATATGATCAAGGTATACAACTTCTCAATTAGGTAACTGCGGTTTACAGGAAGGTAGATTATTACAATGCCATTTTTTTAAACTCAATTTGGATAAAGCAGATATTTGGCATACATATAGGATGGAGTTCTCCATTCCAATGGCTACTATTTTATACTCAAAATTGAACATTCCCAGCAATACTCTGACTGAAAATATTGGGTAATACATTTGGAATGCATTATGTTCACATGGACATTTAAAAGTTTGCTTCAACAATATGTCTTAATAAGATTTACCTTCAGCAAAAATTTAAAGTTGATAAATCCCAGGCAAAATGTACAAATATGTGACTTTATAGTACAGTGAAGTATTCAATAAACATAAAACTGAGGAAACGTACCTCCCTCCATTCCTTGTTCCCAATGCCTTGAGTATATAAAACACATACTGTTGGAAGAGTAAACAAAAAATAATTGTATTAAATATATTTTTTATCAAGCACTCTACATTTAATTACATTCTCTAATTGTACAGTTCAGAAAATCTTTTGTTTGTGTTTCACAATAAATTGCATGCATCAAACAATATAATCCACAGCATAAATTTAATCTCTCTAATTAGCAAACTTTGGAATGTGAATTTAAAGAAAAAAATGTGACGCTGAAAGCAAAAATGTGGTTAGAGCATTTCCTCAAGGTTTTTTTTTTTGTCATGACAGTATTCACGCTGAGTAAAAGAGATACTAAAAGTCAATAAGTTAAAAAAGTGTCAATCAGTGCAAAGCTTTCATTTTTTTTCCACATATATTTTCACAGCATTTTCAGACAAAATGTGAAACCCCCACACTGACATACACTCTATGCCATTTTACCACATAGATTGTCGAATGGATTTTTCACATTTTTAAATATGCTAATTTTAACACAGAAAAACAATGTTTAGATTTACTTTTCAATCACTCCCTCCGAGGGCACTTACTTTAATATGTGGATATTTCCTCTTTTACTCTTATTACATCTATTTTGCCTGTTAATACAAAATATGACTGATTAACACTAATATATATGAAGAGCATGTGGGTGAAATGAATATTTTGTCCAAAATCTTCTTTGAGGTATGCTCAAACTACCAGGCACTTTTTTGACACACAATGTTTTACATGTTTTTGCTGTAAGGCAATTTGTTTTTTTCTTGCTTGCTTTCACATACAACTAGACAAGCCCAGTGAGTCACAATCTCAGCAAGCATGGCCTAGAAACTAGACTAGGCTGTCAGGTGTAATTTTGCCTGCTGTGTAAGTTACAATACTTGAGCTCAGATACAGAATTTCCGCTTTCCAAACATGACAAATGTCAGACTCTTCTCAAAGGTCACAGTTACTAAAATATTTAATTAATAAACCCATTGAACATTACTTTGTCACTGGAGTGCATGTCACTATATATTTTTAGAATATCAATGTTTTGAAAATAGAACCAACTTTTCTAAATCAATAACATCAATAACACAGTACGAAAAAATACTTTTGTCTCTTAAAGGTTAAAAGTTCAGGAGATAAACAGGTCTTTTGTACTAGCAATTATGATTCACTGTTTGGAGAGTCTGTTTTCTTTGAATGATATGACCTTAAAGTTCCTGTGTGTCCATAACTTCCAAAAGCAAAATCAGGGCAAGATGCTTAGTGTAATGTTTGTCCCCATTTAGACCTGACTGGAGAGCACTTGTCAAACAAATTGGGGTTCAAAAGCCCACCTTCTCTTCCAAGGAGGTAAATGTGTGAGCTATATTGACTAGGACACATGAGTTTGCTGTAACCATGACAACTAGAAAAATACAACCCCTCAGTGTGATATAACAATGGTTATTTGGCTCCTTTACTTACCGGGTGGAAAATAAGTAAATATTTAGAGAACACAGCTTTTGATTATAACTACCTGGACATGTTTGGGGTCACTTGGTAATTTCTTTGTTTTTCATGATAACATACATCAAATGAGTTGCAAAATGAATAGAAAATACATAAAATGATAAACGTGGATTATCTAACACAATGTGCCACTGGAAAACAGGAGTGAGGGTTGCTGATAAAGGGCCTCTGTGTACTTATGTAGATATTCCATTAAAAATCAGTATTTTCCAACGACAATAGTCATTTACAACATTAAAAGTGTATGTATGATTCATTTGATGCTATTTTAAAAGGACAAAATTTGCTGTTATTTCAAAACTAGGAAATTCCTAAGTCACCTCGAACGTTTGAACAGTGGTGCAGTTCTTGTAGCTATAAGTGTAATAAATCATCATCATTAAAACAATGACTTGCACCTCACAATGACCAAAAAAAGCCAACATCAATACATGTAAAAATGCAATTACATATGTCACACAAAAAAAGAATTACGCTTAGAATATATAAAAACTATAAAATAAAGAGATTAGTTAATGTTATCTTTGGAATATATTTTATTGAGTTCACACAAAATATTTCCCTAGACACTTCTGGACTGAGGAATAAATGGTGGGAAAAGGATCTGTTTGTCAGTGCATGGATCCTCCAGAAAATAAACTGAAATTGGAATTGTATTTAACAAGCTATGAAAAGCAGCTCCAGAAATCCTATTCCACTAAAGTTAGCTGCATGACAAGACTTAAAGAACTTATTGTGTAAAACAAATGTGCTACATTTAGCTCCTAGCTTCCACAAACACAGATGTACAGGTGCCATCTCCTTTTCTTCACACATTTTAAAGAAATTGAAACTGCTGTTGCTGGGGCACAGATTAAATTACAGCAGAGCGTGAAAAAAAAAATGGATAGCAGAAGTGTAGCTCTATGGGAAATTTGGCTTTGACTACACAATGGTGCTATGGGCCCTGTGCAGTTTGTATGGTGAGCTGTTTATACAAGTTGAGTATCCCTTTTCCAAAATAATGTTATCCAAAATTGTTACGGATTTTGCCAAAAATTGCAAATTCCACACACATACCTGTCAGAATGCAAGCATGCACAGATTATTCCGTTTCCAGCCCCCTTAAACTGTGATATAATTGATATAACTTGTCCCTGAATGCCCTGATTTCCCTACACTAGTATACCCACAACGCCTGACGTGCCAATGGCAGCTTCCCAACAATGCCTCACATCACACTAAAAGTGATTTGTTTGCTCTATACAGTATTTGCATTGTTATTACTGTTTTTCAAGAGTGCTGAGAGGCTCTAATATGTCCAATTGGTGAAAATGATCCGTTATATGAAATGACCTATCATATTTCTGGTCCCTAGCACTTTGGCTAAGGAATTCTCAATCTATATATGATTCGTTTCTCAGGCACGTCAATGAGAGTTCAGAGGAAATGCTAGATGCCCCAGTAAAATAAACTATGTTGTATTTATTCCACCTTTCTAGTCATTTATGGCTATTTCACTGCAAACAGTTCTCTAGCTTTACCAATGAACTCTTTGTCATGAAAAAGAATGATGAGCGTTTTTAAGCATTTTGAAAAAAATATTATATTGTCCATCAATTAAAGAGATTTTCCACAGAGATGACAGTTGTTATCTGGAAACAAAATGCACTATGACATTTGACGTGTAATGGTAAATGTGTGAAGACTCAAAGGTGGTCACAAAAGATTATTTGATTGATTCTAAAAATATTCAAAGACTAAGTTAGATGACACATGTCCCGCTAAAAAAGGAAATATCAGTATGTGAGATGTGGTTCTGGACTGTATGTGACACAAAATCAAAAGGGTCACAAACAAATGTAAATTAAAGTTCTCCCACAATGGCAGTTCATTCCACCACGAAAATAAAATATGCAGTTTTAGATTATGTACAATTTTCAACTGTAGGAAGCCACTTCAAATGAAGTTTCCTATAATAAATCATACATACCATACAGAAATACTCACATACATGTAACTGCTATGGGGACATAAACCAATCCTAACTATTGGAACAGATGACCAAACAAATGGGTACAAAACAGGAAAATCTTTCCAATTAAATTTGAAAAACACACTTGCCTGGCACTAAATTAATGTTTTGAAATACATCCATCAGTTTAATGAGATTTCTAGAGATGCAAACTTCAATAATCCGTTTTAAAATTAGGAGATACTTACCCTAATTTGTTACTTTTGAAAACTGTGTTCTTGCAGAATGTTGTGGCCTTGACAATAACACAAGCATTACAGTTCAGCAAATTATTTTGGTTTGTCCTGAGATTATTGGTAGAAAAAAAGGTGGGAAACACCATTGCTAACAAGCTAATGAATGAGGGGAACATTGCGAATCATAACAACGTTGCTCAAATTCATTGGCTCGTTGGCAATGCCATGAGTCATGTTTCACTGGACCAAGAATGAAAAGTTATTTCCATAAAATGCAGAACGCCGATGATGTTCATGCCATGGTCATTTAATAAATCCCAACGCCACAAAAAAGAAAAGAAAAGCCGTGTAATGAGCAAATCAGATTAACATGAAAATTATAGCATACCTTTAAAAAAAAAACACACAAAATGCGTCATACATAGGCATAGCAATTTTTCAAAAAATAACCAAGCCATTAGTACATAAGAACAGAAGTTGCTTTGTCTTTGTAATGTTTTTGAGTCAAAATGATTATGAGAAAGGAAATATTTATATACACAAAAATGTCACAGCACCTTACCCTCTAAGGTTTGCTCATACTTTATGTGGAGTTTTCAAAAAATAAAATAACAAATGTGCATGGTAAAAAAAAATGTGGTCGCACCCTGATCTTTCCAATGAACTACCTTCAATAACCTTAATGTCTACTTTAAGGAAATTCCTTATAAAAAACCTAAGCTCTTAATCCAGTGTTGACTGAATAATGTGTCCCACAGGAGAGGACTGGAAGGGGCAGGAAGGCAGTTGCCCAAGGGTTATCTCACTCAGATGGCTGGGACCTTACCAATTTTCACTTTTAAATGCCCCAGTCAATAACATTTTTGATCTTTCTATCTTGTCTTGTCTGCCTAGCAATCTATGTACCTTATCGGTCATTATATCGGTCTATCAGTCTCGGTAACTTTTTTGTCAGTATATCGGTCTGCCTATCAATCTCTGTACCTTACCTGCCAGAAAATATGTCTTGCATGTCTATGTGTGTCTATCTCTGATAATATCAGATGGACTGAAGTGCCACCAAGGCCAACTAAATTGTTTTTGCCCCTCAGGACAACAGTTGCCAGCCCACCCTTGGTGTCCCAACATGCCGACTTAAAATGGAGGAATATATATCTATATATACACAGTTATATTGGTATATTCATTTGCACATTTCAGCTAAAAGGCCCATACTAAATAAAACTCCAACAGATAAAGCAATTTAGAAATTGTGGTCCTCATCTGAAAAATATCAGCGATTGATAATGAGAAATAAATTAAAACTTGGAATTACATTTTTTAAAGTACTTCATCTATGCAATCAGCCTATAACATATAATACAGCCTATTATGACCATGAAATCAAACTAAACTTTAAAATATTTAGTTTCCAAGTAATGCATTTAAAAAAAGTGTTTATTAGTAGAGATAATGCCTCAGGATTAAATAATAATAAATCTATCCACATTATTTAGACATGACAAACATTTTTTCAGAAACTAAATTGTGCAGCAAAAAAAGTAACACTGATATACACGAAACATCCATACATCATATTTTTGCATTTATCTACTCAGCAATTGTAAAGTACTAACATATTCATGATTGCTGAACAATGAAGGTAGACATGAACTGTGACACAAAATTGCAAAGTGTGAAGAGGAAAAAAACCCACAGAATTCCTAGTGTAATAAAATCGTTTAAAAATAATTAACACTGGTAGTTGTTTAGTGTAGGATTTCGTGCTACTAAAGCCTGTAAAACGAAGTTGTTTTTTTCTTTTAAACACAATTATAGTTTATAGCTATATTAAATTAAAGATTCTGCGTGATCTTGGCACGCACAATGTCCACTCTTATTTGTATTAAGAGCTGGATTGTGTGTCTGGGAGTAATGTAGTAAAATGCTCTTTTCATACAACCTTTACAGCTTCTTATGATCAGTGTTGAGTACAACACAAATTTCAAAATAGCTCAGAAGTACTGTAGTACAACTCAAGGCATAACTCATCAGTACAAATCTTATTTCTATCATTTTATTCTGCTGAAATGATTAAGAATAACTTAATTTGATAACTGTAGCATCCATTTAATGGATATTTCATAAACATCTATAAGGCTTTAATGAGACCCTCCACCAAAATTTTTAATGTTCAAAAATCAAGTTATTGTATATGTAGCTTGGCATGTCTCTTTAACCCCTTCGCGACCGATGACGGTCCTGGACCGTCATCGGTAAAAACACACTTAGTGACCGATGACGGTCCAGGACCGTCATGCAGGTCTGATCGCGGTATGCACGCTGGCATACCGCGATCGCGCTAACAACGACATGGCTGAGTGTCTCGATACCGAGACACTTCAGCCATGCCTGTTGAGTTCCCCCCGGGAACATCCGGGCACTGTGACAGCCAATCACAGCGCCCGGATGTTAATGGCTGTCAAAGCAGGTGCCTGCTTTGACAGCTATAGTCTCTCCCTGCTCCACGGTGATCGTGGGGCAGGGAGAGACTAAATATAGTGTGTCAAATCTCCCCCTGGTCCCCCCCCCCAGTAACAACCAGCCCCCCCAAATGATTTTTTTAATTAAAATGAAAAACTTTTTTTTTTTTTTTCCTATTGTGCTAATCCTAACTCTTGGGTTAGGGTTAGAGTTCATCAAAACCCTAATCCTAGAGTTAGAATTAGGGTTTGTACTAACCCTAACCATAGGGTTAAGGTTAGAGTTAAATAAAAATAAAAAAATGTAAAAAATTTTTTAATTTAAATAAATAAAAAAATGTAAAATAATAATAATAAATTGTATAAAAATAAAAAGTTATTCCGTAGAGGACCAATGACATGTTATGTCTGTCTGTGGTCCTCTAGGGATATTTTATTAAAAAAAAAAAGACTGCTAGTGGGGCCAGTGCTTTGCATTGGCCCCCAGCAGTAGATAGGGGCCCGCAGCAGCTGGATATTTGATCCATGCAGCCGCAGGATAGCAAAAATCGGTGCTTCCTACTATAGACTACATTTCCTATTCTGCTACGGTAGCTTTTGGCTGGCTGAGCATGATAGGAAATGTAGTCACAAGTATTACATAATAAATACACGTTTTAAAGCTGCAATAACCATATCCTAAATTTTGCCCTGTACCTGCCACATAAACCTAGCAAACCTATACATGTGGGGTACCGCTATACTCAGGGGAAGTTGCTGAACATATATTGGGGTTTTGTTTGGCAATAAAATAGACGAACCCCTTTAAATTCATACCTAAGTTTCAAAGTGTGTGGAAATAAAACACACAAAAAATTACTACGTCAAAACTTGTCAAAGATTGGTGGTAAAATGACAGAGTGAAAAGTGTCAAATTACCCCAAGTTGAATGCCCTGGGATGTCTACTTTATAAAAATGTGTACATGTGGGGGGTTATTCAGCGATTTATATCAGATATCGGTGTTACAGTGTCACTAACGCTAATTTTAAAAACAAATGGTTTTGAAACAGCTAAATGCTACTTGTATTTATTAACCTAAAACATGCAAAAAAAAGCAAAAAAACATATAAACATTGGGTATTTCTGAACTCAGGACCTATAGTCGAATCTATTTAGCACGTTTTTTCATTAGCTTTTGAAGCTTAGTAAAAGAATTTACAAAGAAAAGTCAGGAAAAGTGTTTATTTTTTTTTAATTTTAACCATATTTTACTATTTTTTACACAATACAATAAATTATATGAACAAAATAATGTCATGAAAAGAAAGCCCTTCTTGTCCTGAAAAAAACAATATATAATATGTGTGGGTACAGCAACTGACAAAGAAGAAAATTAAAGCTAAACACAAACACCTCAGAAGTGTTAAAACAGCCTCGGTCACTAACGCACAACATTCCAAAAACAGTCTGGTCATGAAGGGGTTAAGAAACAGGTTATAATATTTACCCTGGGACTGTGTATCACAAATAATTATGTCTTGCAGTATATCAAAATTAAAGCACAACAGCAATGAAACTAGTGATACTGCTCACTACAGGGAGTGCAGAATTATTAGGCAAATGAGTATTTTGACCACATCATCCTCTTTATGCATGTTGTCTTACTCCAAGCTGTATAGGCTCGAAAGCCTACTACCAATTAAGCATATTAGGTGATGTGCATCTCTGTAATGAGAAGGGGTGTGGTCTAATGACATCAACACCCTATATCAGATGTGCATAATTATTAGGCAACTTCCTTTCCTTTGGCAAAATGGGTCAAAAGAAGGACTTGACAGGCTCAGAAAAGTCAAAAATAGTGAGATATCTTGCAGAGGGATGCAGCACTCTTAAAATTTCAAAGCTTCTGAAGCGTGATCATCGAACAATCAAGCGTTTCATTCAAAATAGTCAACAGGGTCGCAAGAAGCGTGTGGAAAAACCAAGGCGCAAAATAACTGCCCATGAACTGAGAAAAGTCAAGCGTGCAGCTGCCACGATGCCACTTGTCACCAGTTTGGCCATATTTCAGAGCTGCAACATCACTGGAGTGCCCAAAAGCACAAGGTGTGCAATACTCAGAGACATGGCCAAGGTAAGAAAGGCTGAAAGACGACCACCACTGAACAAGACACACAAGCTGAAACGTAAAGACTGGGCCAAGAAATATCTCGAGACTGATTTTTCTAAGGTTTTATGGACTGATGAAATGAGAGTGAGTCTTGATGGGCCAGATGGATGGGCCCGTGGCTGGATTGGTAAAGGGCAGAGAGCTCCAGTCCGACTCAGACGCCAGCAAGATGGAGGTGAAGTACTGGTTTGGGCTGGTATCATCAAAGATGAGCTTGTGGGGCCTTTTCGGGTTGAGGATGGAGTCAAGCTCAACTCCCAGTCCTACTGCCAGTTCCTGGAAGACACCTTCTTCAAGCAGTGGTACAGGAAGAAGTCTGCATCCTTCAAGAAAAACATGATTTTCATGCAGGACAATGCTTCATCACACGCGTCCAAGTACTCCACAGGGTGGCTGGCAAGAAAGGGTATAAAAGAAGAAAATCTAATGACATGGCCTCCTTGTTCACCTGATCTGAACCCCATTGAGAACCTGTGGTCCATCATAAAATGTGAGATTTACAAGGAGGGAAAACAGTACACCTCTCTGAACAGTGTCTGGGAGGCTGTGGTTGCTGCTGCACGCAATGTTGATGGTGAACAGATCAAAACACTGACAGAATCCATGGATGGCAGGCATTTGAGTGTCCTTGCAAAGAAAGGTGGCTATATTGGTCACTGATTTGTTTTTTTTTGTTTTTGAATGTCAGAAATTTATATTTGTGAATGTTGAGATGTTATATTGGTTTCACTGGTAAAAATAAATAATTGAAATGGGTATATATTTGTTTTTTGTTAAGTTGCCTAATAATTATGCACAGTAATAGTCACCTGCACACACAGATATCCCCCTAAAATAGCTAAAACTAAAAACAAACTAAAAACTACTTCCAAAAATATTCAGCTTTGATATTAATGAGTTTTTTGGGTTCATTGAGAACATGGTTGTTGTTCAATAATAAAATTAATCCTCAAAAATACAACTTGCCTAATAATTCTGCACTCCCTGTAGTGTCAAGCGCTACAGAATGCTTGTACTAAAAGAGAAATCTCAAGGGAATGAAAACTGCATAACCTCTTAGCGAAAAAAGGTTCCAGTATTTATTTGTGTCTAAAACATCATTAATTATTTTTCGCATTGTTTGTTTTATAAGGAGGTAGTCAACAGTGTGTCTTTTGGCTGCTTATGATTATGCACTTTTGATGTGCGAAATGCGTCAAGCGTATTTGCCTTAACTCTTTTCCGTCTCTTCCTCTCATCATGATGTTACAGCAGCCAGGGGAGGGACCTATCTACACTTTTATTAGAGCGTGAGTTGGCACCTATTTGTCTTTTTTTATGTTTGTTCTAAAACCTACACTCATCAGTGTAATATAGTTTTATTCGATATAGCGCCGTGTGTTAAATGGTAGTGTCTCTTCTATTGAGGTACAAAATGGAACTTAAAAATGCATTGATACAGAGGAAAGTATAATTTCACTGCTGGCCTAGACAGTACACATGAGATAAAAACTATACATATCAAATTGTGTATACCTGCCCCTAGAAATTACCCTTTTAAAGACAAGAAATTATAAGGTTTATATAATTGATTTTAATAATAAACAAGTCATAATTATTCTTGTTTTTATGCACTAAATTGGTGGTTTGTACCCCACCATACAGCATATACAAGTGCTATATAAAATAGTTGTTGTCCTTTAACCCACTGAGGACTTTTTGATGCATTGAGGACTCGGTGACAGTATGAAATACAGTATGAAATGGCCCCCTGGCTGCCCCTGCAGCCGACAAGAGTGACTGAAATTATCAACATCCCTTCCATCGCTCCTTACTGTTGCTTGACTGCTAGAGGCAGTCAACAAGATTACACTATGAATAAAAAAAGCATGCAAGGGTTAGGATATAGGGTTTGGGTTAGCATCGAGGGTTAGAACACGGTTAGTGCTAGTGTTGGGGTGATTATGAATGAGGTCAAAAGGCTGCTGTCTGAGAAAAAGGTTAGAAAAAAATTCCTACTTTGAGTTATATCTTGCAAAAAAAATAGAAAAACCATGTAAACAATGTTTTTTTCTAAAATCAAGACAAGTATTATGATCTATTTAGCAGTTTCTTTGCTTGTGTTTTTATATGTGTAAAATGATTTTCATGTAAACGTTAGAAAAAGTGGGGTGTTTTCAATTCTTTAAATCATATTTTATAATTGTGTATATTAAATTATGTGATATGACAAAAATAATGGTATCTACAGATAGCCTTTTTTATGGTAGTACATATCTATGTGTTGGTACAGTAAAATAGAGGAAATTTACAGCTACACACAAACATCACATAATTAAGTATAGACAGCCTGTGTCCTAAATTGTACAACATTCCAAAAACAACTGTGGGTTAAATTCAGTTGGTAGGCATGTTGCCAGTATAATAGTCAAAACTGGCACCAAAGTACCACAACATGCTTTATGCAAAGGAGAATATGCCTGTAAATACAAATATGCATTGAGTTCCGTTTAAATGTGTTTGTCTTTCTCTCTCCCTTCCTGCAATGAGTAGAAACTTCAGTGTTGTATCTGCGAAAAAGGCATCGATTGTTTGTTACAACAGATGGGAGATATATCGATGATCTCCTACTTATTTGGTCTGGAACAGCAGAACAGTTTACAGATTTTGTGGGACATGTTAACCACAATGACTTAAATCTAACCTTCACCTCAGAATTTCAACAGAATAATATCTGTTTTTTGGATGTTACCCTCAAGGGCAGCAACTGTAATGGCCAGATCATAACAGAAACATATAGGAACCCTACGGCTGGCAACACCTTACTTTTTGGGGGTAGCTGACATCCAGACCATACTTTCCAGGTTATCCCCATTGGTGAATTTATCCGTTTACGTAGAAACTGCTAGGCAGATCAAGATTTCGAGTGTCAATCCTTGCAACTCAGGGCAAGGCTTGGAACAAGAAATTATCCCCATAAATATATTAAGAAAGGTTACCAGGTTGCTAAAAACAAAGATCGTAAAGAATTACTTAGGGATCATAACCAGCATACAATAAAAGCGAGAGATCATAAGTTTAAACAATGCCCCACTTTTAGTACCAAATACAGCAAACAGTACAAACAAATAACTCAAGTGATTAAAAGACATTTACCAATTTTGAAACTTGATCCCCATTACAGTAACCTACTTAAGGAAGGGGTTAATTTCACAGCTAGAAAGACCAAGTCACTCAGATCCTGGTTGTCCCCAAGCCACTATCAAGGCACACAAAGGAGAGATCCAGGATCTGCTGCCAATTGGCTCACATGCACAGGCATGTATAAATATGGAGGCAGATGTCTCTGCTGTCACTATGTACATCAAGGTAATCAATATACTTCAACTGTTATGGGACATACATTTATAATGAAACAATACATAAACTGTAATACAACATTTGTAGTTTATCTTGTAACCTGTTTAAAATGCAAAATCCAATATGTGGGACCAACAATCAGACCATTGAAGGAGAGAATGAGAGAGCATCTTAACAGCATCACAATAAATGATCCTAAATCTACAATTAACAAACATTTCCAAATCTGTAATGGAGGCAATAAAAACTGCTTTTCCTTCCAAGGTATTGAAAGAATTATCAGTCCCAAAATGGGCGGAAACAAACAAAACATCCTTAATAAGAGGAAAATCTTCTGGATCTTTCAATTACACAGCAGGCAACCGCAAGGTATTAACCTTGAATGGGATTTAAATCACATTTTTAGGCATTAATGGTCCTGTATGTTGTCTCATTCTCCCCTTCAGACCTGGACATGCTCAACAAAGTGGTTCCCTGAATTTAAGAAACAGCTCTAAATGAACATATGCTTAGTCTTACTTCCTCTTAATTCATTAATTCTGCTTTTTCATAGTGGATATCCAAAAGTTAATTTCCATTAAGGATCAAGTAAATGATTGTAACCAATATTTGCAAAAGAAAAAAGCACTTTAATCTCTGCTAGAATATGTTGCATGTTTTTCTAGCATGTTTGTGTCACTTTAAATCTTAATTAACTTTTCACTTTATAAGGGTGGGTAAATTTATGATGATTAGCCTTGACAAAGTGGGGACGTGAAACGTGTAGGCGTCAGTTTGTTTCAAGGTTTAAACCTTGTGGATTAAATCGTTTGTTACAGCCATAACGTAGTCCGGTACCTGCTTATTTGGTTCTGCTGTTTTTCATCTGATATCTCTCTTTTACTCATTTTTTGACAACAGAACCCTGGCCCTCAACGGGTTAGCCCTTCACCACTGATTCCTGAAACTGTTCAACTGACGACTGAGCTAGTAGAAGGAATCATACCTAATTAAGCACAGACGGTGTAAAGCAATGTATGCTCTGAAGTCTTCAAAATGCAGTTGCAAGGACAACATTTTAATTGGATTTTAAGGGTGTATACAGGTGATACTCTAAAAATTAGAATATCATGCAAAAGTTAATTTATTTCAGTAATGCAACATAAAAGGGGATACTAATATATGAGATAGACGCATTACATGCAAACAGAGGCGTCGCTAGGGGTGGGCTAAGGGGGCTGAAGCCCCGAATTTAATGATCAAAGCCCCAAGTCTCTGCAGCTCCGTGTAGCTCCGCCCCCTGACATCACACAGACAGTGTGTGAAAGCCCTACACTGATAGGAGGCTGAGTGATGTGTCAGCCAATCAGTGCAGGGCTTTTACACAGCATCATTACTGTGTGTGAAAGCCCTGCACTGATTGGCTGACACATCACTGAGCATCCTATCAGTGCAGTGCTTTTACACAGCATCATGACAGGGATGTGAAGGAAGCTCCATGTGGGACAGTGAAGCAGCTCTGAATATATCCTTGCAGGCTGTCACCTTGTGGGAGATGCAGAGCAGGTCTATTCCCACTCAGGTAAGCTCTGGGTATGGTGGAGAGAAGGGAAGGTTGGGGTCACTTATTTACATCCACCTTTGTGTATTTAAGCTATATATTGTTGGTTTGAGGTTCCTTATTACAGGACTGCCAAACAGCATAGGAATGATTCATGTTACATATGTGTGTGTATATATATATATATATATATATATATATATATATATATATATATATAACATAAATCCTTCCTATGCTGTTTGGCAGTCCTGTAATAAGGAATCTCAAACCAAGAATATATAGCTTAAATACACAAAGGTGGATGTAAATAAGTGATTGATGCTATATATGCATAATGATTTATACTATATATATATATATATATATTCATAAATCATTCCTATCCTGTTTAGCAGTCCTGTAATAAATAACGTCACACATGTGTGTTATGTGTATGTGTGACATGTTTTATTACAGGACTGCCAAACAGCATAGGAAGGATTTATGTTTATATCAGGGCTTGACAAATTTTATTTAGTTTTAGGAGCCAGCAAAAAAATTTAGGAGCCAGACAATGGCACATCAGAAAAGCATACATACACAGAGACAATCACATGCACACACCTCACAGACATCCAGTCAGTCACATACACAGCCAGTTACACACACACACACCAGTCAGCAAGTTTTCTTTTTTTTTTTAAATAAAAAAAATAATTCCTTAATGTGTCCCACACGTCACATGCACAGCCAGTTACATACATATTCATATACAACACATACACAGCCAGTTACATGCATACACACACAACACATACACAGCCAGTTACATACACACACAACACATACACAGCCAGTTACATACACACACACCACACACAGACAGTTACATACATACACACACAACACATACACAGCCAGTTACATGCACACACAGACAGTTACAAATATACACACACACACACACACACAAACACACAGCCAGTTACATACATACACACACAACACACTCACATACACACACTGTCGCTCACACTGACATACACACACTGTCGCTCACACTGACATACACACACTGTCGCTCACACTGACATACACACACTGTCGCTCACACTGACATACACACACTGTCGCTCACACTGACATGCACACACTCTCTCTCACTCTGACATGCACACACTCGTTCACACTGACATACACACACTCTCGCTCACACTGACATACACACACTCTCGCTCACACTGACATACACACACTCTCGCTCACACTGACATACACACACTCTCGCTCACACTGACATACACACACTCTCGCTCACACTGACATACACACACTCTCGCTTCTCGCTCACACTGACATACACACACTCTTGCTCACACTGACACACACACACTCTTGCTCACACTGACACACACACACTCTTGCTCACACTGACATGCACACACTCTCGCTCACACTGACATGCACACACTCTCGCTCACACTGACATGCACACACTCTCGCTCACACTGACACACACACACTCTCGCTCACACTGACACGCACACTCTCTCTCACACTTACACGCACACACTCTCGCTCACACTGACACGCACACACTCTCGCTCACACTGACATGCACACACTCTCGCTCACACTGACATGCACACACTCTCGCTCACACTGACATGCACACACTCTCGCTCACACTGACATGCACACACTCTCGCTCACACTGACATGCACACACACACACTGACATGCACACACACACACTGACATGCACACACTCACACTGACATGCACACACTCACACTGACATGCACACACTCTCACTCATACTGACATGCACACTCTCACTCACACTGACATGCACACACTCTCACTCACACTGACATGCACACACTCTCACTGACATGCACACACTGACACTGACATGCACATACTCACACTGACATCCACACACTCACTCACACTGACATGCACACACTCACACTGACATGCACACACTCACACTGACATGCACACACTCACACTGACATGCACATACTCACACTGACATACACACACTCATTCACACACGGTCAGGTTTTTAACTTACCTGCTGCAGGCATCTCTTTGCTTTGAGCTCAGTGTGAAGGAGGTCTTAGCCAATCATGGGAGGCTTCGGAACTCTCAGCCGATCAGGAGAGTTGAGAAGTCTCACCTGATTGGCTGAGATCCTTGAATCAAGCTCCCCTGGACACAAGAAAAAAAAAAGACTGCAGCAAAGTGCCGCCCCTGCCAGGGTGCTGCCTGCGGCAGCTGCCCCATTAAAGGACCGGCCCTGTAAAGGCTCCTATATTACAAAACTGGCATGAAGCTCAGAGCGGTGAGCATATATTGGTAAGTGCCCGTATGGTTCCATTTAAAAAACTAAAAAAGTCTCATGGGCTATAGCCCCAGATCTTTTGGAAACCTAGCAACGCCTCTGCATGCAAAGCAAGATAGTTCAAGCCGTGATTTGTCATAAGTGTGATGATTATGGCTTACATCTCATGAAAACCCCAAATCCACAATCTCAGTAAATTAGAATATTGTGAAAAGGTGCAATATTATAGGCTCACAGTGTCCCACTCTAGTCAGCTAAGTAAGCACCTGCATAACACCTGCAAAGGGTTTCTGAGCTTTTAAATGGTTTCTCAGTCTGGTTCAGTAGGAATCACAATCATGGGGAAGACTGCTGACCTGACAGTTGTGCAGAAAACCATCATTGACACCCTCCATAAGGAGGGAAAGCCTAAAAAGGTAATTGCAAAGGAAGTTGGATGTTCCCAAAGTGCTGTATCAAAGCACATTAATAGAAAGTTATGTGGAAGGGAAAAGTGTGGAAGAAAAAGGTGCACAAGCAGCAGGGATGACCGCAGCCTGGAGAGGATTGTCAGGAAAAGGCCATTAAAATGTGTTGGGGACTTTCACAAGGAGTGGACTGAGGCTGGAGTGCATCAAGAGCTACCACACACAGACGGATCCTGGACATGGGCTTCAGATGTCGTATTCCTCTTGTCAAGCCGCTCCTGAACAACAAACAACGTCAAAAGCGTCTTACCTGGGCTAAAGAAAAACAGACCTGGTCTGTTGCTCAGTGGTCCAAAGTCCTCTTTTCTGATGAGAGCAACTTTTGCATCTCATTTGGAAACCAAGGACCCAGAGTTTGGAGGAAGAATGGAGAGCCACACACTGCAAGATGCTTAAAGTCCAGTGTGAAGTTTCCACAGTCTGTGTTGATTTAGGGAGCCATGTCATCTGCTGGTGTTGGTGCACTGTGATTCATTAAGTCCAGGGTCAACGCAGCCATCTACCAGGAGATTTTGGAGCACTTCATGCTTCCTTCCACAGATGAGCTTTATGGGGATGCGGACTTCATTTTCCAGCAGGACTTGGCACCTGCCCACACTTCCAAAAGCACCAAAGCCTTGTTCAATGACCGTGGGATTACTGTGCTTGATTAGCCAGCAAACTCGCCTGACCTGAACCCCATAGAGAATCTATGGGGCATTGCCAAGAGAAAGATGAGAGACATGAGACCGAACAATGCAGAAGAGCTGAAGGCCGCTATTGAAGCATCCTGGTCTTCCATAACACCTCAGCAGTGCCACAGGCTGACAGCTTCCATGCCACGCCGCATTGAGGCAGTAATTGCTGCAAAAGGGGCCCAAACCAAGTGCTGAGTCCATATGCATGCTTAGACTTTTCAGAGGTCCGATATTGTTCTATGTACACTCCTTGTTTTATTGATTGCATGTAATATTCTAATTTACTGAGATTGTGGTTTTGAGGTTTTCATGAGCCATAATCATTGCACTTATGACAAATCACGGCTTGAACTATCTTGCTTTGCATGTAATGCGTCTATCTCATATATTAGTTTCCCCTTTTATGTTGCATTATTGAAATAATTGAACAAATCCACGATATTCTAATTTTTCGAGTATCACCTATATATGCAAGTGTTTTAAGCACAACTATCCACTTTAAAGTCGACCTATAGAGCAATAGAGCATATAGCATTATCAATTATTTGCACTGGTGGCACTTCCATATAAGCAAATTAAACAGCTGCATGGGTCCCCTGCAAACCTAGGGGAACCCAGTGTGTTTAACTGAGCAGTGATAGTTATAGAGAGGAGGCAAATAGTTTATAAGATTCTATGTATCACTAATGTCTTAAACCTTTCATGACTAGTGTTTTTAATGTGCAAATACCAGAGTGACATATTTTTAAATATCATAGTTTATATATAATTTCCTCTTTGTCATTTAACACAGTCATACAATGTAAATGTTGTTTTTATAAGGACAGTTAGGGCTTTATTTTTATACCATAAAATATAAACTGAAATTTAATATTAAAAATTAAAAAGGAGGAAAACTTAACAATCTTCCCAATGATGCTTTTAACACAACTAGTGCAGCCCTAATCCCAACCATTTGTATGGTTACAATGAAAAAAAAAACAAGATTCCCTGCTAAAAATAAATGGGGGGATGGGGGGGAGAGATCTGAGCAATGACCGTTAACTGAAATTAAAATAGTAAAAACTTTGAAATGGCAAAAAAATATTTTAAAACTACAGAAAAAAAAGCACCATAAAATAGTAAAAACACTGATCACAGTACTAAACTGTGATCACCAGGAGATTAGAAAGCTGCATTTAAATATGTTTACTTTATCTGTTGTTGGTACTTGAATACACTGTGTACCAAGAGTGAATTGGCAACTAAGTAAATGTTTGAAAACATTGATTTTGTCATGTGATTGAATGAGGTTGTTGTAATTGGTCATCACAGTGATCACATGACCTCCATAGCTGCTGATTAGGTTCAGGCACTGGCGTTATAAGGCGGGGTGTGGGGGATGCGGACCGCACAGGATGAAACCCGTGCGGTCGGAATTCCTTCGCAGCACATTGCGCTGCTGAACTTTTTTATTTTTTGCCAAACAAAATAACACTGACATATTAACCCCTTCCCGCTTATAGGACGTTCCATGCCGTCCTACTTTTTAGTGCCTAGAGGCTAGTAGGACAGAATGGAATGTCCTACATTAAACAGCAAGCCCCCCGCGATGAGCTGTGTGCAGGGACTTGCAGCGGGGTCCCCACTGTCTCACTTTGACACAGAAAATAGAGCTGATGCGCAAAGTAAGCGTCGGCTCCATTTTACTGTAAAAATCTGCAGGATGGCATAGACTGTCCTGCAGGTAACAGCTCATTGCAATAAGCCATACTGAGGATCCCGCTGCAGGGACTTGCAGCGGGATCCCCAGTGTCAGGTGAGGCCACTTTAAGTGGCCTCAGTCTGACTTAGGAAATGTAGCTCACGCTCAAAACAGAGCGTTCGCTACATCTCCGGCATCTCGAAAAACAAAATGAAGGGTAATTTGGTTTATACCCGGTAATGTGTATAGTTTAGGAGAATATATGTGGTACACAGTTACATTAGTGGTGAACACCACATTGTCTATATATCAGAGTGCAAATCTGTGATGCATAGGGCAGCTGCAGCGATAAAGACTACTGTGCTGCTTGGTGCATGTACTGTGACAAGGGAGGAAGGGCAAGCGGATATAATATACTTCAGCACAATACACCAGCCATAAGAGATATATAAGTGTACTCCTCCTTCTAATTAGCAGTACCCTAGTCCACCAAATGGTAAGTGTTGAAGGTGGGGTACCAGACCATTTTTTCTGGAAGGGGCCACAAAATATCTAATGGCGGCCATGTGCATCTCTGAAGAAACACATCGGGTTCACATAGGAGAAAAATACACAATTAATAAACTCTTAAGGGAAAAAAAGTTTAGATGCCCTTTAATTGATTTTCTTCACGTAAGAATTATACATTTGTCATCTAAAATATATATATGATTGACTGGGATATCCATTTAGGGCAAAAGTAATAAAATAGTGGAAAACATTTTCTTCGAGAGGCCTTAAGATCGAGATAATCACTTGAGGTTGCACTCTTTGAAGCAAACATCTCCAAAAGGATACATTCAACATAACTTTCCATGTCCAAAATTTAAATATTTTAAAAACAACGAATGCAAATATCACTTACTTGGATCAGATTTGGAAAATGTGTCTCGGTCCAAAAGATTCCTATTTAAAAAACAAACAAAAGGCATTGTCAAAAATTGCAAAATTGTAAAATAAAAAGAAATGCATTGCATTCAAATAGAAGACATGTGACAGCCAACTCTACATAGCTTCATACAAGCAATGACAGATTCTAATTCTAGCATTCTTTAGGTAAACAAAGTTTTCCTATATATAATACATTTGACTTAAGCATTTTATTAGCTTATTGCAGATATTTTAGGATGCCAAAAGTATTTTCTAGATTGTGAACACCTGAACATTGCAGATATAAAAGAGTGAAAGAGAGAGAAGTCCACTCCCATTATTAGAATATTGCATAAACATGTAACTACCAATGGCATGCTTTGTGCTATTGTTTCTTGGTAAAACAATTTATAAAAACAATTTAAAAAATGAATAAAAAAAATAGCATCATAAGCTGCTTTCTATGAAAAGTGGAAAATTGGGAACTTAATATGTGATCTAGATTGCACTAGACATGCCTAACACAACTGCTTCAAATTACTGTATGTATGGTTGGTTTGTTGTTTTTTCTTCAGGAAAAAAATAAATCTCCAAAAAAATGGTAAAAAAAAAAAAAGTGAAATATAGTAACACATCAGGCATGGCAGATTTGCCTCTCAAGAACAAGTAAACACAACTGCTGCTTCTAAATTGCTATTTTTGTATTCATATGTTTCTTGCCCTTGGTGTGTCTGAAACATCCAAAAAGTAACTGTTTCCAATTCCCTAACAGGGTATGAATAGAATTCAGCAGTCCATTGGTAAAGATATACAACACATCTCATTACAAAGTTAAACTTAAAGAGTAAGTAACTATGCTAACATTTTTATACGTTTAATAAACTGGACGCATTCTGCATATTTTAGTTTAAAAAGTTTTTTACATATATTTTGCATTGTTGATTTCAGATGTACTTTGTTTTTGTTATGCAAGTTTAGATAACATAAAATATTTTACTAAAGAAGTATAACTGAGCACTTCCATTTTGTGATATATACAGTGGCATCCCGGGAAGGGGGTGCGGACCGCACAGGGTGACACCTCCAGCGGGGGTGACACCCGTGCTGCCTGCATCTCCCCGCACCTCATCGCGCTGCTTACCTTTTTTTTTTCTGGCAGCCGCATCCGCTGCATTTGGCCGCTGGAAAAAAAAAATCACTGCGACCAGATGTGACGTAACGTCACAAATTGGCTGGGGCATCTGAATGGCACAATATTCCTGGGCTCTGACTGGCACAATATTCCTGGGCTCTGACTGGCACAATATTCCTGGGCTCTGAATGGCACAATATTACTGGCATCTGAATGGCACAATATTACTGGCATGTGAATGGCACAATATTACTGGCATGTGAATGGCACAATATTACTGGGCTCTGAATGGCACAATATTACTGGGCTCTGAATGGCACAATATTCCTGGCATCTGAATGGCACAATATTCCTTGCATCTGAATGGCACAATATTACTGTTAATTGAATGGCACAATATTCCTGGTATTTGAATGGCACAATATTACTGGTATTTGAATGGCACAATATTGCTGGTATCTGAATGGCACAATATTACTGGCATGTGAATGGCACAATGGTATTGGCATCTGAATGGCACAATAATACTGGCATATTAATGGGCAAATTGGCTGTGGCTTATTAATGACAAAATGATACTGGCATATAATTGGCCAAATTGGCTGCTATAGAGAGAGAGGGAGAGACGTCTGTGTGTATAGATATGTATTGTTTTAGAATTGTACAGTTGTTACCTCGTGGGGCTCCTGTGTGTTGCATAATTACTGGCGGTCCCATGTGTGGCATAATTATGGGGCGCTTGTGTGTGGCATATTTATTGGAGCACCTCTGTGTTGTGTGTGTGTGTGTGTGTGTGTTTGGCATAATTATGGGACACCTGTGTGTGTGTGTGGCATAATTAATTGGGCACAAGTGAGGCATAAATAGTGGGGCTCTGGTGTGGCATAATTTATGGGGCTCCTGTGTGTGTCATAGTTATGGGGCTCCTGTGTGTGGCATAGCTAATAGGCCATCTAACTGGCATTACTAAGGAATCTGTTTGGCATTGTATTGGAGGAAATCCAGGGGGGTGACACCATGAGTTACCACACCGGGTGACACCAACCCTAGTGACGCCTCTGGATATATAGGATAGATTTGTAAATTTGGTGGCAATGTGTGCTTGGCATTATGGGTACATATATCATCTGGATAGAATTTGATTTCTTTTGGGTGTGTACATGAAGTAATTTTGAAGAAATTATCCAGGATTTCTGTCCACACTTTTTGAAGTGTTTCTTCACGATTAGTTTTCCATTTGTGTTTGTAATTTGGGTTTGTTGAAAATCGATTTGCCATAATATGTGCACATGAGATTATTGTTCTTTGTTGTGTATTCTTTCTGCAATATGTTTCAATCATTGTGGGGATCCAAGAAAGCTTTGTTCGGTATTTGAAGAGTGTATTTTAATTCAATAAGATGGTATTCTTTTGTGATGTGTGATATCGTCTAATCAACATTTTTTGAGGTCCATTAAGTAAATAGGGCAGAGTTTGGTTAAGATGGATTATGGTTAATGGAGATCATTTTGATATGAGTCAAATTAAATTATTAAATTAAAGTACATTTTTTAGCTCAGTAGAGTTCCAGAATTTGATCAAATGGTTCAAACTTGAGCTAACTCTGTATTGGGGTTTCATTTTTGGAATCCACAGAATGTCTGTCTTAAGTGTTTATGGGTATACGTTTGTGTGTGTGTATATATATATATATATATATATATATATATATATATATATATATATATATAGTTTTAGATATAACTTCAGATGTGATATTTGGGCTGCTCTGTAGTAGGATATAAAGGTGTGAGCTAGACCCGCCTTTTGTTTTGGTTCGATAAGATTGCCAGAGCTAAATCTGGCTTTTTGATGCTTCCAAATAAATGCATGTATGATTTTTTCTAATTTGTAGAGGTCATGTGCTTAAAGTATTTGTGGGAGTAGTGTACCTTAGTTTCAGTTTATACTAGTAGTAGTACTAGTAGTACTAGTAGTGGTAGTACTAGTAGTACCTTAAGTGAATATACTCTACTCATTAGTGAGATGTTAAATCCGTCCCATTCCTAAAGGTCCTCTGATAGTATGATATATATATTTCTGGTATGGTTTTAAAATTAATTAGCCAGACTGATAATTCTTCCTTCATTTCCATATGAACTTAACGTTTTAACGTTACATTATTATACATATGATTATAATGGTACTAACTTTTTTTTTTGGGGGGGGGGGGGGGGGGGTTGGTACTAACGTTTTTTTTTTTAACTAGTGTTCCAAGCACTGGCAGAGGGGGAAAAAAGGCAGCTTAACAATTTAGTCTGGCAAATTTGTTTTGAAGTATTAGGGAGGTTGTAATACCCTGCTAAAAGGGTATTTACCCTTTAAGAAAACTGGTCTTTTCTGTCTATTTAGTCACTAATCATTATCAGTGCTGTATTTACCGCGAGGCATCCTAGGCGGATGCCTAGGGCGGCAAATTTTGGGGGGCGGCAGCGCCCCCCAGCACTGAAGAAAAAAAAATAATAATAAAAAAAAAAAAATGCGCCCCTTTAAAAAAAAAAAAAAGACCGCGCTGGCAGGCAGAGACAGAGGTGAGAGGGGATCGGAAGACCGGTCACGTGACCTGTCGGCACAATCGCCGGGAAGCCGAACAGGCAGCATGGAGGGACCATGCTGCCTGCCTGCCAGGGAAAGGTAAGTGCTGATGGGATGTGTGTGTGTGTGTGTGTGTGTGATGGGAGTCAGAGTGTGTGTGATGGGAGACAGTGTGTGTGACTGAGTGTGATGGGAGTCAGAGTGTGTGTGATGGGAGACAGTGTGTGTGACTGAGTGTGATGGGAGTCAGAGTGTGTGTGATGGGAGACAGTGTGTGTGACTGAGTGTGATGGGAGTCCGAGTGTGTGTGATGGGAGACAGTGTATGTGACTGAGTGTGATGGGAGTCAGAGTGTGTGTGATGGGAGACAGTGTGTGTGACTGAATGTGATGGGAGTCAGAGTGTGTGTGATGGGAGTAGGAGTGTGTGACTGAGTGTGATGGGAGTAGGAGTGTGTGACTGAGTGTGATGGGAGTGTGTGTGTGATGGGAGTATGAGGTTGATGTGAGTCTGAATGATGGGGCATGTCTTAGGTGTGTAACGTGGGTGTGCAGCTTGGGTAGGGGGGTGCCCGGATTTTGTCTGCCTAGGGCAGCACAAAATCAAGATACACCACTGATCATTATGTTTCTATCATCTTTCATTTAGAATACATATTGGTTATGAAAGTAAGAAACCAAGCAGCAGAAGATTTGCTTCCTGGAACCTGCCCAATAGATGTGGTCTATCACCAATGGACACAGTCTATTGGATAGTAGACGTGCAAAACTAAAATTTGCGTTTCGTTTTCGTCCATTCGGACGAAAATGTTATTTATTTTGTCCAAAACGAATTTCGTTCATTACTGCATACGTTTCAGACGAAATTCGTTCATTATTTTCGTTTCGTTTTATTCATAAAGAAATAGAGTTGAAATAGGTAAATTCGTATGAATGGGGACTCTATGTCTGTTTATGGAATGCCCATAGGATTTACTACATACATTCCATAAACCGAAAGTCGTTCATTATGTCGGTTTATGGAATGTATGTAATGCTATTGGTATTCTATAAACCGACTATTTCGGTTTATAGAATGCCAATAGCACAAATGGACGAATGATTTTGTTTATTAACCATTCGTTCATTCGGCTTTCGTTAGTTTAGAATTTTCGTTATTCGTTTTTCGGATGAATGGACGAAAATGCTATTTTCGGCCGAAAATGCATTAGTCCGAAAACAAATGCACATGTCTATTGGATAGACTAATCATGGAGCGCCTGCACAGACCATACCCACAAGCAAATATTCAAGAAGCTGCTTGAACAGTAAAAACATCTAAACAAGATATGATGGAAAGATAGTTAGCAAAACAGGGCCAATTTATTAACAAACTGTGGCGTACCTCCACCAGGTCTAAGAAACAGTTTATTATGTAGAGTTTAAAACAATACTTTTTGCCTTCTTGTGGACTGCCTGGTGCTTTGTAAATAGATTCTAAAGACACAGCTCATTTTAGTTACCACTCTCAGCTTTTGCTGATCACAAATGATATGAAGCCAGTAAATTGCTAGTGTATGAAAGACATTCGAAGACTCCAAGAACTTTCTTTTGTGCATACATAAAGCATGCCATTTTATCGAGGACATCTATTTATATCCACAATTTGTTCTTTTGTTTCTTAAAATGAAAGAACAGATGTAAGAAATAAACACTATTCTCCTAATAAGAAAATTGTTTTCACTGCTGACAGAGTCATAGAGCAAAAATTCAAGAGAATAATAATTAGTGACAGCTATTTCATTACAATGCTTTATACGTCCATTTGTTTAAACGCCAAAGAATTAATCAGACAGATAATAATGCACCGGTTGCATTCTTAGCTAGAAAATAAATTTAAAAGCAAGCACTATCCAAATGAAAATAAGTTGAATTTTCTATAATTTATTTTAATAGGAGATCTGTAGTTTGATCAATTCTATGCAAGTAAGGTATAATACACAGTCTACAAGGCTGGCTATTCAAAGCCTTAGGAAGTATAGCCTCGGGATCAAGTCCACTTAATACTTGCATAATGTGACAGCCTTCATTACTATCAGCCATGGCTGCCAGGTTTTTAAAAAGGCCCCTATTTTACTTTGTAGAGTAATCTGACTTTCTTAGCAGCGAACAGAGAAAGTCTGAGAGAAAGTCTGCATGAAAAATGAGGGTAGATTGATGGGAAAAGCTGGGGATGATTCAGCACTCTTAGTACACATTGGTACTAAATGACAAAATTAATGGCAAATGGGGGGGGGGGGTCCTTAAAAATTATTTTAGGGCATTGGGTCACAAGCTTAAAAAGGACTATAATCACCTAAACAATGTTTTTACAGTGCATGTAGAGGATAAAAAGTGATTGAAAATTATGCATTGTTAGCAGAATTGCAAGTGCCTAATGTAGGAGAACATTGTGATTTAAATGTGTCTAGAGTCTCTAGGTTTTGACATCACCTGTGGCCTAAGTACAAATTACACATTTCCCATTGAAAGGAAGTTAATATGCAATTCAGGTCACAGGTCATAAACTGGAGACTGCATAGGCAGCGGGCGCTTAGGTAGCTCAATGGATGGCTGAGAAGGTGGTGCAAGAAGGAGGGATTTGGGTTTATGGGGTACTGGGAAGACTTTGCAGTCGGCTACAGACTCTATAGCATAGATGGTCTGCACCTCAATGATGAGAGGGCTCAGTACTAGGTGAGAGAATGGTTAGAGGGATCAAGATGTTTTTAAACTAGGTACTGAGAGGGGGGGTAAGTAAAGATAGAAATAGAGTGCTAGAGTAAAAAGGGGGTGAGAGCAGTGGTGGACTTCGCATAGACAATAAGGAGGCACATAAAATGGAACCTTTGATCATGAAGTATTGTCAAATAAACCAAATGTTATCAAATGTAAAAATCTGGTGAGCTTTAGATATTGGTAAGTGATGAACAGTATGATTTGATCAGTATCAAAGAAACATGATGGGATGATACGCATGACTGGTTAGTTAATTTACAAGAATATTCACTATAGAAGGGACTGAGTAAATAGAAAAGGGGGGGGGATTTGTTTGTATGTGAACCCTAAATTAGAGGTCAGGTGTGCATGATGTCACTGGTACTAATTTGGAGTTACTGTGGGTGGAAATTACTAGTAGGTGTATGTTACAAGCCACCAACCATCAGCATTGATGTGGTAGATCAACTTTTATTGCAAACAGAACAGCCTGCAAATCTGAATTAAGTTTTAACCATAGGAGATTTTAATTAACCAGACACAGATTGGAATTTTGGAACAACTAAACAACTAGTTCCTACTATACTGTATGCAAAGTTGTACAGTCAGGCACATAGAAATATTATATCACTGCTCAAGCAATTGTATTATTTTCCATGATTCCATAACACTTATATGATCTATTTACAGTCCATCTTCCATTTCATATACATATATTTTTAAGTAAGCAACCTTTAATGAACAATTCATTAAAATGTATGCATCACAGAATATTTGCAATTTTGAGCATTTTGAAGATTTCCATAGTGGATGTTTATATATGCAGTGTTCATTTTGCTTCTGATCCACCTAATATTGTTGTGACTTTCGCACAAGTAATCACCAAGATCTTAAAGTGATACGGTTTACATTGTTGATTGATCACGGCTTCTTGAAAAAAAATTGACAAATAAATACTAATGTGATAAACTCATGTGTCCCAGAGAACAATCTACAGGGAAGAAAAACAGGGAAAATACCTAAGATGCCATCTGTAATTGGTAACAATTGTTACTGCACAATAAATGGGGATTCCAGCTAACTGCTTATTTAGAATTCATCACTAGACTACTATGTGACAAAACAAGAACCTATGAAAACGAATACAAAGAGCAAAACTAAAATATGTGTAAATAAAGTTCATACATAACTGTCTTGTGCCTTAGAGTATCTCAAAGGGATACTCTTGGGACAAAACATATCAATCTTTCTCTGTGAGGATCCATGTTAAAGTGTAATGCTACTTAGTGAGCTTAAAATCTGTGAGCATTATTAAACTAACATAATGTGTTAGTTAATTGGCTGACCTGAAAGAAGAAATTACTGTGACTTACATTATGATGTATGAGTAACAGTCAGATAAAGCCTCAAGCACGGTTTTCCAAATCACTCTTAATTGCTTGAGATTAAAGAAAATTGGGCTATAAATGTCACAGAGTGGACTATTAATTTAACAAAGGGAAGGATTTGAAAATGTTCAGTGCACAGATTAAATGATTTAATGCCATTAAAGAACCACCTTAAATACCCCTACTATAGCATAAAAGGTGTGTTTTTAAAATCTATTCTGGCATAGAACAGTATATACATATTTAAGCAAATTTTAATTTGAGGTCCACTACACATTTAGCATTGTTATGGTGCATACAAACCATCTAATTTACTGTATTTTAGTTCTAAAAGATTTATAGGTTTTTGACCTAAAAGACTCTGGGGGCTATTCACTAAGAAGCATTGCAGGTGAGTCGAGGTGAGTTGTGCATTTCTTCCCACCATTTTAACTATACATTGTGTAGGGACAATCCTTGTGAGATTGATTAGTGGGGGAACTCATTAGGTTTGTCTCTGCAAGATGTATAGATAAATTGGTGAGATGAAACTTTAATCTCACCACATACATCTCAACTCACCTTCTAGTGAACAACCCCCACTGCACATCAAGTATTTTTAGATTTTAGTAGCCAAACAGACCAATTCAGGAGCCAGCCTAGAAAGTTTGAAGAGCCAGGAAAATGGGACTTCTATAGCGTTATTTGCAAGACAAAAAAAAAAAAATTGTGCCAGTAGTATATAATTTATGAACTATGGGTCCTGAGCTTATATTATATGCCAAGCCCTGTACTAAAAATTACATTTCAATAAGGGATAATACCCTAAAAATAAAATTTTGACCTTTAAAAGAGTCCTCCTGGTCTAGGGAGCTGGAACAAACGACTTGATGTTACATTTTCTGCATGTTCTGTGCTCTTAAATATATATTTATATAGTGCCATACTTCCTAGTTGTGAATATTACCATCTGCATACCTATTCGCATTCACTTCTTAGTGTTTCTATTTACAAATACTTTTCTCCCTCCCATTTTACATGATTAACACATAGACACACTACTAGAAGTGACTAACTGTCGCCAAATCCTCACAGTGATGCGGCATATTCAAGGAATGATTTCTCCAACAAAGACTATAAGATATCTTTTGAATGATAGTTGGCAGATATAAAACAGGGTGAAACAGTCTTCATATAAGAAAATTAAATTTTCTTCCCCTTTAAAAGTACCCTATTGGCATAAGACAAATGTATTATTGCACTTTAAGCCAGAAAGCAAAAATATCTTACTTTTATATGGAAAATGGAATAAAGAATTATAAATAAAAAATCACCCTATTAAGACAGTCATTGAGAAAGACAGGATGAGATCCAGGAAGTTAGTAACTTAATCTAATAGTTACATCATAACATAGTTAAATAGGTTGAACAAAAAAATACATGCAAGTTGAGTATCCCTTATACAGAAATCCATTATCCAAAAAAATGTTAGCATCTTGTCATAAGTTGCGATTGCACACACACCTGTTGGAATGCAAGCACACAACAGTTTATTCTGTGTCTAGCTCTGATATAGCCTTTCCATGCATGCTCAGATTCCCCCATGCCCAAAAACATTAATACCCTTACTCGTGAGAGGTCCTTACGAGCCAACTGCAGGTTTCCAATGATGCCTCACATTACAGCAAAAATGATTTATTTTTGTCTATACAGTATTTGCATTAATACTACTGTTATGGATAATAGATACTCAACCTGTATTAAGTTCAGTGCTAGCCTAAGACATTGTGCTACCTGGGTCCAAGACTCAAATGCTTCCCCTCCACACACAAATACACACACAGTAAGTCATGCATGCACACACAATCAGACACTCACAAACACACACACACACATATATACAGACATACTCGTTTACAGTTACATACCTACTCTCACTGACCCATGCCAACAGTTTGTTTGCTTAAGAGGAAAAAATAAAAACCTATCAATATTCATCCTCCCTCCATGATGTTCTACCTATTATGGCTGGAAGTGCTGCAGTCCCGCGACAGTTTCACTCTGAGCGCCAGGATGTCACGTGACACCTGACACTCAGACACTAGGCACAAGAGGGTACAGGGAAACAAAATACAAAAAAAGGACCCACATCGACATTTCGTAAGGCCAGCTCTGATCAAGTTCAACTCTTCCACACTTGTTATGTGATCCGGAAAAATGCACACAAAAAATCTACAGAGACTAATAAAGTCATCTCAAAGGGAAAAATGATTTCTTCTTGACTCCAAGGTAGTCAAACTCACCCCAGCTCAACATCTAATACCTAATTTGCTTCCCGTTATACCCTACTCATGTTTAATGTCTGTCCCAAATCTGCTTCATGTTTCCAATACAACCAGCTCCTTATAATTAGTCATTAGGGTTAACATAACAAGCTTTTGTCTGACATCTTTGGCTGGGACACTGCATGGGAGAATATATAAAAGGCTTTCACAAATAGTATATCTTGAATACATACACACATTTACATATTGCTTGCATTCTTACACACTTTGTGCTCTGATGATAACTCAATGTGTTCATTTTTAAGCAAATCTTAGTATTTTTGGCTATGTTTTGCTTATTGTGCCGTTACGAGTTATTTGGAAGACTATACACTGATGCACTATAAACATTCGTCTAAATTTGCTCCATTGACTCCATGATGCAATGATGATCTAGTTACACACTTCAGTGTAATTGCTGAGAAATAAATGGCCTGTGCTTTATGTGCTAACAAAAGCAATGTTAGTACACTTGAATTGTATAAAGAGAATTGTATTCTTATGTTCATTGTACTTGTATAGGACCATTTCATTTCCTAAAAACGTTTTTGCTCTCTAAATGTAACTGGCCTGCAATATTATTAAGCATTATAATTTAGGTTGTACTTGTGTGTTATTCTAAAAGAAAATCACTCTCTCTCTCAGGCTACTCTTCAACTATAACTCCCATCATTCACGAAGGGCATAGTGACCCAAGAACACTTTCCAGCTACATAACCTTTAAGATTTACTGACCTAAGAATACCAAGCATAAAAAAGTACAAGAACAAAAAATATTTACATACAATGTAAAATGTGCTCCAAATAGCTAACCTGTTTAAACAAGCAACTGTGTGTAAACATTCCTAGGATGAATATAGCAAATTTACTACAGCTGATGAATCTGCTTCAAACAAGAATATAAATATTATATGAGCTTAGAAACAAAAGAGACAGCCATATAGATGGCCTCCAGCATTGAGCTTGTACCTCCAATGGATCCTGACAGATGCATTGTTTCTAAAAGCTTAGCCACATGGAAGGAACTTATGCAGCTAGCAATTTTAGGTTCATGTTTCCGACAAAGGGTTTAATGAGCAGAAAGCTCAACTGTTCCAAATCCAAGCAGGATATGAAAAATCTAAGACAGCAAGTGGTGCTCAGTCACTTAAGCTTAATGTAAAGAAATACCAGAACCAAAAGGGGAAAAAAAAAAACCAGAACAATGCAAAAAAAGAGAGCATTTCACTTAACACAACAATAAGCAAATCATTGAGAGGGATAACTAAGGTTAAAAGACAAAGGAATCACTCATATTGAAAAGACAAAGGCATAAAAAGGAGACTAAGTCTAAGCAGAAATATCATGGTGAGAAACCAAAATAAACAACAATTTTACTGACAATGTGAGGTGAAGACAGATAGTGTGGGTGAAAAGACAGTTATGAAGGCTGAGAATAAAAACATGACACTGATGATGAATGTAAAAGCTTCAGGGAATATGTGCAACTATTTAAAAATTGAATCCTCAAGCTAACCTGGCAGATTTCATACGGAATTGCGTATTTTGCAAATGGTGTGAAAGAGGCAGACCATGCCAAATAAGAGTGGTAGATCAAGGGACAACACAACTACTCCAGATATCAGTAAACAAATCAAAATGTAATAATAATATGATCTGGAAAGAAAACAATTGCAGAACAATGGGATAAAAACAAAAGGATAAGTTTCATGTAGTGATGATATGGGGGGGGGGGGGGTTTACAATCCTTTTCTGTGTTTGCCGAAGATCTGTTTTACATAACATATGTTTATAGTAGCTGCAGGTACAGAAAACTGAGAATAAAACCCCTCTGACTATGCGCACATAGGAATATTGTAAATGGAGTAAAGGTGATGTGGCAGAGGAGTACTGGAGTTAATGGAATGGTTGTTCTAGCATATAATGTGGTCAATTCAGTGAACTGAGTTAATGTTTCTCATGTCATTGAATCCCATAGATGGCATAGGCAGCAATAGAAAAAACAGGGATATTTTTGCTTTATTGAATCGGGCTCAGTGCCATCAAACTGGTGTTCCCATTCATGGACATATAGATGTGTGACCATCAGTTACAGTGACTCGCTGCTGTAACCTCCACTAACTGAAAAAATAACAAGGGACTGCCAGCAGCGGCATACATGTATCCTGGTCAGCAAATAGCATCCCCCTTCTTCGTGCTGTGTACTGTGAGGACATATCAAAGCCTCCGTTATTCTCTTACAAATCTCTCTAAATTAATGAATGCACCAGAACCTGGTTATTATTCTGCAGAACATTGAATATGAGTAGGGGAAGAGGTTTTTCCTCCTCACGGAGATGAGTTTCACTGGCTTTACCCGCACTCCCCGAGTCAGAGATTTACTACAATCATTTCCTTTACTTTTTCTATAGGACAAAGATGTAAACAGTTACTGGAAATATATCATACTGTCTAAATAAAAGTATTTAAAACAATACGTACAATAAACAAAGCAATATTCAAATGCACATATCCTGATCAGTCATCAGATATTGTTGACATGTGTGACTCATGATTTCATACTAAACAGAGCTTTCTCAGCTATGATTGTTGCCCTACTCAAAACAATGACTGATTTAATGTTTTTGTATAATTATATTGTTTCATTTTTAGATTTGTTTTTTAAGCATGTACAGAGTGGTTACTTATTTATGTTCTGGAACTCAGACAGCCAGTGAAGCAGAGGAAACATTCTCCAAAGCGGCTGAATGGGGGAATGTTTCCAGCTCAGATACTTTGGCCTTAAGTTTGAAATTCCGGTCTCAGTTCCCTTCAATTGTCTTTCTCTTTATCGAGCAGACCCTTTGATATTCAACAACTCTACAAAAGAGAAGTTTTAAAATGTTAACCCTACAAATAATAATATATATTAAAACAGGGCTTGACAAATTTAATTTAGTTTTAGGAGCCAGCCAAAAAATTTAGGAGCCAGACAACGGCACATCACAAAATCGCACGGACACAGTGGCATACACCCACCTCACATACACAGCCAGTTACATACACACACACACCACATACACAGCCAGTTACATACACACACACCACATACACAGCCAGTTACATTCACACACACCACATACACAGCCAGTTACATTCACACACACCACATACACAGCCAGTTACATTCACACACACCACATACACAGCCAGTTACATTCACACACACCACATACACAGCCAGTTACACTCACACACACCACATACACAGCCAGTTACATTCACACACACCACATACACAGCCAGTTACATTCACACACACACACACACACACCACATACACAGCCAGTTACATTCACACACACACCACATACAGTCAGTTACATTCACACACACACCACATACAGTCAGTTACATTCACACACACACCACATACAGTCAGTTACATTCACACACACACCACATACAGTCAGTTACATTCACACACACACACACACCACATACAGTCAGTTACATTCACACACACACCACATACAGTCAGTTACATTCACACACACACCACATACAGTCAGTTACATTCACACACACACACCACATACAGTCAGTTACATTCACACACACACACCACATACAGTCAGTTACATTCACACACACCACATACAGTCAGTTACATTCACACACACCACATACAGTCAGTTACATTCACACATACATACATACATACACACAGACCACATACAGCAAGTTACATTCACACATACATACACAGCCAGTTACATTCACACATACACAGCCAGTTACATTCACATACATTCACACATACATACACAGTCAGTTACATTCACACACACACCACATACAGTCAGTTACATTCACTCATACATACATACAGACCACATACGCAGCCAGTTATATACACACATACACACCTTTTTCTTTTTTTTTTTTAAAGAACAAAATAATATTTCTTACAGTGTCCTCCCTCCCTGCTGCTTACCTCATTGCAGGGGAGGGTGACATTTATGCTGGAGCCCGATCTCTTTCTGTTCCTGTGCCGTGTTGTCACGTGACAATCGGCACGACAGCGTGTTGCGCGAGGGGGCGGAGCTTACAGTCTGTGTGATCCGCACAGACTTTCTCCCCTCGCGCTGAAAAAGAAAGTAAAAGAAAAACGGATGGCAGCCGGCAAGGGCTCCCTGTGACAAACAGCACCCGGGCGCCAGGTCTGATTTCCTGGTCGCCATGGCGACCTGGCGCCCGGGGTTTGTCGAGCCCTGTATTAAAAACATATGTATTTATTAGTTGATTTTTGCTCATCTCTAATAAAGATTAGGGGGAAACAAATTGGGCCAGAATGGTATTTTAACATGCATTTTGTTTTTAGTATGTGTTAAATGACTCACTCTGAAAGTTTTCCTTTCCATTCAGAATGCTGTCATTCAGACCAGTGAATCAGAAATGTACTAGTGTGTTCCTGGCTTAGATGCCTGCATGAATGCTTCCGTGTGGTTATTGTAAAGTGTTTTGGACATGAAAGGTGAGGCATAAATATGACATCTGTTTATTAGCCCAACGTTCATTGTGTTTTGACTTTAAGAATTACAAAATTAAATAAAACATATAGAAACAGTGTGTCCTGTGCAGCTGCAACTTTTGTACTGCATTAAATACAGCATTACAATCATTCCCTATCGCCCAAGACCTGTTGCAAATTCATTCCTTGGCTGCAACAATTAATTCACGGATTTGGAATATTCAGTTAAAAATACTAGAATAATTTGACTGGTTTAAGTAATAAATGATCAATATTGAACTCTTAATGTAACATCACATCACTTAAATATCTCAGGCCTTAATCTCTGCAGGCACCTGTTGGCACACATACCACGTGCTCATCCAAATACCATGACAGAAATAAAATATACTTCATTGCAGCACCTTACAAATGTCAAGTGTACATTACTAGAATTATAGCTCTAGTGATAGGATAAAAGCCAAGCAGCAGAGTTGAAAAAGATCTTTAACTCAGTGGAATTGGAGCCTCCAAAAGGTGGTGAGAACACATCCTCCGAAAGATGGTGAGAACACAACCTATAGAACAACCTATAGGTTGTTCTTTTTGCACAGGTGAGTGCTTCAGGCTTTGGACTTTCCTTTTTTTTAATTTAAGTTTTATTACTTTTTGCACTAGTAAAGGATACAGGGACCTTGCACTCATATGCTGCCTTCTGTATGTCTGTTATAGGAAAGGAACATTCCAATGTGATACAAAAACAACAAGAACTACCGTATTTGCTGGAATATAAGACGACCCCCCAAACTTTGGATATTCCTTTACGGAAAAAAAAAACCAAAAGCCTGACTATAAGACTATCCTACAGGAAAAAAAGTAAAACTTGTTTATATTCACATGTAAATTGCTTTTTCATATTTAATAAAAAATGATGATAGAAAAAAATGCACATCTTGTTTTTATTTCCTTTTATTTACTTCCAATACTGGGCCTACACCCCAGACTTACCCATTGCTGCCTCCCCCTTCCCTTCCCCAGACTTTCCCAATGCTGCCTCTCTCCCCTGCCTCCCCAATGCTGCATTGGGTGAGGGAGGGAGCGGGGAGAGCCAGCATTGGGTAAAGGAGGGAGGGAGAAGCAGCATTGGGCAAGTCTGGGGGAGGGAGGGGGGAGAGGCAGCATTGGGCATGCTGTCTCTCTCCACCTCCCCCTCCCTCCTCTAGACTTAGCCAAACTCCCTGGTGGCTAGTGGGGGCAGCTGGTGGATGTCTGCCCGACACTTCTGTCTTCTACGAAGGACCACCATCATAGAAGTCCCGACGGAAGTGCCCGGGCAGCAGCAGAGGATGTCTGCACGTATCATGCAGACATCCGCCGGCTGCCCCATTCTCCCTGGTGGCAAGTGGGGGCAGCCGGTGGATGTCTGCACAATGTGCGCTGACATCCTCCGCTGCTGCCCGGCTCTTCCGCCAGGACTTCTAAAACGGACCACCGGAAGGTCACATGACCTCCCGGCTTCCGTCATAGTAGTCCAATGGACTGTGGGGGGCCTGGATCCCAGTCTTGTAGTCAGACCTCGATTTGAGGTCTGATTATAAGATGAACCTCGAATATAAGCTGAGGGGACTATTTAAGAGCATTTGGTCTGAAAAAACCTTGTCTTATATCCGAGCAAATATGGTAGATTTAAAGTGGAACTAAACTTTTTTTTTTAGACATAGTGTTTTACAACATTAAGTCATTAGTTTATTTAATAACCAATTTTTTTTTTTTTGGGGGGGGGGACGGGGACTTACTATTATCTGCAGAGTCCGCAGACCCTCCTTTTTTTCATGACTCCTTAGCTCTGCTGCACAACTGTGGCCGATTTGTGCCATTTGCAGAGCATAGCAGACACTTCCTGCATTGACAGCCGAATTGGAATAAAGAACACGCGTGCATGCATGATGAAAACATGTGCGTACCCTGTCAGCAAATGTCATACATTACCTACATTTCACTTGATTCTGCACAGGAGGAAGCACGTGCTTACAGTTTAATCCGCAACAGGCAGTAGGGGAAAAAAGGTGAAGCTGTATTGACTAATAATAGGACGTTGGCACTCTCCAATCCGAGTATAAACAAAGTATTTATTAATCCAAGAAAACTTTACTATTTATTTAGATCAGTTTTGTTCATGCACTAGCCTTTGATTAAGTGCCAGTAGGCACGAAACGCGTAAGGCAATCTATCTCCTGTCTGCACTCCTGCACATGTTCAACTGAATATATCAATATTTTTTGTTTGGTCGGTTTTCTTGGATTAATAAATACTTTGTTTATACTCGGATTGCCAACGTCCTATTTTTCTTTGTTTCTGGTTTGTACATTTGGCTATCTGCACAGCCGGACGCAGCACCTCATCACCGATTACTGTTACAAAAGGTATGATTTATCTCTAAGGTGGAGCCGGCTGCTGTTTTTTCCCGGCCCGGGGGAAACATTTCTCTTCTCTTTTCTCGTATTGACTAATACATTGCTAAAGATAAGCAAACTACATAAATTAGATGTAATAATTATGAAGCGATTTTGGTAAAGTAAAGTAAACCATTGCATTTAAATATGTAAATATTAAAGATAAAGTTTAGTTCCACTTCAAGGAACACATCAGAAGTGAATAAAGAGTAAAGATAACTCAATTTTTCCTGTATTGGAATGCTTTTGTTTTGTATGGTAATAATATTTTACTTAAAAACAAGTTCAAATCATTATTTTTTACAAGTACCTTCAAACATATGGTACAAGAATTTAATTTAAAAACACAGGAGTGAGCTTACTCATTTCTTAAGCTTGTGATCTGAGACAATTTTAGTCAAACTTTGCATATTAGAATGGCATGCACATACTGTTTGGGATAAAGGAATGCATATATCATTTAACCAAGGAGTAAACCATTTAAATGTTATTCATTGTGTGTCGGGCTCCAGGGCTTTTCTTTTTTTTTTATTATAAAGATTTTTATTATGGCAAATATAAAATAACATCATAACGATCACTCGTGAATCATCATCACCGTCAGTATTGCTACTTACAGAACTTCTCAGTATTTCACATTTGTTTGTACAAATTGCTCGTAGGGAACAAACCTTACAGTTCCTTTGTGATCTATTGAATATATCTTTTGCCAATTTTTTTTTCTTCCTGAACAAACATTTAATAAAATAACATATCAATCTTAAACATAAAATAAATTAGGGAAAAAGAAAAGAAATAATTAGAACATAGAAATAAGGTTGAGAGAAATACTTGAGAGAGAGACCAGGGTATCAAACAGAATTTGAGTTTCCAATTTCTTTGTGTGTATTTTTTCCTTTTCCTGTAGAATATTTCTTCCATAAAATTATTATTTCTTCATACAGTTGTGATTGGTTGTTCGAGGTGTAAAACATTCGCTCCATTTGCAAATTGTGTTCTATCAAATTAATTACTTCTTGGTGTGAAGGTGCTTGAACTTTTTTCCAGTTTCTGGCAATCAATGATTTGCTTGCTAATAGGATATGCCCCAAAATAATTTTTTGTGTTTTCTTAAGACTAACTGGTAGAATATTCAGAATTGCTACTTCTGGATTGCGTTTTAGTTTGACATGCAAAGAGTTTGTTATAAGGTCATAAATTCTGTCCCAGAATGGTCGTATCACCGAGCACTCCCACCATATATGAAGCATGGAGCCTGAAGTATTGCATTCCCTCCAGCATAAGTCCGAGGCTGATGGGAATATTTTAGATATTCTTGTGGGGACCATGTACCACCTATACAAGATTTTTTTAGTTGTTTCAATATGATTTGCATTGTGTGATATTGCTTTTGGGAAGTTTATTGCTTGTTTCCAAGCTGTTGGGGAGAGATTGTGTTGAAGGTCTTTCTCCCAAGCTGCTACGAAAGGTAAATCATTGACCAGATAGATGTCCTCTAATGATTTATAACAGAGTGCAAGGGTTTTTCTTGCTTGGGATCCTTTCTGGCATGCGGTTGTAATTGTGTGTGGATTTTGGGGTGACTCTGTGAGGGTAGGAGAGATTTTACTGAAGAGCTGTCGAATTTGCATTCATTTATGGAATTGTGTGTCTGTTAGGAGGAACTGTATTTTAAGATCTTCAAATGATTTTAATGCATCTTTGTACATCAGGTCTTGTATTTGGACAATACCTGCTGTGACCCACGGATCGAGGCTCAGGTCGGGTATTAATAATTCCAGACATTTAATATGAGAAGATTTTGTTAGTTTTGTTAGTTCAGGGATTTTTTTTGCATAGATGTTCCAAATTAATCTCGAGTTGATTGAGCTCGGCATCCATACACTAGTCCGGTGTTTGCTTTCAGCTGTGGAGTGCAGGGTTTCTGCAATACGGTGGGCTCCAGGGCTTTTCTATCGACAGTCAGTAGGGCCCCCCACCTGTGGTACTGACCTCGGAAGCTCCATCTTCCCACGAGGTGGCAGCACTCACAGACGAGACCACATCCCCGTCTAGAGTAGCACACCCCTCGCGTATAACGAGTGCGCACATTCCACAACCGGCAGGGCTGCCCTTACATCCTGAGGCATGGCTGTCTCAACGGAGGTTCAGGGCAGAAGGAGGGAAGTAGTCAGTGCCTTCCAGGCAAACCTGCTATTCAGCATCTCAGTAGAGGAGGTACTTGCTACTGGTGGGGGGGTTTATGGTACTGAATCCCTATGTAAACCCTGCTCACTTGTCATTCCATGCTTAATTATTCCCAAGCTAGTACCTCATTGTGCTTATCCTACCTGTGTTTATTATCACTTTTGAATTACCTGGTTTGGAGCTATTGGACTCCCTTTTTGTCTATGTTGCCTTCTCATACCCAAACCTTGGCTTTGCTCTTTTTTCACTCAAGAACCTTATCTGCCGGCCCTGACCATTTGGACTCCATTTTGCCTACGCTTTTTACCTACCCCTTTTGCTGTGACACCTGGTTTATGTTCTTTGGGCTCCCCTGTACTACGCTCCCACTTGTCAGCCCTGACAGTGTGATTAACCATATTTCATCTGCATAGCAAAGGCCACTTCATCAGCTGTTTAAATGTCTTAATTGATACACACACCACTAGAGATGCTGGGGTCAGGGAAGATACTCATATAAAACACTGCTTTAGAGACAGACACAGCAGTACTTATGGATCAATGTAAGACACAGGTGAAAAATCATTATAGACTGTATACTGTGTGTCTGCATGGAAAAAAGTATTCTTGTGACAACTTGTTATATACTTGACAAAAAAAAAAGGGTCAAGATCTCGCTTAAAGTTTAGCTGAATAGCAATATACCACAGTCGGCAGATCAATCCCATTACTTGGACAAAGGACAGTAATGCCTATACTATTGTATGGCATGCTTCAAATATATGTAAAAACCTATCAAAAAAAGGTATTACTTTGATTGTATGTTGGTATCAGTTTTTTATTGGTTTACAATATTTCATTTCATGTGATAGCACTCCCTCCATACAATATTTAATGGCCTGTAACAATATCAGATGGCCAAGACAGATTTTACCAAGATATATTCAATACGGCGTGATAAAACATAAAGCAGAAGTGCCAAAATTTAATTTTAATAAAACAATATATCTGTGTTTTAGAGAATATGGTTGAATAGATCATGATAAGGGAGAGGTAAACAGGAAATCAGATAATATGTTTCATTTACTAATTGCTTAACTACACTGTGTTTTTATTCATAGAGTTGATCCAATAAATATGTATTGCTTAGCAGATCATAAAAGCCCTGATTGATATCAATTTCATATCACATAGAAACCATTTCCTAAATGACTTAACAATAACAGAATTGCCATTTTAGCAAGCAAAGGCTTTTAACAAGTTTTAGTCATCATAATAAAAGGTAGCACAATTATTCCAACACATGAAAATAAATAATTTATATCTAATGCTTGTAAACGTCAGTATCAGTGAAAGCAAACCCTGATTGTCCCAAGATGACTTTCTTTTTTGTACTATTTGTGAATGTCTGCTCTGATTGCCGGTAATACACACTCCCTCATGTGACTCATGAATGGAGATGGGCCATTTCCTCCTGCTGCAGCACGCAAGTTTTATATGTTTTGCTTAATATTTTCTAACTCACAACTGTAAGGGTCCAAATAAACGATAACTTTTGTGGTTTTATGCAATGTCTGTTTTCCTTTGCATTTTCTCACTCTAATCTCTTCTATCCAAGTGTGAATGCTGTTCTCGTGAGCATTATTTGCTGTAAACTAGACACGGTAATTTAAAGGGACAGTCTTTTCCCCAAACTCACTGTTGTGCAAGTTGAAGACTACTGCTTGTATAGTGCACTCCCTCAGTGATTATTCTGCATGTTTATTACAGGTACAGCAGCACTAATTATAATGATATCCAGTTTTTTTTTTCATTTAGTCACTTCCTGTGCTGCTGGACAAGAATACATTGTGTGGACTGTGATAAACTTGCTTTTGTACACAGTAGGATCTCTTAACAGTGTAACACATTGTCTGATGACATCACTAGAGAGACAGGAGTTTCCATTCATTTGAATGAAATTATTCTCATGGGTTCCTGCAGCAAAAAAAAATTAAAAATTACTTTTACTCGGTTAATGTGGGCAGTCCTAGTTTCATGCCAACTGCTGTAACTTCACAATTGTATCTAGCTGTAAGCATTTACAATTTTAAGCCACACAAAATAAAAAAAATAAAAACATTTTAAAGTACTTTGAAAGCACAATAATATGCATTAACATTTGAAAGATGCATTTTGGAAACCAGACAGCCCCTTTAAGGCTCTTAAGAGAGTGCAATTTCAACAGGGTCACTGTGGTTATATTGCCATTTAATGATAAATGGACATACTGAAATTACTTGAACCCTGGCATTTGTCATAGGAGGCCACCTTTCCATGAAGTTAGTTCCTCAGATTTGTGCCCTCCTATATTTGTCCTGGTTAACTAAAGGTGCAAAGCTAGGTTGCATTGGAACTTGGAGCAGTGGAAACACGTTCTCTGAACTCATTCTTCACCATCTATTAGTCTGATGGACAAATCTGGATTCAATTGAATTACTATGATACATACCAGTGGCAGACAACTGAATTGTGCCCCAGAGCAGAATTTTGGTTTATTTTCACCAGCTTGGTGGAATAAACGGGTCACAAGGAGAGCTCAGTATTTTTACTTTTATTTCATTATCATAGAGGGATAATGGAACAGGCAAACTATTTGCACACATTATATTATAAGTAATTTAGCAAACATACCAGGACTTTGATGGTTATTCATATGGACATGAGTATAAAAAGTGCAATGTGAATGAAGAAAAACTACATTTAACTTCCCCATTGTAAGAAGTCAATAGGAGATCAGCTGCGAAAGTTAAAGGCTCTGATCCGTACTTAGCAACTACCATATTGCCCTGATTATATGTTTTACACTTAATTTAAATGCTTAAATTAGTCTTGGAATCTAAAATTGTTTTTTTTTACGTTTATGCTTCAGTCAAGCACCGGACATCAGCACCTCACGGGTACTTCTTTCTATTTTATCAGACCTCCACAGTCTTCACGGTGAGGAAGACCAGGAAGCGACACTGCTGAAGTAAAAGTCACAGGTCATGTGAGCCTGCCCTGTTTGTGAAATGCAAACACCCTGCATAATCCCGCACCCTTTATATCGGCCCCCGGGGCACACTTCCCAATTTTTTGACAACTTTTCTGCATGGCTCCCCAACTTTCTTTCCTCTGATAAACCATGTCTCATTCTGGGAGATTTCAACATTCCCAATGACTTAATCAACTCTCCTACCACTTCAAAACTCCTCTTCTTCACCAATGGACCAACTTTCCAACCCACACTGTAGGCCACTCACTAGACCTAATTCTCCCTAAGTCATGTGCCATCTCTATCTTCTCCCATTCTCTGTTCCCCCTGTCTGACCACCACCTTCTTACATTCTATCGAAGCCTACCTCTGTCAACTACTACATGTCTACCTCTGACTGAACTCATCCATCTCATGTCCGGAGGGAGCTGCAAACTCTTACAACAGCATGCTCACTACTGTCCTTGACAACATTGTCCCTGTTGCTGCCAAACGTGCCCGCAGACCCAACCAACAACCGTGGCACATAAAGCAAACACTGTACCTCCAAAAATGTACTTGCACAGCTGTGAGCGTCATTTTAGGAAAACACGCTGCAAGGAGTATTTTCTTCACTATAAGTTCATGCTGGCCTCCTACAACTCTGCTCTTGCACAGTCCAACATTGTTTCTCTACCTTAATATCCACCCTCTCATGAAATCCCAAATGTCTCTTCTCAACGTTTAATTCTCTCCTTGCCTCTCACTTAAAAAATATAAAGTTGACACTATCACGTGTAACTTCACCTCCCGTGACTTGCCCCAACTACCCCCTGCCTCGCTCCTATCCCCGAAACCCACTCTGAATATCGTCTCCCCTGTAGCCGAGAAAGAGGTAGACGATCTGCTCTCCTGCTCAAGATCTACTACTTGTGCGCTAGATTCCATCTCGACTCACCTCGTATCCTCTATCCCCTCTTCTCTGTCCAACTCTAACCCATCTCATCAACCTCTCTCTGTTCTCTGGAATAGTACCGTCAACCTTCAAGCAAGCCGAAATCATACCAGTTTTGAAAACATCTTCCCTAGTCCCACACTTCCATCTAACTACTGTCCTATATCCCTTCTCCCCTTCATGACCAAGCTGCTGGAGACAACTGTGCACCAGCAACTAACAGGCTCTGACTGCTAACGACCTACTTGACCCTTTCTAGTCTGGCTTTAGATACTTACACTCTAATGAAACAGCCCTCAATAGATTATCAAATGACCTGCTAACTGCTAAATCTAAAGGCCAATTCTCAATGATGATCCTCTTAGATCTCTCTACTGCCTTTGACACCGTTGACCACTGCCTCCTTCTTAACAGATTATACTCGGTGGCTTTTCAGTGTTGCTCGCTGGAGCAATATCATAACCTGTTCTGCTCTCTATTCTCTTCCTTGTAGACCACCTCTCTGGGAGAACTTATCCACTCTTTTGGCTTCCAATACCACCTATTTGCGCACGATACTTAGATCTACCTCTCCTCCCCTGACCTCACTCCCTCTGTCATGTCACGTGTAGTTGATTGTCACTCAGCCATCTCCACTTGGATGACGGACTGCTACCTGAAACTTAATATTTCTAAAACAGAGATGATCATCTTCCCTCCTTCAAACTCCATCCATCCATCAATCTCCGTTGAAAATGCTACAATCGTACCAGCCAATGTCTTGTCTGTATTTAACCTACAAAGCGCTCTACTCATCGAGCCCTCCGTACATTGCCTCGCTTGTGAATCGATACTTCCCTGCATGACCTTTGTGCTCCTCAATGGGACTAACGCTCTCCTCTAACCTCATCAACTCTTCCAACTCCCGCCTCCAAGACTTTGCCCAAGCTGCCCCCTCTCTCTGGAACACCCTTCCGCAGAGCATCCAGCTCTCTCCCTCCTTTTCAAAACTTTAAAAAGTCCCTCAAAACTCATCTCTTTAAAGAAGCTTACTACCCAACCCACTAGCATACCAGGCACTTTGGTAGCATGTTGATATTTGTAGAATAGTGTTTCATGGTTGTGTAACTTTCTTATTAATATACTTTTAAATTCAATATTCAGTATTGGTGGCAATGTCCCTTAATAAATAATTTATGGAAAGAAGTCTTCCAAAAGATAGAAGCTTATACGGAAATAAAATTAAACTACAATCTCGAAACAGTATTATTGCACTTTTCTTTAGAACCACTTCCAAAACAACTGAGGCACGGGGTCGAACATATTTTACTAGCAACTAAGCTTTTGATAGCTAGGGCGTGGAAATCAAACGACCCAATTACTTGGCAAAGAGTCAAGGATCAAGCGCTATACCAGTGCAAAAGAGAAAGGGGAGTAGCAGCTCAATACATAATAAACAGTCCAAAATTTGCTGCATGGATCTTATGGATTGAGAAGTTATCTCAATAAAGCAGGAAAGACAATAGGGCGTGACAAGTAAGAGGAAGGAGAATGGGAGTAGGCGGATTGGGAAGAAGGAAAGCTGGAGAGAGGAAGGGAAAAACAGTCACAGAAAAATGAGATCAGAATAATTAATAAGGGAAAACTTATATCCCTGTTCTGAAAGGACCCGTGGCAGGAAACATACCCGCTCAAGAAAAATCCCATTAGGGGTGAGAGAAAAGATAAGGGGAAGGGTGGGGGGAAAGGGGTCCGCGAACAAGAGATAAGAAAGGAACCCCCTAGATAAGAGAGCAACCTAACACAAATAATACATAGCCAGCCCCCCTAAAGCTAAAGCTAGAAAAAGAACAACATAAAGGGTATGGTTCTCGTGTTTATGTTGTATGTCTTGTCCCACGTGACTATATGTTGTAAGGCACTCTGTTTTTTCGTCTTTTTTCCCCTTCTTTTTCTTCTCTCTCTTTTTTTTTTAACTTAACAAGCAAAGTTATTAACCCCTTGGCGACAAAGGACGTGCCAGGCACGTCCTGGGAGAAACTCCCTTAACGACAAAGGACGTGCCTGGCACGTCCTGCAGTGAATGAAGCGGTTTTTGCGATCAACGATCGCGAAAACCGCTTTAACAGTGCTGGTCTATTGCCTCGACATCGAGGCAATAGCCAGCACCGAAATTTATATTTTGGGACCCCCACGATCGCCCCACGGAGCGATCGTGGGGAGCCATATTGATGGAGCAAGCTGCTCCGTCATTATGGCTAAGCCCTCTGCCATAGAAAGAAAGTAACTTCACTTCCGTCGCTCTGAATATGCTAATTTGACTGCCCCTAGTGGTAGTTTAGTAGCATTTCAATGGAAAATATTTAAAATACATATTTAATTAATTAAAAACAGGTTATTTAGCTATATTAGCCTATAGGGTTAAAATTAAATATTTTTTAGCATAAGGGATATGGTTAAAATTAAATTAAAGTTAAAAAATATTAAGGGATATAATAAGGATTAGAGTTGAGGTTAAATTTAGTGTTAGGGTTAAATTTTGGGTTCGGGTTGGGGTCAAAATATCAATATAGGAAAAAACAAAAAAACACTATTTTTGGTTTTTGCCCTATAACTCGCAGAAAAATACCGAAAAATATGGAAACATGCATATTTTTGAACTCGGGAGAACATTTAGAAACTATTTAGACGGGGTCTTTTTTAAATGATTTTATTTGTGTAAATTATATTTTAGGTCAAAGTTAGAAAAAGTGTTTTTAAATTTTTCATCATATTTTATGATTTTTTTTGTAGTAAATTATAAGATATGATGAACATAATGGTATCTAATGAAAGCCCTTCTTATGACGATAAAAACAACATATAATTTGTGTGGGTACTGTATGTGAGAAAGAAAAAAATTACAGCTAAACACAAACACCCTAGAAATGTCAAAACAACCATTGTCACCAAGGGAAAGTCAAGGTGAAAATGTCTTGTCACTAAGGGGTTAATAAAGCTCAAGGGGGAAAGGAGGAATAGGGGAAGGGAATAGAATAGATAGAGAAATAAAGACACAATGATGACTCTAAAGAGGGTACTGACAAAATACTACTTGAAGGTAACTCCCTCAAAAGAGAGAAAAACGGAGTGTCAAAAAAAATATTTTATGGTAATATTATATTTCTTACATAGTATTTCGATAAGTAACACACTAAAGCAGCAAAGAAACACACTGTCTAAACCAGTCATGTCCAAAGTCCGGCCCGCGGGCCAGTTGCGGCCCGTCCTTTACTTCCATACGGCCCCAGAGACACGGCTGATCAATGTCTCTCTCTCAAAAAAAAAAAATTTTTTTTTTTTTTTTCTAAGTCCAATTCTCGCGAGACGCGAGATTTCGGCCGTTTCGCGGGCTTTTCTCTGCAGGGAGGAGGTGTCCGTCCAGGGACACGGAGCAGCAGCTACCAGGTAAGTGATGGGGAGGAGGGTGGTTCCTGGGCATCTGAGAGGCATAATATTACTGGGCATCTGAGAGGCATAATATTACTGGGCATCTGACTGGCATAATATTACTGGGCATCTGACTGGCATAATATTACTGGGCATCTGAGAGGCATAATATTACTGGGCATCTGAGAGGCATAATATTACTGGGCATCTGACTGGCATAATATTACTGGGCATCTGAGAGGCATAATATTACTGGGCATCTGAGAGGCATAATATTACTGGGCATCTGACTGGCATAATATTACTGGGCATCTGACTGGCATAATATTACTGGGCATCTGAGAGGCATAATATTACTGGGCTTCTGACTGGCATAATATTACTGGGCATCTGAGAGGCATAATATTACTGGGCATCTGAGAGGCATAATATTAGTGGGCATCTGACTGGCATAATATTACTGGGCATCTGACTGGCATAATATTACTGGGCATCTGAGAGGCATAATATTACTGGGCATCTGAGAGGCATAATATTACTGGGCATCTGAGAGGCATAATATTACTTGGCATCTGACTGGCATAATATTACTGGGCATCTGAGAGGCATAATATTACTGGGCATCTGAGAGGCATAATATTACTGGGCATCTGACTGGCATAATATTACTGGGCATCTGAGAGGCATAATATTACTGGGCATCTGAGAGGCATAATATTACTGGGCATCTGAGAGGCATAATATTACTGGGCATCTGACTGGCATAATATTACTGGGCATCTGAGAGGCATAATATTACTGGGCATCTGAGAGGCATAATATTACTGGGCATCTGAGAGGCATAATATTACTGGGCATCTGAGAGGCATAATATTACTGGGCATCTGACTGGCATAATATTACTGGGCATCTGAGAGGCATAATATTACTGGGCATCTGACTGGCATAATATTACTGGGCATCTGAGAGGCATAATATTACTGGGCATCTGACTGGCATAATATTACTGGGCATCTGAGAGGCATAATATTACTGGGCATCTGAGAGGCATAATATTACTGGGCTCTGACTGGCATAATATTCCTGGGCATCTGACTGGCACACTATTCCTGGGCATCTGACTGGCATAATATTACTGGGCTCTGACTGGCATAATGTTCCTGGGCATCTGACTGGCATAATATTCCTGGGCATCTGAATGGCATAATATTCCTGGGCATCTGACTGGCATAATATTCCTGGGCATCTGACTGTCATAATATTACTGGGCTCTGACTGGCATAATATTACTGGGCTCCGAGTGGCATAATATTACTGGGCTCCGAGTGGCATAATATTCCTGGGAATCTGACTGGCATAATATTACTGGGCTTCTGACTGTCATAATATTCCTGGGCATCTGACTGGCATAATATTACTGGGCTCTGACTGGCATAATATTCCTGGGCTCCGAGTGGCATAATATTCCTGGGAATCTGACTGGCATAATATTCCTGGGCATCTGAATGGCATAATATTCCTGGGCATCTGAATGGCATAATATTCCTGGGCATCTGAATTGTTTTTTTTTCATCTGGCCTTCAGATATGAAAGGCAGAGTGATTTTACTACTGTTTAGAATTGTCATTCAAATCGTTTGCAATAAAGTTTGCATAAAATAGTTCATTTGTACTTAATTTTAACTGTCAGGCAAAATGGTCGGCCCTCACGCATGTTCACTTCATCAAGTCTGGCCCTCTTTGAAAAAAGTTTGGACACCACTGGTCTAAACAAATGAGTTATACAACATATCAAAAAGTCATCAGACACTGAAAACAAAATGAAAGAAGAAAATCAGAAGGTGTGCTTAGAGCAAGTGATTTCACATACTAAATTAATACTATTACTTGCCACAGTGTAAAGGTTAACGGAAAAATAAAAAAACTTTTATTTTCCAAGCTCTGTTATGGTGATTCTATGACATTATATAAAACACAGATCACAGGCTAAGAAAATATTACAAAAGAAAAGAAAAAAAAGAATTACAATTTTGACAACATAGAATATATTTTTAAAGGAAACAACTAAGCCCTAAAGCCAAAAACTGTCTGTTGCATGATAAATCAGAAGAAGTATTACATGCTAAAATGCAAGACAAAGGGAAAGGTTGACTCTAGGTTGCCTAACCTACCAATACAAAAAATGTACTCTTAAATTGCTTTCACAAACCAGTTTTAATATGTTATTATGTATTTGGGCATTCCTCTTTCCTATTGTCGCCTGTAAAACAGTGTTTCAGTAGCAGTTTAAAAAGGAAGTAACAATTTTGGATGTGTGGTTTGAAAAAATTTTAGAAAGATTTGGAACACTACCAAGCAGTAAAAATGGTTGGAATACACTACACTCCAGAGATGATCGCTGGAATGCAAGGAATGAAAACAACATGGTGTTTCATATATAGCTATGTCATATGCTTAAAGATTTGTTTGCATGTGACAAAGCCCATGCATATGATAACAGCCATGACTTAGTGAGAATTACAATATACCACAGTAAGAGGCTGTGGACAGCCAAGATAAAGTCGCTTTAGGCAATAGAGTTTTCCCAAATCCTCCATCTCAGAATTCATGTTTTAAATTAAAATTCAAAATTTTCAGAATTTTTCTCTCCGTTCATCCAATTTCCCCTTACATTCCATTCCACCTCATCCTATCTATTCAAAATACCGCCTGTGCGCCATCTTCTATCCCTTAGCTCCTCCCACCCGATACAGTCTGGCTCCTACCCTGTCAATACATATCAATATATACAGATGGAGTAGCGCAGGATCTCTCCATTTGTATATGTTGACCTTTTAACTACCGTATTTGCTCGAATATAAGACAAGTTTTTTTTCAGAGCAAATGCTCTGAAAAAGACCCCTCGTCTTTTATTCAAATCGAGGTCAGACTATAAGACATGGATCCAGGTCCCCCGCAGAGCTGCAGGGGACCTGGATCCCCCTCGCTATCAGCAGGTGGATGTCTCCGGTTGCTAGTGGAGGCAGCCGGAGGATGTCTGCACGATACGCGCAGACATCCTCCGCTGCCGCCCGGCACGACCGCCGGGACTTCTATGATGAAGCCGGGTCCTTCCGGCTTGATCATAAAAGTCCCGGCGGAAGTGCCGGGCAGCAGCGGAGGATGTCTGCGTGTATCGTGCAGACATCCTCCGGCTGCCTCCACTAGCCACCAGGGATATTTGGCAGCCGGGGATGTCTGCACGGCTGTCCGTCATAATAGACAGAAGTATCGGGTAGCATGGAGGATGTCTGCACGTATAGTGCAGACATCCCCTGGCTGCCCCCACTAGCCACCAGGGAGCGAGAGACAGGTGAGGGGGAGGGAGGGAGGGGGAGGGGCAGAGAAAGACAAGGGGCGGGAGGGGGAAGAGAAAGACAAGGGGAGGGAGGGGGGGCAGAGAAAGACAAGGGAGGGAGGGAGGGAGAGGGGCAGAGAAAGACAAGAGGATGGAGGGAGGGGGGGCAGAGAAAGACAAGGGGAAGGAGGGAGGGGGGGCAGAGAAAGACAAGGGGAGGGGGGTCAGAAAAAGACAAGGGGAGGGAGGGGGGTTAGAGAGAGAAAAGTTTGGGGGGGAGGGAGACACAACGTGGGAGGGGGAGAGAGATAACGCAGGGGGGGGGGAGGCAGCAATTGGCACATAAAAGGAAATAAAAACAAGAAATGCATTATGTTTAATACCATCATTTTTATTAAATATTAAAATGCAATTTACATGTGAATATATACAAGTTAAACTTTTTTCCTAAAGGAATATCCAAAGTTTGGGGCGTCATCTTATAATCAGGGTCGTCTTATATTCAAGCAAATACGTTAAGTACCCTGAGGAGTAGTGGGAGCAGCTGCTTTCATTTGTGTGGGTACTATTTTTAAAGTTTGAGTGTCACGATTTTCACTTATTTTGTATCTTGACCCATATACTCCAACTTCTTTAACTTGGCTTTTCCCACCTCCACCCATCCCAGCTCCTCTCTCCTGCTCCTACCCCCATACATCTCAGCTATTCTCTCTGGCAGCCAACTATTACTTCTGCTCTTCATCCTTCCTTGTAATTCACTTTCTGTATACGTATATAAAGAGGCATATAGCTCACTCACCTAAAACTGCATTATTGCTATAGCAATGTCTCCAAAGTCCTCTCAATGAGTATCACTGACTTTAGAGCCCCTGTGGAATTTTGTTCAGTGTACGACATAGAGAAATCAAGCTAGATGGAATTGACCCTATAAATATCCGCTGTTTCTAACACAGGTAACACAGACACCCAACATTCCTTCCATCACACAGTTTTATTTTCAGCATTCTCTTACACCACATTAGAAGTCTCCTGTCCCCTACTGCTTTTAGAGTAATGTATCTATCTATACCCTATTTATGGGTTTGTTTTGGTTTGTCTAATTACCATATTTGCTCGATTATGAGACGACCCTGATTATAAGACGACCCCCCCAAATTTGTACATTCGTTTAGGAAAAAAACTAAGCCTGATTATAAGACTACCCTATAGGAAAAAAGTTTAACTTGTATATATGTAAATTTCTTTTTAATATTTAATGAAAAATGTATATTATACAAATGCATTTCTTGTTTTTATTTGCTTTTATGTGTCAATGCGGCCTCTCTCCCGCTCCCCCAGCTGTCTTTCCCCCCCAGCGTTGTCTCTCTCTCCCCCCAAAACTTCTCTTTCTTGTCTCTATCTATCCCCCCTCCCCTTTTCTCTCTGTCCCCCTCCCTCCCCTTGTCTGTGTCTCCCCCCCCCTTGTCTGTCTGTGTCCTCCCCTCTCCCCCTCCCTTTGTCTCTCTCTATCCCCCCCCTGCCCTTTTATCTCTGTCCCCTTTCCCTCCCCTTGTCTGTGTCTCCCCCCCCCCCCTTGTCTGTCTGTGTCCTCCCCCCTCCCCCTCCCTTTGTCTCTTTCTCCCCCCCCCTCCCCTTGTCTGTCTGTGTCCTCTGTCCCCCCCCCCCCCCTCCTCCTTACCTGGTTTCGTTCCCTGGTGGCTAGTGGGGGCAGCCGGGGGACAGCTGGTCCGTCATAATAGACTGCCGTGTCGGGCAGCATGGAGGATGTCTGCATGTATCGTGCAGACATCCCCCAGCTGCCCGATTCTCCCTGGTGGCTAGCGGGGCAGAAGAGGATGTCTGCGCGATGAGCGCAGACCTCCCCTGCTGACGCCTGGCATGATCACCGGGACTTCTGTGACGAAAGCAGAAGTACCCGGCTTCATCATAGAAGCCCCGGCGGTCGTGCCGGGCGGAAGCAGGGGAGTCTGCGCTCATCGCGCAGACATCCCCTGCTGTTAGAGAGGGGGATCCAGGTCCCCTGCAGCTCTGCTGGGGACCTGGATCCATGTCTTATAGTCTGACCTCAATTTGAGGTCAGATTATAAGAAGACCTCGAATGTAAGACGAGGAGGATTTTTCAGAGCATCGTCTTATATTCGAGCAAATATGGTAAGCTGTGAACCCCCCCCCCCCCCCCCTTAAATTAGGTGCTAATCACTGTGTGAATTGTACATTTTAAATGTAATGTACAGAAACCCACACAAAAACGTCTGCAGGTCAGATCATATAATAAATGAATCAGTGTTACATGCATTACGAAACCAGCTGTTGCTTGGTATCCAGCCTGAGGACAGGCTGTGCATTTGAAATACAAGGAAAAGTATGATTGGGTCTATTCAGTAATACAATATGATAATTGCAACATTGGATATCAGTAAGTTTACTGTTAATTCATGTTGCTACAGTGTAAACAATATGTGGCCACCAACTTCTTCAATATCATTTTATCTCAAAAAATAGGAACTCAATTCAGGAAAACTCAAATAATCTCATTGCAAAGAAAAGGTTAGTTTGAGTAGCGAGCTGACAGGCTAGGCTTTAAAAAACTGGCTCATTATCTTAATTTCATTAGACCAGGAGTCCTCTATTCATCCTCCTTACCAGTCTTGCCCAGCACGTAAGCCATTGTTCTATCCATTGCATGGATCCCTCTGGGCTAGCCAAGTGGCCATTCTGGGAAAAGCAGAGAATCTGGCCCCTTTTTGGCTCCTGCTCCCATCATGTACCCCACCTATGCAGAATGTGCTGTCTACACACCTCTGCTCAGTGCTGTATTTACCACGAGGCATCCTAGGCGGATGCCTATGGTGGCAAATTTTGGAGCACTGAAAAATAAATAAATAAATAAATTAATTAAAAAAAAAAAAAAAGCGGCCCTTTAAAAAAAATAGACCTCGCTTGCAGGCAGAGACAGAGGTGAGAAGGGATCGGAAGATCCCCCCTCACCTCCGCTCTGCCTGCCAGGCTGCACGGGGAGCCGAACAGGCAGCACAGAGAAACCTCTGTGCTGCCTGTTCGGCTCCCTGTGCAGTCTGACACGGAAGTGCCGACACTCACGAGATGGGCGCGCTGACGTCATACGCGCGCCCGGTCACGTGACCTGTCGGCACAATCGCCGGGAAGCCGAACAGGCAGCATGGAGGGACCATGCTGCCTGCCACTAGCCACCAGGGAAAGGTAAGTGCTGATGGGAGTCAGAGTGTGTGTGATGGGAGTCAGAGTGTGTGTGATGGGAAACAGTGTGTGTGACTGAGTGTGATGGGAGTCAGAGTGTGTGTGATGGGAGACAGTGTGTGTGACTGAGTATGATGGGAGTCAGAGTGTGTGTGATGGGAGACAGTGTGTGTGACTGAGTGTGATGGGAGTCGGAGTGTGTGTGATGGGAGTAGGAGTGTGTGACTGAGTGTGATGGGAGTAGGAGTGTGTGACTGAGTGTGATGGGAGTAGGAGTGTGTGACTGAGTGTGATGGGAGTGTGTGTGTGATGGGAGTATGAGCTTGATGTGAGTCTGAATGATGGGGCATGTCTTAGGTGTGTAACGTGGGTGTGCAGCTTGGGTAGGGGGGTGCCCGGATTTTGTCTGCCTAGGGCAGCACAAAATCAAGATACACCACTGCCTCTGCTAGCACGCTGCAATGCATACTTGTGCTGTTTTTCAAGTAATGCAGCTATAAAAGCTCTAGATTAGTGAAGTCTTGATAATGTTGTATTTTTATGGCACCCACATACTTTAAAAATTGCCAAGAAATTGGAATTGATTCTTTGTGTCATTTGTTCAGCAGAATCTTTAATAAAACTATAAAGCTTAGATGAAAGTAACAAACTGTTTTGAATAGTGTTTTTAAAATGTACGTGCAGGCATTGCAGGTGATAAAGCTAGTGTAAAAAATGTAATGTTTAAAAAAAAAAAATCTCTTTGGAAGCATTATTGAAGGTTTGTGAGGTCTCCAAATCAATGTTAAATATGATTATAAAATGGTTTTTATTTCAAAGCATGTCCTGGGTACATACCGTATTTATCGGCGTATAACACACACTTTTTCTCCCTGAAAAGAGGGAGCAAATGATGTGTGCGTGTTATACGCCGATTGGTGCCTGAAAAAATAAAAAAATTCTAAATATACCTCGTTCCTGCTCTGTCCCCCGGTGCTCTGAAGCTGCGTGGCTGTGAGGGAAACGTTGTGAGCTCCCCTCCAGCCGCGCGGTCAATAAAAGTGTGTATTTTTAAACACACTTTATTGTTCCGCGCAGCTGGAGGGAAGCTCACAACGCTTCCCTCACAGCCACGCAGCTTCAGAGCACCAGGGGACAATACAGGAACGAGGTAAGTACTGGGGTCTGGGGAAGGAGGGTGGCATAACAAGCATACTAAGGGGCAATATCCTATTACATGGCATATTGGGGGCAATATCCTGGCATATTGGGGGCAATATCTTAGCATTTTAAATGGCATATTGGGGGCAATATCCTGGCATATTGGGGGCAATATCCTGGCATATTAAATGGCATATTGGGGGCAATATCCTGGCATATTAAAATGGCATATTGGGGGCAATATCCTGGCATATTGGGGGCAATATCCTGGCATATTAAAATGGCAAATTGGGGGCAAAATCCTGGCATATTAAATGGCATATTGGGGGCAATATCCTGGCATATTAAATGGGATATTGGGGGCAATATCCTGGCATATTAAAATGGCATATTGGGCTTCAAAGCTCTTTATTTGAAATTTAAGTTTTTTTTCCTTCTTAAAATGAGGTGCGTGTTATACGCTGGCGCGTGTTATACGCCGATAAATACGGTATATATCATTAATAAATATATAGTGCCTTGCCTTTGCAGCATTCCTGCACATGCTAAAGTGTTTACATCAATTTCTATAAATCTGTTAAATTACCTTTATGATGATGGCATGTTATATAACAGTATCCACTGAAATGACAGATCTGAAGATGAAGCTTTTAAAAATGTCAGAACAGAAACAAGGACTGACAGATGCTGATTGCTTAATTATTTTAGCATTGTCATTACCAACGTTATCAGATAAGACAGCAGAAAACTGCTGTACTCCTCTGAAAAAAAGGACAGAATGTTACACTGCTGGAATGTGCATTGGCTGCATATAAATACATTGGGAGGGATGTTTTAAAACAACTCCCCCCACTGAAAAGTGTCAGGAAGTGGAAAAAAAGATGCAATCGCTGTAAATCCCGACACTTTCCAGGACCAATTCTCTGACACAAAACTTTATATACCAGCTGCGCCAGCGCAACCCAGAACTGTGAAAACGGTTACTAAAACAACAGCAGTAACTGTCGAGGAAACAATGATAAGACATAATTTTTTTTTTTTTACTATACATAGTACAAAATATTTTTGGACACTATACTTGGAACAGTCATGAGCAAATAGGTACAATTTTTTTTAATTACAGTTTTTACCATTTTACTTATACAGCAGGAGAATGGTATATGAAATACCTGCATATTTTTAAAAATAGCTATGCACTAACAATACAATAAAGGAAGATAGCAGTTAAGTGAATTAACAATGTTAGCAAGATCAGCCCCCATGGGTAGCAATTGGAGAGCCTTTCTCTAATCATTCAGTGGTGTTTTCTGTCTTAGAGAATTAGTCATGTTCGACAGAGGCAGTAAAGTGTTGGAGGGGCTGGTGGCCGTGCTCCCTTGGCTCTATGGTCATAGAATATTTCCCTCCAACGGCATTTGACTTGTGCCCTGATTAGTCTTTGGTGTCTTGGAGGTCTCCTCCAGATTTTTTTTGTCTATCCATAGCACAGCCTCTTGCTCTAGCAACAGTTTTAGGTGTAGATAGCACGGAGCTCTCGATGAATGTGTCAGCCATCTTGATCTGTCAGCTCCGCTCCACAGATCATGGAACATAGTAATGATATTAACAGTGCATAAGTATCAGTCTCCATATCAATCCGTAACCAAGATAAATAAAATATGTTGCAATCTCTCTGTACAGGATTCAGACAAAAGAAGCAATCGGTTTTGCGGAAGGAGCTCCCAGTCAGCACTTATGTATAAAGTAAGCCAATTTTAATTGACAAAGAAAGGCTGGTACAAAAAAAGGTAGAACCGAACACAGTGAAAAAAGACGCCTTACGCGTTTCGTGCTTCAAAAGCATTTAATCTTAGGCTCTCTCTGTACAGGTCGGCCTCCAACTTAAATCAAGTTTCTCTCCTTGAAATTTCAGCGACCAAGATGATAGAGATTTTTTTCCCCCTCCAAGTCAAACTAGGGTGTTGAAACTCGGCCACCTGGCAGTGGTGCATACTGTGCACCCACCTAGGATCAGCCATGAGACCCTGGACACCTCTCTAATAAGTGGCACCCGGGCGGACCACCCTTCCCATCCCCTGTTAGTCTGCCACTGGAGCGGTGTAAAGGTCCACAGTAACAGATTTGTTATCCAGTCCCTTTTTGAGGGCATCTAATTGAGCACCACCTTTTCCGGCAGTGAATACCATACCTTTATCATCTTTAACATAAAGAATGCCTTCCGCTATAGTAGATGAAATCTCCTTCACTCAAGTCTTTGCAGGTTACCCTGTGTCCTTTGTGCCATTTTGTTAATGAGCAGACTTTAGAGAGCCCATTGTATGGACCCTGAACATATTTATGTGATCATATTTCCTCTAAGACACCGTTCCTCTAATGTGTGCAAATGTAACTTTTCTAGCCCCTCTTCAGGACTTTTGGCAATAGTCTTTAAATTAATTATTGATTAAGCAAAAATAAACCTTATCACGGACTCTAATTGTATTTATACATCAGTGCATGTGTGTAAAGCATTGGTAGCTAACAAGAATGTCTCCAGCACTGTTCTCCAGCCTATCTGGTTAGCCAAAATCTGCATAGGAATTGTGGAAACTTTAGTTAAACATCAGCTGTAAGATCTACCCCATGGCTCCCCTTAGTTTCTAGTATGCTACATGGGACATCCACTCCCATCACAATCTGAAATATCTATGAAATACATACAGAGATCATAAATAGTAATGGATGTCAGAGACAAGTAGGTGGAAGCTGTGAGAAAATGTAATGCAGGTACAAATTATGGAATAAACTCAGTAGAAGGTGAACTGCACATGTAAGGCAAAACAATGATCTAATCTTACCAACACTGCTATTAATCCCTGATGTTTGCAGTTCACCTTCTATAGTGAATAGATGTGTATGTGTTGGTTATGTGTAAGACTGGTTATATTACAACATAACCAACTTTATTTTTTTTTATCTTAAAACCACACACTAAAGATGTATAAAAGTCATACCCTAAACATAGTCTATTTGTTTTCATTATATATTTCATTATAAAAGACAAGCTGGCAGGTGTTAGCATTCTCTACAGTAACATATAATACATTAAGTAACACTTAGGTTTGCCCGAATCTGTGCTGAAGTCGTAAAATGTGGGATTTCGAAGAAAACCTGGCCAGGTTTTAAACACAAGACACCAAAAAGAAAAGGGATGCGTTTCGACTACTTCCTCAGCCTAAACAATGGCATCCAGCACAGAGACGGCAAGGGAGGTCCAAGTTTTTGTAGGACCACTTCCGGAAACAAAACATTTTTTTTGTTGCATTCCATTTTCCGGTTGGCCAGGTTTTCTTCAAAATCCCCAATTTTTCGAGTTCATCGCAGATTCAGGCAAACCAGAGGTGTGTATTACCAATACAAGTATCCTGTTTCATTTATATGCATTCATTTGCAAGCATTGTATTTGCTGTCTTTTATTTATATTTTAGACTATTGAGATTTAGCACAGTGCAATAACTAATATGCATTTTATATGTTTAATGTGTTTTTTTCTGTCCATATTATTATACATTTATATTTATATGTATTTTTATATGTCTATGTATTAAATATATTTTTATACCGCTATATATATGTTGTGGAGTTTAAATTTTTTCCCCCCTGTTTTATTACACCTGTAATTCGTTATAGCACTGTCAATTTAGTATTTACCAAATCGTTACGTTTTGTTCCTAGCCACCGATCACTAGGTGATCAGTAGCTAGGAACACAAAGGCAGGGTCCCTGCCGAAAGATGGTGTCACGGAGGCATGCCTGAACCCGGAATTTCGGGCACAGCGCAATTAAGTCAAATATAGCCGGTGTTCACTTTGAGCACCGGCTACATTCACCCTCTCAGACTGAGGTCACTCAAAGTGGCCTCATCTGACAGCTCATCGCAGGGTGTCGCGATGAGCTATTAAACGCAGGACGTTCTATGCCATCCTAGCGTCTTTTAGGTACACTAAAACCTGGATGGCATAGAACGTCCTAGCATTACTAAGGGGTTAAAGTGCCACTAAAGTTTGTTTTGAACTTCTGCGTCATTAATTAAAGCAAAAGATAAAAACCTGGTGCCACCTGTCTGTAGTAAACCCACGTACATCTTTGCACATACATATATACATCCAGGTTTAGCTCTGCAACGACTTTTTAAACTCTCAGTAGATGTCAACGTACTGTTTCTGTGATTTGTAGGCGCTAAGAAGATAGTTTAAAAATCTTCTAACATGTTAGAATGTTAAAGTACTGAATCACATGCAAAAATAACCATATGTTTTGATAAAACATTTTATACTATAACAGCCACTTTTAGAAACAAAATCCTTGCCATCTTGAAAACATCAGTATCTAAATCTGTGTGTATTAGATCCCTGCAATTAATGCCATTTTAGTAGAAATGTGAATCAAACCTTTGAACCAGATGAAATATAAGCTGCAGGCAAGTGAATATATCCAATTAAAAATAGAAATATTGCTCTACATGGCTCTGGCTTGTCAGCCACAAAACTATGTTTGTTAAACCACCTCTGTCACTAAAGTATTACAAAACGGTTCTTTAAATCAGTCTTTATTTTTAAATCCTGATTAAATGTTACAACCACCAAAGGAACTCATTAAATTTCTCCTTAGGAAGGATTGTGTTATACTTATTTCTGCACTTTTTATTGTGTAAATCATAAAAAATAATGCAACTGAAACATTTTATTCAATGTAATAAAAATGTATTTATACATTGTGCAAAATGCATAGATTGACAGAAAATGTGTGTCTCTGTCTCTGTGTTGTGTCCTGTTTCTGATATCACTTGTGGTTTGACCTGCAAATGAACTACTCTCAATGGGAAATGTGTAATTTGCACAATACAAGGTACAGGTGATGGAGCCCCTTTACAAAAGGTAATGTCAAAATAAATAAATATAAATACAATGTAAAATATATATTTCTACAAACCTAAGTAATTTGGACAACGGCATAAAATGTAAAGAGTAGGGTAGCAACAGGCTCCTCTGGTGTCTCTCTTAAATTATATAGAACAATGCTACTCTTAATAAAATGTAGACACATTGTAAAATATAAACAAATGTATATAAACAGTGCTCATATGCATACACACAAACCACTCTATATAAATAGATATTTATTAGCCTGAAAAACCCTTTATCAGAAATGCTTAAACATCCCCTCCAATCTGAGTATACTATGGATCACACAATAAATCATAACCCATAAAGCTATTTACAGCTGAGGTGTGTTTGTATGTTGTGTTTGTCAAACATAGCAACAACTACCCTTTTCTATGTCACAATAATTTACAAATCAGGAGATAACAAGCCAGTTGACAAACTACAAGCAATGAATATGGCATTGAGGCTTTAGTTGGACACCTTACATTTTTGTGCCAGCCCTAAAAGCGCTAATAATAAAAAGAACACCTAAATATGCTGATTAACACACAGATCTTAAAACAAACAATGCTTGGAAATAAACAAACATTTATATTAAAATGTTCAAAGTTACATAATAAACAGTTAAAAATGCATATTGTTGTGATAATCCAAATATAGGTTCAGTTCATGCACACACATATAGAAATGCGTATCTATGAATAGTAATGAGTTTCAGCTGTCAAACCGCTTGCTGTTGGAGAGATAAGATCATTTCTCTATCATTTAGAAAACAGCACTAAATAGCACAAAGAGAATGACAAGTAAAGCACCTATTTTGCTTCATTTAAATGATAGGTTTTTTATTTCACCCTCTATAATAATTCTCATATTTTCCATATATCATTTAAATTGTACAGTGGTATTTTAAACTACCTTTTTGATAAAAATCACATTTCAGATTACGTTCTGAAACTAGAAAGAAATTCAATATGTAATTAGTGCAATGCTATTTATAGCTTGCTCTTAAAATCTGTATCTGTTGGAAATGTTTCTCATGATGATAAATTGAAATTTGTAAACTATTTTTCCCAACCAAAGACTGTTGTGTCGACAGTAAAAGGTTGAGGATGGTCGATTCCAACTGTCTACCTGAAGGTAAAACCTTAGCATAGAAATGACCAATTGATAGGATTAGTTTAATACATAAAAATAGGATGCAATATAATGTGCCCCATAAAAGCTACAATGTAAATGCTGGCCATATGTAAATTTCACTTCAAGGGACATTAAACTTTTTTTCACTTGTGCTTCTAATATAGAATTGTTTTTTGTGTCTGGTCCTCAAATTACATACAGTACTTTTAGAAAACAAAAATATTTTCACTGTAGGTGGAATTGCCCCTTTATGTGGCAGTTTTAACATCCGGCGATCAGACATTTTTGTCTCCATGCAGAACCCTCTTGGGCCTATAGGACAGCTGCCTTTCCAATATGGCACTGCTCTGTTGTGGGCAAGAGTTTTGGAAGTGGTGAATCAGCAACATATATATGTGGATTACATTAAGCAAGAAAAATGAAAACAAACAGTGCAGAAGTGTAAAACAGCACTAGTTAATAAAGGGTTAATATACATTTGTTTATCCAGTTATTTTTTAAGACTGGACTGATCCTTTAATTAAAGCTTCAGCTAAATGAATTATGGGATGCATTTGGTTTCCCTGTTTCAACACATGAGAGGACAAGAGAAAGACAGAGATCCCACTCATAACTTTTCCTGCTATTTTAGATTAATGTCTATAGATGTTCCATGTACATTGTGTACATCAGTAAATTGTTAGGTTTAGTCCAAGGCTTGACAAGTCCCAGGAGCCAGGGTACCTTGGCTCCTACATTCCCTGTTGCTGAATCCTAACTTTTGTTATTGTCTTACATACCACCCTATGGAAGCACCATTTACTGTCTCCTAAAATATACTAGGTTGGCTCCCAAATTGTTCTGCCTGACATGTATTTGTCCAGCCCGGGTTTAGTCTATCCTGTTCATTTTCCAAGACATATGCCTGTATTACAAATTAGATTTCAATAACCATGCTGTGCTAACATGGATATTAACACCAAACACAAATTTAAGAGCAGTTTAGTTACCATGAAATAGCTTAAAGTAGTTGGTCACTCTATGAGAAAAAGGGAATTTTTTATAATGTACAAGCACACAAATCACTTCTAAAAAGTTCTAGGATCTGATTGCATACAACACCTTTGCGACAATGGACGTATCCGGCACGTCCAGCCGGCAACTCCGTTGCTGACAATGGACATGCCTGGCACGTCGTGTGGTGGAAGGAGCAGTTTTTGCTCCATTGCCTTGATGTCGGGGCATTAGGCAGCACCGGAATTTTTTATCTAGGGCACCCCTGATTGCTCTACGGATTTACAATTAAATTAGGGTTAGCATAAGGGATTACAATTGAATTTAAACCAGAATAAGTTAAGGGTTAGGATAAGGGTTAGAATTTGGGTTAAATTTAGGGTTTGGGTTGGGGTCAAAAGGTCACTGTAGGAAAAAAAAAACACACTATTTTTGCCATATAACTTGCAAAAAACTGCAGACAAACATGGAAACAAGCAGATTCTGAACTCGGGACAAAATTTAGAAACTATTTAGATGGATCTTGTTTAATGATTGTATTTGTGTAAATAATTTTTTAGGTCAAAGTTAGAAAAAGTTTTTTTTTTTCCATCATATTTTATGATTTTTTTTGTAGTAAATTATAAGAAATGATGACCATTATGGTATCTAATGAAAACTCGTCTTATGAAGATAAAAACAACATACAATTTGTGTGGGTACAGTATGTGAGAAAGAAGAAAATTACAGCTAAACACAAACATCCCAGATATGTCAAAACAGCCCTTGTCAACAAGGGAAAAACAATGTCATTCAAAAATACACACATTGTACTAACAGTTGTTGAGCAATGCCAGTCATGTGCTCGGGCCCTGCAACAACACTTTGGACATCTGTGTGGTAACTAAAGCGCCTCTATTAATCATAGATTTGATAGCACACCAACGAGAATCATATTTCACCACTGTTTGCATAAGAGTAATTTTTTTGTTGAGTCATAACCAAGATTACATAAGTAATGTGCAAAAGAATGATATTGGGAAGGGAGGCAGAATTTACTGCAAACATACACTATATACATAAGTGTCAGGTTCTGTGGCTCTTGCAACACTCATATTATGCCAAATACAATACAACATGGAGTAAAGAAATGTGGGAATTATAATGTACCTTTTCACAGATTCTGAGAACCATTGCATTAGGCCTGAGATATTATAACTGGTATAAATGTGAACTTAGATTTAAAGGGCTCCACAGCAGAAATTTTAAAAGGAATTTTAACCAGGAACAAGTCAGATTCTATTGATTAAAACTTGGTTGGAGAAGTTTAGTACCTCTTTAACTAGAAATTATACATAATCAATGTAACATTTAAATAAATAAACATTTAAATATATAAAGGGAATCAACACAGTAAAGGAGGAGAAAATATTTAAAATAAGAAAAACTACCACAACTAGAGGACATAGTGTTAAATTAGAGGGGCAAAAGATTTAAAAGTAATATAAGGAAGTATTACTTTACTGAGATGGTAGTGGATGGATGCAATTGCTTTCCAGGGGATGTGGTAGAGGTTAATAACGTGAAGGCTTTTAAGCATATGTGAGATAGGCACAAGGCTATCCTAGATATAAGATAGGGATCAGGGGACTAAAAAGTATTTTAAAAATTGGTCAGACAAGATAGACCGAATGGTTCTTATCTGGCAACATATTCTATGTTTCTATGCTAACAGCTGGTATCTTTGTAACACATTCTATTAAAATATCACATTTTTCATTAGTAAACAAATATTGATAGCTTGTGTCAGTCTAATAATTAACCATGTTACCGAATAGATGAAAGTGCATTGTGCAGCTGAATAGATGAAAGGGCAGTGAACAGTACAATGTTTTGCAAAAGAATGCTTGGTGTATTTTTTAGACAAGACCAGAACAAAAATAAAATGTGAATAATTTGATATCTGCAAGGACTGTGTTGATGATGAAGATGCTAGTTAGAAATATAAGTAAACATGCTATTTATAACACCAAGCATTATCTTATTTGTTCCCTCTGTGTGGTTTGTTATAAAAATGTTCAACTGGAAAACACATGTATAGAAAAGGAATCTGAATAAAAATTATTTTATTTTAATTTCTAAACTCACAAGCATAAACATTTTGGGCCCTTGCCTCTCTTCTCGACATTCTAAATTCTTTGATTATAAATTTCTTATCTCATATGTGCCCCATTGTGGGCCTAGACTCCTCTGTTCCTCTTGTCTACCTTTTTTTTTAGAAGGTCTGATGGGGCTAGTCAAGAAAAAGGTGAGTTCCAGGTGAGATGAACATTTCTTCTCACTAATTTAACTTTACATTGTGCAGGGACAAACATGATGAGTTTCCCCTGCTAAGCAAACCTGCCAGGTTTGTCCCTGTACTATGTATAGCTGAGTTGGTGAGATAAATGTTCATCTTACCTCAACTCACCTGTTAGTGAATAGCCCCTGATGTGTTTAGTGAATAGATGATCTCCTCAGCTATAAATATTGCATGTTTAAATTGCAGTAAAAGTATTTTATAAAATATTCCTGTTCTAATAGTTTGTGAACTGCATAAATAGCCGTCTATAGGTTATAAAGCCACCTAAATATTCTTGGAGCGTCTGGTATTAGTGACAAACACTAATAAATAATAATTTGATTACTGCAGATACTGCATACGGGCCCACTATCCCTCGGTTCCAATTTTCATTATCTGTTGTTCGAGACACTGGAAAATAATTACTGCTCATGTGCAGTAGTGCTGATACTTCGATTGTCAAAGCTACTGCACATTCATGGTGGAGTCCTTCCAAGCTATAAATTAAATTACCTGTACTTATGCTAAGAGAAAAACTTTTCAAATTTGCAGTCCCAACAAATCGTTTCAGAAAAAGATAACTTTTTCTGGATAAATAAGATGAATATCCGTGCCTGTACTTCTGTGAGAAAATGTATACAATCTATAACATACTATCCATACATTCCTTTGCAAGAGAAAATCATCTTCGTTCCCTCTTCAAATTACAACAGCAGCTTATTTAAAGCGACAAAGACCCTCCAAGGAAGCCTGACAGAGAAATACATCAGGGCACTTGTATTGCCATTTTTATGGTATTTATTGGTTTTAATATTTTTGCTGTAAATATTAATTGTCCAATTACACGGTAAATCTGTGTTATTTACTCACTTTGCATAATGAGTAAGCGCTATATGCGCGAAACGCGTCAATTGATCCGATTGCCACAATTTCAATTTTTTCTGCTTTGTTCATCTGCATGGATTTGATTATATTAAATACCACTTTTTGAACATTGAACACTGCTAGTGCCTGTCTGCCTTTATTCATCATTTGCTGTATAATTTACCTGCCTGCAATAAATGTAATGGTATCATTAGCATGTTAGTTCCTAAATCACTAATTATTCAGCATCAGGGATTAACCTTGTGATCTCTTAGATTCTCTAAATGACAATCCCATTCCTGAATGTTTCAAAGGAAACTGTTGCTTATCTGCTGACAAAGCAATTTTGCTTGTGTTTTCCTTTCTGCAGGTAGGACATGGAAGTATTACCTGAAGGGCACAACATGAAGTTAGTTTCAATGTTTGCATCAACATAAAAAGATGTGCGAAACCAAGGAAGTTCCATCTCTACCACTGCTTACAGCTTTGCATGGAGAAATGAATTTGACTAGTAAACATTTAAAACAACAGAAAATATGTAGCATCTGCTGTTTACATTGAAATCACTAAAGATAGGCATATTGCTGCATGTTTCAGAGTTACTGTGCAAAAATAGTATTTTCTTCTGCTCTATTTCACAGTTTCACTTTTATGTGGTTATTTTCCTCATAAACATTATATGTCTGCAACTTCCAGTAATGCATGTATGAAGTTATCCAAAAATAACACATGACCTTCGCATTCTGGAATGGGATAAGAGCTTTGGGAGCGCCAGTCCACTGGCATCTAGAGTGCAGTGCATTGGCCAATTCAGATGTGTTTCCATTACAGATTTTGTATGTGCTACCACTACTATGGAACTATTCAAAATCTAAACTCAAAAACAGATTTCCAAAGGGTCTATTTGAAAAGTTAAAGCTGATAAAAGGAACAAAATAATAATAGTATAATGGACGGTGCTAAATTAAGTTGACACTGAATAAATAACAAGTAAAAATATATTTTATTTCATAGAGCAAAGGCAAGGCTAAAATAACGTTTCTATGTAATATTTTTTATGGTTCTTTTTAATCAATGTATAATTTTTCATGTGTATTTTAATAGTCAGGACATGAAAAAAAATAGAGAAATATCAATGAATCCTTCCTGGTAACATAATTTATAAATAAAATAATCGTAATGTTTATTATGTATTTTTATTTATTTGCTTTTAAATGAATTCAAATTGCTGCTAACCCATAGGATATAATGTGTAACTTTGTCTTTTTCTTTGTGGTGGCACTGGAGTAAATGTTCTCTATATATGTTATGTGGATTCTGTGTATTTACTTTTAATCCAGACAACCATCTGAATGCAATCAGTGGTTTAAACATCTATAGTTTCAGAGGTCTACATCTGGGGCTGCTACATGGTTGCTACAGTCTCCTGGCTATTTAGATGATAACATGGGTTTATTGTAGCTATATACAGGGTTGGTATCTCTTATCCAAAATGCTTGGGACCAGAAGTATTTTGGATTATCATTTCGGATAACTGCTCATTTTCACCAATTTGATAACTTATCGCCACCCCACATTCATGAAATACAGTAGTATCAATGCACATACTGTATAGAGCAAATACCTCCCTTTTACGGGGATGTAGCTTTGATGTGAGAGATCGATGGGAACCTGCCATCAGTGCGTAAGGCCTGCACACGTACTCTTTGTGGGCATGGGGTAATCTGAGCATTCATGGAAAAGCTATATTGCAGCTTAAGGGTGCTGTACACTGAATAAACTGTTGTGCGCTTGATTTTGACACGTGTGTCGGGAAAAAAAGTATATGTTATGTTTAACTGAAAGATTACATCAAGTGTAGGCATTTTAAATTGAAATCCTTTAATCAAATAACACAAATACAGTGCCTTATTGACATCGAGAATCTTGGGTCAGATCTGACCCACCTGACCCAAAACGTCTGCCCCCTAATAGACCTATACAAACAAAGAGAGCTCAGTACAGTGCATTATTTGTATTTGTTAATCAGAGAATTTCTATTTAAAATGCCTACACTTGATGCAATCTTTCAGTAAAATATAACTTCATTTTTGCAGACAGAAGTCATTTAATTTATGAATTTCCTTCTTCCATGTTACCATAATGTATGTATAATTTTAAAATATTTTTTATTCTCTATATTTATAGTGTAAACAATGACAGAGCCCAGCTCACATTCACATATAAGCCTCAAAAGCTGCACAACACATGGAAACCAATATAGTGTGCCTATCCTTGTAGTGAAATGGTTAGAAACCCATTTACCATCACTCCAGTTCTGTCCCAGCAACCCTTTCAAACAGGAAGTAGCCCTGCTTTCTCTCTCTTTGACATGGTCCTGCCTGGAATACTGGCTGCAGGCAGGAGAAGGGGAGGCTGAGTCAAAGAAAACTGAGATGTTAAGTACATTACATCAACAATTTATTTATATATTATTGGAACATTCCACCTTTTTTAACCCTTGCTTCCTTGAACTTTTAAGTAAACCCGATGTGTATCTTAATAGATACACACAGGTTTACTATCTGCTGTGTCTCACATGCGGGACACAGCAGTTCCTGGTTGTCACCTGCGCGCGCTCAGCCAATCAGAGTGGGGCCCTAGTTAATGTCCCCCCAAGTGATCCCATGCAAAAATGAGAGGCTCTCTCTGCACTAACAGTGAGAGCCAGGAGCCAACCAGATGGCTGCCTGCTTCCTATGGAGGCATGGCAGTTGTCGGTCTGAGGATAAACTGGAATGTACTATCAAAAGTACACGCCAGTTTATCCTCACAATAGGAACTAAAATTTCACTTGTGATTCTTTATTAGAAGCACAAGTAAAAAATAACATTTAGTGTCCCTTTAAGATTGTTGCACTTAGTACAGAGAATAAAGGGGTCTACATCCTCAATTAGATGAACAGAGACAGACTGATACATCAAGTACAGAGCCAGGGAGGTGTATAGCAGTCAAAAAAGTTAGGAGATAGATTTTGGAAGCCATGGCTCCCATGATTTTTATTTGTGATTAGACCAAGGGTGGTCAAAAGCGGCTCAGTATGGTGTGTCCCAACTAAATTAACTATGCATAAAACTGATCAGACTGTCAGTAAACTACAAAATCATATGGCTCCTACCACCATCAAAAACACCTAAACTAAATAATCATTGTATATTTATAAATATACATGTGTGCACGTAGAGCTCCACAACAATACATCTCATGGTTGTTTGCGGTATGTTTTAGGCATATTTTTAAAACAGTATATGAGGGGCATTCAAGTTTTATCTAAAGTGGACAGCAAGATTAGAAATGTATATGTGTATCAGGCTTAATAGTTTTTCATTTTATTTACTGTAAGGCTGAAATATAGCTTGTTAGCCATAGAACATTTTTAACATGTTTATATGGCAGTATTACAAAACAGTTAATATAAACTGTAGTCAAACAAAACCATGATTTTATAATGCTAAAGAAGATATGAGTAGTTAAGTCAGGTGGGCTGTGCGATGGATGCCCCTGCAATATATGGTTTTAGATAAATTATGTATAACTTATGTCTCACTAGTGTGGTTCATTACAAAAAAATGGAATATTAAGGGGTCAACCAAACTCCTAATAAAAAAATTTAAAAAAACATAATATTTTGGAGTATATATATATAACATTTGTGTATATGCAATGGCATGACACCGTATAGGGGGTTTCTCATGACGCTTCCAATTTGTACTACACATACATTAATACACTCAAACCCACATTTACAGTAGGGTGACCACATTGCTGTTTTATCCAGGAATGCTTATATTAAATGTATACTCAAGGGCTGTAATCCGTAAAATGTAGATGGTTGGTAGTTATCAAATGCACCTGGAGTATTTTTCATAAGTGTCCCTAATTAAAACAGACGTGGTCACTTGTATATGTACACATTAACAACATGGACACATTAAAAATGTCATAATGCCTGCACCCAGTAACTATTATACCAGTACATATAATCATGCGAATCCATACATGCATTGACATTTGTGATCTTACATACAAACAACACAAATACATTTGTAACCATACATAGTAATAGTAGTAATAGTAACTAAAGGGCAATGAAATGTCCTTAAAAAACATGTCCCCTTCCTCCACCTGAACCCAAGATGTATCTTTATACTCTTGTCTCTGCCTCAGAGTTGAGGCAGTCTTGGACTGAAGGCTGTTGCATGCTGACACTGCCTTGTCTAGGGGTCTGAATGGAGCCCTTGTTTTCAGTAAACAGTGGTTAGTTGATCCCTGTAGTTAAGGTCTATATTAGACAAGTGAACAAAATAAAGAAGTTTGGTTATCCTTTAAGAGCATTGGAAAGATGCACTGCTGTTCCCTAGTTAAGGAGGGCCAGTAGGATAGGACAGTGTGTGCCTCATGACCTCATAATGTCACTCAACAGCCCTCAGAACAGCAGCTGCAAAGTGAGACATAGGAGGTTATTTACAAAAAAGTAAATTATGGAGCAAAGTTCTAATAGTGGAGCAGTCGCCATGGAAACCAATTAGAGCACTTTTCAATTACACAATTGACTTTAAAAAAAGTTCACCCTGGTGTTTAGATTTTGTAACTGCAACACTGTGGGAAATAAATAACAAAATGTGTGCAAGTTACATACACCTAACTTTCATTATTTATATGGCTTTATTTTAGAAGCACAGTCAATCAAATGCAAACTTACATTGCTGGAAGTGTCCCTTTAAAGTAGATGCTGGACTTCAGTCATAATAAATAATACATGATCTTCCCTTTATTTACATAAATTGGTTTGTATATAAATATCTACAAACTAAGTCAAATATAATCTACTGTGCTGATGAGGACTCAGCAAATGCTTGCTTAGCATAACGCATGTCAGACAATAGAGTCTGATCTCGCCTATCAATAGGTAAACAATAGGTTACATATAAGTAATGTAATCTCATGTCAGATTTGGTAAAAGCAATAAATTTACAGGAATCATCAAATTAACATTAATCGGATTGTAGTAACTATTATTGTTGATTCATTTTTTACTAGGGGATAATAAACAGATCTGTGTTCAAACTGACAATTTACCAGATATTTGGTTTTTTTTTTTCTTAATACATTTTTTTAAATGGCACATCCAAATATTTATGTAACACAGAACTGATCGTGTTAAAATAGCAGAAGTAAAAAACAAACAGAAATACGGGTGGCTACATCCAGCATGGAGTGTACAAGTCATTCCTTTACCATCGTGCTGACGGCAACAAGAAGACACCTTGTGAAATGCACTGATACAACAAACATCGCAATATTGCTTGATAGGGAGAAGAAAAAACTGCAAATCACTAACATGCTACCATACATTCTGTGTACACCACAGACCATCGCGATGGCTTTAAATGCAAGTACAATACGGAGCCCACCAAGTCACAGCATAATGCGACCTATAGAAAGATAAATAGCTCACACTCCCTGGAGTTGATATGTAACAAAACGGTGACACTGCAGCTACTTTAATTACATATTTTTACCGAACATTTACCCGACAGGGTAACAAGGAACCTTAAAGCAGCCCTGAAATTTGTAGTTTACTAGAGGGTCCATGGGAAAAAAATGTGGTTTCAATACTAGTGACCTTTCCAGACCATCTAACCGCTACCGCTCGCATGACTCCCAGCCGATCTGACTGCAAGTCATAGGAGCTGAAGTCCACATCCAATGGAGCGTCACAGGTTACAAATCATTGCTTAATGTAGAATATTGAAACCACGAAAAGTTAGCATTGTGTTTACAACAGGTAGAACATAAAAAAAAATCACAATGCAAAAGCAATTATTCCAAATTAAAAACTTTTCACAAGCAAGCTTAAAAAGCCTCCTATTCATCAGCAGAATAGTATTGGCTCTAACCCTGCCAAACTGCATAAAACAAGTCCAGATGTCGTCCTTAATGAGGTACAGATAGCAATGCGGGGGTCTTACCTGCAAGATACTGTTAACTCCACTTTGGTAGCTGGGATACTAGCGCTGAACGGGTTAAAGTCGCCCAAAGAAGCCGTGTTCCTAAAACCGAACTCCATTTCGAACCCCAACTTATCCGGTCCGAACATGAGGAGGAGGCAGGGCTGGAAGAACCTGGAGTGAAGCAATGTGTGGGAAGAACAGGGAATGCGAGCACCGTCAAGCTCTATGTGAAGATTTGTGAGCAATGAGGAAGGAAACAGCCCATCCACAGTGGAGGGAGGGAGAGGAGGCGGGAAGAAATTCTGACAGGGCTTGGGTTGCCAACCTCTGGAAATTATTTTTACTGACAATATGTTAAAATTTTACTGACAGCTATTTTTTTCCCAGTGGCTGTCAGATTTATCAGCATGTCTGTGAAGTATGTAACAATAAAATTTATGGTTTTATTTACAGGACACATGCACATACTTGTGCCTAGGTAATCACTTAGCTCTGCAAATAGACCTGAATATATCTTTTAATTCATTTATGTTTGCAGAAGACCTTATTTTTAAAAAAAATAATTTTTACTGTCTTAATAGATACACTGGCATTTGGCAATATTGGACAAGGCAAACACAGATCAGTGCCTGTAAAAAGAACTGGCAAGCTAAGCACATTATAGTGTACAGTACATTTCCTGAGCTTGACTTTGCATTGCTTTTTAAAACATTAATTGCTAACATTCCTGGCAATCAAGCTGGAGTGCAGTGGTGGTTACTGTGAACCTCTAGTATCTTTTTCCTGCCCTAGCATTTTACACTGTTCTGTGGGGAAAAAATGACCCAGGCAATTTAAATTGGAACACATGTTCTTTAACCCCTTTGTGACGCATGTTGCTTGCGTCCCAAATGACGACGACAAGGTGATCAGTAGCCAGGAACACTATGGCCGCGACCCGATCAGAGTCTTAATAGACCCTGTGGGTCCCTGCTAAAAAATTGCGAGACCTCAGGAAGTCACGTGTGAAGTCAAGGAGGCGTGCCCGAACTTCGCGCAATTTAGAGAAATGTAGCCGGTGCTCGTTTTGAGCACCGGCTAAATTTCCTCTGTCAAACTGAGGCCACTCAAAGTGGCCTCATCTGACAGGAGGGATCCCGCTGCAAGTGCCTGCAGCGGGATCCGGGAACAGCTCATCACGGGGAGCCGCGATAAGCTGTTTAACACAGGACGTAGTATGCCGTCCTAACGACTTTTAGGCACTTAAAATCAGGACGGCATAGTACGTCCTAACATCACGAAGGTGTTAACACATAACACAGAATGGTCAGCATGCAATTTGAGTAATATAAAAACATGTTTAGAGGCAGGGGCATTGCTAGGGCTCCCACATATCTGGGACAAGAGCCCAGTGCATATTTGATACAAGTGGAATAAAGAGGCTCACTTGCTTGGGTGGCCAAATAAAGGATATATATATATATATATATATATATATATATATATATATATATAAATATTTTGCCAGTAAGCAAAAGGTGGATATTTTACAGGACATAATACCCCTCTAGTTAGTTAGATATAAATTGATCAGTATTAAAACATATAAATCTTTATTAATTTTATTTTTTACACGTTATTATACTTGCAATGCAACACTATAAGTTGTTTTAATCAAAACCAGAAATTAAAATAATATAGAAGTGGTAAGTGTGAAAAAAACACACAAACAATTAAAACACACAATGTGAAAATATGTGAATATTAAAACATTAATAAAAAAAAAAGGTGTGGGTTTTATTGTTTGCAACAAACCGTAGTTGATATACAGTGCTTGTCAAGCTATTAAGCATATATTGTAGTGAGCCATGTACAACCTTTTTTATAAAAGGAAATCCTTAGATTTTTAATATATCTAGCTATAAAGACTGGGACATGCTGCAGATAAGGTGGTCCTCGTTTTCTGTTAATTGTGCTAGAAAGTACCGTAGCCACTCATTTGTAGCAATTGATTGCAAGGAGGATGTGATGCATCCACTAGCTATTCTATGCTTGACATACTTTAGATTAAAACCAATTGCCTTTCAGAAAAAGCACCTACACTGTTTTTTGTCTGTAAAGTCGGCCATTTTGATACTACTGATTCTTGTTTTATATGATATACTAACGCCACTATGTTAGTAGCATGGTGGCTGCCTCCTTGCTTTATCTCCAGATCTTCTTTCAATGTTTTGTATATCCAGCATATCATGCTGTTTATAAAGCAGTATATACATCTTACTTCTCTAAATGGATGGACTGTTTGCTGTGTCAATGGTAAGACCTCACCTTGAATATGCTGTACAATTCTGGGCACCAGTCCTTAAAAAGGATATTATGAGCTTGTTGATCCAAGGAGACATCTGACTGCCTTTTAGAGTCTAGAAGGAAATTTTCCCCAGGTGTTAAAATTCAAAATAGCTTCCAAGGGTTTTTTTGCCTTCTTTTGGATCAAAAGCAGGAATGATAGGTAGAATGTTTGGACTTGATGGACTTAAGTCTTTTTTCAACCTAAAATACTATGTTATTATGTTACTGTGGCAAGTACTTTGGAGAGTAATCTAGCTCTGGGTGGGATTTGAGAGGAGCAGTCTAGTTCTGGGTATTGTGGAGTAAGTCTGGTAATAGTAGTGATAGCCAATTTGGATACGCAACATTATAGTGCTTAGTGATGCATAGCAAAAGACATCAAGCAACTCAGGAAGCAGCAGCAGCATTAAAAAGCTGAATTGTTTCCCCCATCTATATATAACTTTTAAACAGATTATAACACACAATGGGAAACAAAGTTAAATTTTGAGCCACCTAGTTCCACAGTCCCACCGGGTAGTGTGACAATGATGTCATAAGATACACCCCTGGTCTCTTACTGGCTCCTGTGTATCATAGTGGGCAGGACTACGTGGCTGTGTACAACTTTTTTTACCTGCCTTCCAACACAAAGAGAGGAGATTGACTTTATCAAACATGATTATAACTCCACCCCCTTGTGATGTAATAGTTACATTACTCTCCCATTCAATGCAAGTCTATAATCAGAATTCTGACTTATAGACTGCATTCTGTTTACCCAGCCCCAAAGTGAGATACTAGTGCTGTAAATTCTCTGGGGGATGGCACCCATAAACACTATATTTAACAATATGGCAGCGCCCAGTTGCTCTTGTTTATTAAAATATTTCATAAAATAAACTCACATAACAAACAAAAAAAAAAAGACATCTGAAATCAACAGTGCAAAATAAAAATAAAAACATTTTTCATTTTTTGGTGGGAGTGTCCCTTTAACTCCTTAGTGACAAGATATTTTGACCTTGACTTTCCCTTGGTGACAAGGGCTGTTTTTACATTTCTGGGGTGTTTGTGTTTAACTGTAATTTGTTTTTTTCCTGTATTGACATTTTGACCCCAACCCCAACCCAAAACCTAAATTTAACCCTAACCCTAACCCCAACTCTAACCCTTATGCTAACCATAAACATATTTTAATTTTAATAGAATTTTAACCCTATCCCTTATGCTAACCCTAATTTAATTTTAACCCTTACAGCTATTCTAAAAGTAATCCTAGATTTCAGCTAATTGTCTTTTTTTTTTTTTCATTGCAATGTTGCTGACTGCCTCTAGGGGCAGTCAAGCAACATATTCAGAGCGACGTAAGTGAAATTTTTTTCACTTCCGAAGCTCTGAGCACAAGAGGGCACAGCCATATTGCAGGAGCATGCTGCCCCAGAGCCCGACTTTTCGGTGCTGGCTATTGAGTTCCCGGCTTGATGTGCCTGACACGTCCATTGTCGCGAAGGGGTTAAACATAAAAGTGTAGAAGAATTCAAGTAAACATATTTCAAACCTAAACATATTTAAATACAATTATAATATATTGAAGTTATATATTATAATAGAATATTTACATTAACCCCTTAATGACTTTAGGACGTACTATGCCGTGCTGACTTTAAGTGCCTTAAAGTTGTTAGGACGGCATAGTACATCCTGTATTAAACAGCTCCCCGTGATGAGCTGTTTTTCGGATCCCGCTGCAGGCACTTGCAGCGGGATCCCACCTGTGAGATGAGGCCACTTTGAGTCTCGCAATTTTGAGGTCTCGCAATTTTTTTGCAGGGACCCACAGGGTCTATTAAGACCCTGATCGGATCTCTGCCAGAGTGTTCCTGGCTACCGATCGGTGGCCAGGAACCAATCGTGACGTTTTGGTGCTTGCGTCGTTTGGGATGCAAGCACCTTGCGTCACGAAGGGGTTAATATAAGCATTTTTACATTTTAATAAAATAAATATTATTTTATTTTCATTTACTTTATTTTAAATGTATCTTTTTTAAATTTATTTTTACAGAATTTATTCATTTATTTTTAAATTTCAGGCTATTTCAGTGGACTTTGGCTATTTTCGCAATAGCTGAAGTCCTCCTACTGACTTACTGACTTCCTAAAATAAGGTGAATTCCTTCCCATAGAAAATCTATGGGGAGGACCTAGGCTACCTTTTCAGCAGCCAAACTTTGGAGGAGTTCGTCTTCTGAAATGTCAGCACAAAAATTGACAACACTGGCCAAATTTTGTGCCAATTCAACATCACTTTGAGGATAACCAAAAAACCAGATAACCAAAGTGATCCGCTTGGGTCCGAAAATTGGAGGTCCTATTAACTACTTGGGTTGTTGGGTTGACACTCATAAGAGATAATAACAATGTAGTTCTCTGACCACTTATGATTCGACCAAAAATAGTTGATCTCCCAATGTGTCATTAAGAGGTTAGCGTAGCTAGGAGCAAATTTCGTCCCCATTGCAGTTTCATTACCTGGACATAGAATTTGCCACCAAACCAGAAATAATTTTTGTTTAGTATAAAATTAATACTGTTTAAGAATTTAAGGAGTTATTGTGTTCTAAAAAAGGATTTTACTGCTTGAATGCCAAGATTATGTTGGATATTCATGTAAAGTGATTCCATATCACTTGAGACCAGAATATAATTATCATTCCATTGTATGCTGCTCAATTTCGTCAATAAATCTATGGTATCCTTCAAATGTGACCACTTTTTAGTCACATAGGGCTGGAGTTGTATATGCACGTAGTGTGAGAGATTGGTGGAAATAGAGTCTACATCGGAAATAATTGGTCACCCTCAGGGCCAATGAGTGTGCCAACTGCACTGGAGTGCACCCTTGCTTTCAGTGCTTACAAACAATGCACCTGCGGGGATGTAGACCCATTACACTTTCTATGGACTGCCTTAGGACTTCTCAAAAAACAGGGAATTAAAGAAGGCTTAGTCAGGGATATAAAAAGAGAGGTAGCAAAAAATGGTACTCTTGAGATGGTAAGTGTAAAAACTAGTAATTTTAATTGGAATGAAAAAATATCCAGT